>SNQJ01S0003517.1:179342-219195 GCA_010110895.2 Picea sitchensis | reverse complement strand
TTGTTGTTGAAGCAACCAAGAATGGTCCACACACATCCGTGTGAATTCTCTCCAGGATCACCGAAGCACGGTTCTCCTTTTCATGAAAGGTGAACTTTACATACTTCCCGAGGGTGCACCCGTTGCACTGATCTAACTGAGCAAGTGTTCCCCTTGGAAGTCCAGTAGATATTTGTTGCATGATATTCAAGGCTCCATGATGAATATGGCCCAATCTCTTGTTCCATAATTCTCCCTCATCCTGGCTCACCACTGTTTCTTCCTTGCCTATCATGGCACCACAACCATCTACCTCCAACATGTAGAGATTATTAACTCAAATCCCTATCTTCTTGACTTGACCCGTTGCTTTATGTCACAGGTAGGATTTACCACTGCTAAAAACAACATCATAGCCTCTATCCTCCAACATTGCGAATGAGACCAATTTTTTCTTCAGACCTGGAACATGCATAACATTTTTCAATTGAAATGGTTTACCTGAATCCCTCTTAAAGGTAATGGTACCAATACTAGTTGCACTATATCGTCCATCATCGCCCATCTCTATATGCATTCTGAGATCTTTCTCCTCCAAGTCAATAAAAGACTCTTTATCTCCCGTCATGTGGAAGGAAGTACCACTATCCAAATACCACATCGATCTCGATGCACTTGAATCCATGCATGCGATCAAAGCAAAGTCAAGCTGAAATTGCGAGACAAGAGCCTCACCAGATGCAGATCCAACAACCATCTTGTTCTTCCTTTTCTGCGGATAGTTAGTAGTGAGATGCCCATGTTCGTGACAGTGAAAACACTTCACTTTGGACAAATCCAGCTTCTTGACTTTAGACTCAGATTTAGGATGGAATTTTTTCCCTTTCCCTTTCCTTGCCTTGGCAGTCAAAGCACAATCCTCTTCATCATCACGCTTTGATGAAGATCCATCTATGGTGTTCCGCCTGAACTCCTCTTGCACTAGATCCGACCATAGTCATTCCCAATACGACAATTTTTCCCTTCCATTGACAGAGTCTTGATAATTGTGCCAACTCTTAGGAAGCCCTAGGAGTGCCAAGCTCACCAAATCATCATCAACGACTGTTAATCCCACACTTCCAAGCTCATCCCGACATTGGAAAAACTTCGTGAGATATTTTGGAATGGTGTCGCCTTTCTCCATCTTGATCTTCCCGAGTTTATCTTTGAGCGCCAATTTCCTATGGTCAATACTGTTTTGGAACAGATCTGTCAAAACCTTCCACATTGCATGTGGTGTGGTTTTCCCATGGAGACTTGAGACAATGTGGTATTTTACTCCTTCCAACAAAATCCTCCTCACCTTCGCCACTTTATTTTTCCATGCATCAAGATTTGCAGTGTCTGTCGCATCTGGCTTAGGAACATCATTTTCAATGTAACCCTTCAAGCCATTGTCTTCGAGTACTTCTTCCATCCTGTCCTTCCAAGCAATGTATTTAGAGCTTCCCTCGAGTGCATACTCCAACCTCAAGCCATTAAAATACATTTTCAATCTTGAATCAAGTGTCGCACCAAGAAAATCTTGCAAATTCAATTGTTATCCAACCCAAAACTCAACTCCTGCAATCCCTCTTCCCTGGGAGGTTCGCACCCCTCCTGAGATTAGCTTGAGGTAAGTTCTCACCCTGCCTGTGTGTAGCCTACGAACTTGCCTGGGAAGTTCGCGCCCTGCTTCACTGTAGGGTGAGGGGAGTTCACACCCTGCTTGTGTATTTGCCCACGAACTTGCCTAGGAAGTTCGCACCCTGCTTCACTGTAGGGTGAGGGAAGTTCGCACCCTGCTTCACTATAGCCTGCGAGAATGCCAATGAAGTTCGCACTCTGCCTTTGTCTAGGGTACAAGAATTATTGTTCCTGAAAATGATGGTAGTTTTCAGTACTAGGGTTCGCACCCTGCTAGAAATGGGACTTGCGAGAATGAAATAATGTTTGCACCTCACTTCCATAGCTCCGTGGCCTCCGTGGCTCTGATACCATGTAGAAATTTTAATACACTTAATGTATTTCCTGCAATTCTCCTGATCTAACAATTACGCCACTATTAAATACATAATCGCTTCTACTATTATTCTTGCGGAAAATTAAACCACGATCACAACCACAATCACAAAGTGAAATACAAAGAACACATAACACAGAAGTTTTATCGGGAAAGCGTAAAGATAAAAACCCCACTATCATATATTATGTATATCATGAATCATGAAACAATATCATAAAAAACTCTAATCGAAGAGCTCTCAGTACAATACAATCGTTTCACACTGTCATACACAAATCAACAAATACATGTGTTGATTCTTGTGTCCAGACAGCTTGCCTCCTCTGCACAATCTTTGCAATTCAAATTCTCACAACTGATGGAATACAATTGCCTAGTTTGCACATGCTCATAAGCATATCCACTGCATGTGTGATCAAATCACAACTGATAGCCAAATTGTCCCTTTCACCTATTATCTCAACTGTGTCTCTACTGGATCTGACATGCATGTAGTTAACCATGGTGAATCTTCAGTTGCATGTGAGTTCACTGATTAACTGAACTCTCACTAGTGCATGTTTAGTTACAACTAGTACAACTGATCTTAACTCACTTAACTATGCTTATGATTCTATTACAAATCCAACTCACTCAATTATGAATGAAATAATAGATTAATATTTATTGTCTAATTTATTTAAGGGAAAAGTAAATTAGACACATGCTTCTTGTTGACTTTTCAACATATCATGATCTTTTTTTACCTTGAAGTGCCTACCTATTAGGCAAGGGCATCATTTCTTCAATGCATGTAGTATTTCCATCATTTCCTTCTCATAAATGGGTTTGTTTAAGTCCTTTCCCTTGAGTGGTCGACTTTCAAAAGAAAGGGGCCTTCCTTCTTGCATTATAACAATACCAATGCCATTTCCTGAGGCATCACATTCCACAATAAAGTTTTTTTTTAAGTTTGGTGTGGTCAATATAGGAGCTTTGCACATTGCCTCTTTAAGTTGTTCAAAATATTGATTTTCCTCTGGAGTCCAAGAAAATGTATCCTTCTTAGTTAATGTCATTAAATGTGTTTCTATTCTTCCATAGTTTTGAACAAACTTGCGGTAGTAATATGTCAAACCCAAAAATTCTCTAATATTATTCAATGTTTTGGGAATCGACCAGTCCATCATGGCCTTAATCTTGTTAAGGTATACCTTGAAACCTTCATGAGATACAACATGACCCGAATACTCTACCTCCTTAACCCTAAAGAAACATTTGGATGGTTTAGCATATAGTTGTTTCTCCTTTAGTAGTTGTAGCACCTTGTCAACATGTCGCACATGATCCTTCCAAGAATTTCTATAGATTAGTATATCATCAAAAAATAATAACAAAATTTTTTGAAGGAAGGGCTTGAAAATGGAATTCATCAACCCTTGGAATGTGGAAGGTGCATTTGTAAGTCCAAAAGGCATGACCAAAAATTTCATAATGGCTTTCATGAGTTCAGAATGTTGTTTTTGGGATATCTTCCTTCATTATAATTTGATGATACTTTGAATGAAGATCAAACTTTGTGAAATAGATTGCTCCCTATAGTTCATTTAACAATTCATCAATGATGCGAATGGGAAACTTATATTTTATAGTGATCTTGTTGAGCTCTCTATAATCTAGACACATACACCATGATCCATCTTTATTGAGTACCATTACCACCGGTGCTGAGTAAGAACTTTGGCTAGGTCTAATAATGCCATCCTCTAAAATTTCTTCAACCATATGCTCAATTTCACTCTTATGGGAATAATGGAATCTATAAGGCCTGTTGTTAGGAGGAACACTCCCAGGAATCAGGTGAATAACATGATCATGATTTCAAGTGGGTGGAAGACCTTTGGGAATATCTTTAAATACTTCAGAATGATTATCAATGATCCTGTTGAGTCTCCATTTTGACACTTCTAATGCCTTATATTACCCTCTATCTGAGCTTATTCTACATATTCTATGAGTGTATACTTGATTCTTTCCTCCATAAATCCACTTAGTGACCTTGTTCATGTGCATAAGGGGTAAATTATGATTAAGGCATGATTTGTTTAGTTTTCTTGAGTTAATTTGATTTAATGCTTGATTTTCTATGATCCTAATCCTTTGAATCTTAAGCAACATTGATCCGGTATTGCCTGGGTGACTAATCCAGTACCAAAATCTGTTCTGTGCTAATCCAATACTCATGGTGTGACTGTGTGTATTCCGGTACTAAACGACTACATACCGGATTTTGGTACCAACATTCTGGTACTTGATTTTCACCTCGATTTTTGGGCCAACGAAGATGTCTCTCAAAATTTGGGGACATGGGTTTTGTCCAGATCCGTGTTTTAATTGAGACACGTGTGCCAAAATTTCCATATCACACATGTGTGGACCTCCATCTTAGGGGGAATGATCCATCCACAATTTTTGCCAATTTTCCAGAAATTCTAAGATCATGTCTAGATTTGTGGGAACTATATTTCCTTGATTAGATAGTGGTTGTACTCGACCTCCATTGATGGAAAATTGTTTTGATTTGGATTGGATTGTATAGATCCAAATTTGTAATGTAAAAATCATATAAATTGAGTGATGGCTAAGCCAAAAGGGAGAGGAATTGTTATGTTGCAGATTGGATTTCTGAACATATTATCTGTGTAAACTTGTTGAAGAATTAATATGAGATTAAGTTCATTGACTCTAGGTGTTATTTAAATTTTACTATTATGTGAGCTCCCTGTATGCTGCCCCATTGGCATCAGCAAGGGCCCACCGATCCAACTTGGCAAGCTTACATTAATTGCAACGTGGATCTAATTTTTGTAAGTATGTCTATAGATTGATTTTGTACATATCAGTTGTGAGTAGAAATGTTTGATGTAAATAAGTTGTAAGTTACAAAATAATATAAGTGTGGATGCATCAAAAGTTGTGAACAATGATCTAGTGGTAGCTTTATAATCATTTATAATTTCTGTGTGTGAACATTTATAATTTCTGTGTGTGATCATTTATTTCTGAATTGTGCCCTTCTAATCTCATCTTATATCTTGCAAAGTTTGGCAATACAGGAACAATTGGAGAGTCCATATTTCGCGTTACATGAGCCAACACATAGAACATATCATTTAAAATCCTTGTTTCCTATGTAGAAATAAAGTAACTTTTCAGAATTGCGAGGTTGCATTAAAATTCCTTTTCTGATTTGAAGAGTGTGCAGAGTTAGACAACTTGCAAGTTAATATTGAAGTGAGTGAATACAGGAGTAAGATCAGAATCCATCTTTCACCTTCATGAGCTAGTAAATGGACGATCTTGTTTCTTGTAAGAGAGCCTTTGGAGTGCATGTTAGCTAGAGTCTTTTATTTGAACTTTGTTCTTTAATTTTTGCAAAGTGTGTAAAACATAGATTAAGGATTGCAAAACAGAGTGTTGATTGCTTTTAGTTTAGTTGCTCTAGGAGATAGAATCAAAGTTCATATTTTCCTTTCATGAGCCATCAATGAACAGGTCCATCACCTAAGAAAGAACTTTAGATCATATGTTTTTGTATGAGTTTTCTTTCTAATTTTTGAATTGTGTGAAGAGTGTTATCTTTGAAGTGTGAAAACAGAGTATTGGTATTGATTGTTTCTCCTTTATGTTATGCTCATCAGACATAGGAACCTATCCATTATCGTCACATATAGTGCATCAACTCTATTGATTACGAATCCCAGATTGACATTTAAATGAGTGTAAGATATATATTGAACATATTTGTACACCAACATTTTGGCATCGTTGCCGGAGAGTTGTAAACGGTAACAGGTAGCATATTTTTTGTTTGATGAAGTATTGGATTGGATTTGAGGATAATCTGAGGGTGGAGAGAAGACGGTAAGACGAGAGGTAAGAACCCGCACATCCACTTTGGTGGGGTTGCTACAAAGTTAGGTTGTCCTCCTACCTTTAATTAGGAATTTGCGTTTTCATTGATTTCATTTTTTTTATGAGTAGGTACAGAGATAATAAAGGAAGATTTATTGCTCCTAAAAACTCAGAAAAACCAGTTGATTAATACAAAAGATCCTTTATGTAAATTTTTGGATGTGAGTGAAAGCTTCAACCTGGTAACTCTTTAAGAGGTTCCTTGTTGGTTCGGCAAGGGCCCACCACCCCAACTAAGGTAAACCTCATTGTGTATGTTCTGTGTGTTCATGTTTGTAGTTTACAATAGTGTGTGTGTGTGTGTGATTTGTCTTAATTTTCATTCTTAAGATTTAGCATCAAGTTCATTATTTTGAATTGGTGTGTAACAACAAGTGTTATATTAAATAGACAATTTATTCTCAAATGTTGAAAATAGTTATTTCTTACTTTGAGGTGTGGGACTGATGTTTGAATTTCATGATTGTAGTGTCATAGGGAAACAAAAGACTTTATATTTTATTTACATGTGCTATAATAGAGTCTTTCAATCAATACTAAATCTCCCTGTGTTGATTTGATTGAGTTGTATGAGATTGAAATTGGTTTTTTTTTACAGAATGGTTGAAATTGATTGCTCTGATCATTACAGGAAACAAGCTTCCTAACGTTCATATTTCCAATACAAGTGCCTAACATGAACAAACTTGTTTCTCTGAAACAATATTTATTTGATTAATTGAGTTTCGTTATTAGTTTTCTCCTTTAGGATCAGAGGATATTTTGAAATATTTGGAGATCTTAGGAATATAATTTTTATGTTATTAATTATTTCCTATATGCAACAGACTTAGATAGGTTACTTGTTCTCGGCACATATAGTGCATCAACTCTATTGATTACGAATCCCAGATTGACATTTAAATGAGTGTAAGATATATATTGAACATATTTGTACACCAACAGATCCCTTGGAGATCTAGAGGAATAGATGGCTTAGATGTTTGAACATCTAGTGAGCATAGTTGTGAAATTACACCTTGATGCCCATTTTCAATAATATTTTCATGCCTTTAGAGCTTATCACCTTACTGGGTTTCCCTATGATACCCCATAACTCAATTTCTTTTTCTTCCAATGAAAATTTCATGAAAAGTTCTTAAAAATTAAAAGCCATTGTTCCTAATGATTGTAAACATTGGATTCCTAGTACGAAATCAACACCACCCATGGGTATATAAATCATTGGACTATTCATTACATATTCCCCCATAGTAAGATCGATCTTATTGCATTTTCCTAAAAAATTGATGGTTCCTCCATCTGCAATCATTACATGAAACTCCGACGTTGGATATAGAAAACAATTGAGAGCATTGGATAATTTATAGTGAATGAAATTATGAGTACTACCATAATCAATTAGGACTATTACCTTTTTATTTTTGATATATCCTTCGATCTTGAGGGTTTGAGGAGTGATAATTCCAGCCAAAGCATTACATGATATCGTGGAAGTCAACTCTTCAGAAGAAATCTCTTCTATGTTTTCATCTTGAGATGGTTATTTTCTTGTTCTTCTTCCTCTTCACAATATATGTAGAATACTTTCTTCTCACCACACTTATGTCCCTTACTGTACTTGTTGTCACAATTAAAGCATAAACCTTTTTCTTTTCTTTCCTCCAATTGTTGAGGTGTCAACCTTGTAGGCTGATGTGTTTTAGAAGAAGGAACATTACTCTCTCGATAGATGTTAGGAGTGGTCCTTCTAGTAGCCATAGCCATATTTTTACTTTCAACATTTTTTTCCACCTTGAATGCATTCTCCAATGATTTGGGTTCCCAAAGGCGAACCTCATTTTGAATTTTATTCTTTAAGGTTCCTATGAATCCATCAATCAGGTGCTGATATGGAATATTTGTTACCTGTATATTCAATCTTTGGAATTTCTCAATGTGATCTGCAACTGAACCCTTTTGCTTCAAATTTATCAATTGGATAAAGAAGGTATTGCTCTTTGTATCCTCATAGTGTGATTTAATTTATTCCATGAAAATTGTCCAAGTGACGAGTAATTTGCGAGAACAAAGCCATCGATACCACACAAATTAATTGGGTTCTAAATATAAAGAAGAAATTTGTACCTTTTGTGTATGTGGCACATCATGTAGATCAAAAAGTTGTTCCATCTGAAGTATCCATGTAATTGGATCCTTTCCATCAAACTTACTCATATCGATTGTAGGAAAGCGGTTGGTCTTCAACCAAAAGTTGGAGTTTATCAATTCTTATTTCATCTTCCTTTTGTCTTGATTATGAATTTCATGGGATATATTTTCACTTTCAGGTGTCCTCTCTATTAGGAAATTTTTCAATCCTTCCATGATATCCCTTTTTAAACCATCCATCTTGGTATTTATTGCCTCCAATTTAACTTCAATTGAATCCATCATCCCTTGTAGTTCATCTTTTGTTACTGTGTTCTTTTGTAAATCATTTATGTCCCTGCGCATTTCTTCATCTTCATCAAGAGTCCAGGTAGGACTGTCAGGATGCTTAATTGGTGTAGAAGTTTCCTTTTCTGGAGGCATGTTGTCCAAGTATCAATTTTAAACCTTGATATCAAGGTGGTTCTTCTAGATGATATTTATTTTGTTGTATCTCCAGAATTTTGGCCCTTCTAGGTATAAACATTTTCTTTTGTAGTTCTTTGATATTCCTTCTCTGCAATTCCACAGGTCTGGTCAAAATTATATGTGCCGAGTGGAAGTTCTGGTAACTTCCCCACAACTTGTTGAGTTTTTTATCTTCCCAGAGAGTGTACTTGTAAAGCGTGCCAAGATGAAAATATCTGATATTTTATTCTGCAACTTGTACCAGAAATACTATAGACTATCCATTGTCCAATGCAACTAGTCTCACTTAATTTGGATACTCGTTGAGGAAGATATCATTGTTTTACTCAGAAGACTTGTTTGAGACTAGTTAATATGACTATTCAGATACCCTATCTTGAACAGGGTGTATCTGCAAAACTAAGATGACCCAGAAGATGAAATTGTTATCACAGATACCTAGATAGTTTTTGTGAATATCCTCTGGATTTCAGGGTCTGAAATTTTATAGAAATCATTTTATAGTAAAACATTTGTGATGAATAAATTCAGGATGATTCCAGAACCCTATCTTACACAGACTATATATCCAAACGTATAATTCCAAAGGAGTTGAAATTTGAACCCCATATACCTTGATCCATCTACTAAATATCCTACAATGGGTGCCTTCTGAAAAGATGTAGAAAAAATGTTATAGCGAAAATTTTAGGGTGTCTCAGATGTAGCAGAAAAACCCCAAGACGTTGAGCTTTGATACCAAATGATAAGATCCAAATATCAAGATAGCATAGAAAGACCTCAGAATAAGTACTCAACACCTTGAAAAAGAGAGAATTATAGATAATAAGCCTCTTCTAGGGGGAAACCTCCTTATACACAACATAAATTTCCAAATACCAGATGATTCCAAATGAAAAGGTCTCCTTGGTATATATAGGAGACTAGGAGGTACAATTGCAACTAATGGACCCAAGATGACATAAAAAAAATAACATTAATAATCTAATATGCCCCAATTAAGGGGTAGTGTGCCACTATTTAGGGTTTAAAATTATTTCCAACAACTTAACCCATGATTAACTCCTAATTTTATTCACTTGACTAGTCAGCTTCTTCTAGGAGCTTCTAGAATAATTTTGACTTCTTTGACCTCTTAGATAACGCATGCGGGTTCTCCAACTTCACAAGGAAATAACTCTCTAACCATGAGGAGTTAAGTGATGTTCCACATATCCTCAGCAATCTCATGACATGTACTATTCATCTAGAATAGTATTACCTACAAATATATTAATATTCATACCATTAAACATCAATCAAACTGAGGTCCCTTATCCATAATGTTGGGGCTACCAGAATTTTCTACTGGAATTTCTTGAAGGGTTGACATCAATGACAACCAACCCAATTAATCAACAATGCATAAGTAATTCTATCGCACTAACTCTAGAAACTTATTTATATCTGCAAGTTCATTGTCTGAAAATATTCAGGCTTCCTACTCTTCCCAACATATCTCCCTCAATAGTGACCCTAGGCGGAATCACCAATGTAACTAGGTCATACTTCAGTTGCTTGGGAAGTCTAACTTTCATTATTGTTGGCTTCCCAGGTGGAACATATGCCCTAGGAAAGTTGACCGGATATGATGTCTATGCTCTCTTGGTTTCTTCCTACACCGCTGTTGATTTCTTCTTACTACGTAGTTTCTTCATCTATGATGCATATTCTCCTAAATTTGGTGGTGCCATGAATTTCTGTAACTCGGATCTGTCTACAACTCACTCGACTCTTCTTTGGCTCTTTGTTCTCTTTGAATGTTCATGCAACAATAACCCTTTCTCAGCACCCCTTGTCTGGTTTTATAGGTTGTTTCCAATTTTTATCTTCCTCTTCAGTCCCAAATTCTCACTCCCATATAATTTTATTCACATTCAATTATTGTCCAAATCCCGCATTTATATTTTCTAATGGATCGTGGTCTATATTTGCCAACCTGTCAAAATCTCATCGCCACTTTTCATTTATGACTATGAGTTCCCACCATCTTGACATTATGGTTTCTCTCTAATTATTTTCTTTTCCTCTTCGTGTGTCCTTATCTTGGCTCTTCAATTCTTATTTCTACATGGAGTTCAATTCTCCTTCCTTTCCACGAAATTTTATTGTTCATCTCTTTTTCTACTAATTTGACTCTTTGAACAATGCTTGATTCATAACTTCAAGCCTCCTTTCTCTTCAAATGTTTATTTTGTCTTACCTCAATATATTTTATTTTTTTTAATTTTATTTTTCTTTTCTTTTTATATAATACAGATACTATAATATAGATACTATGGTACACATATTGCACATCTAGGCTAGTGCACAGAAGCATGACTGTCCCTATACAATTTCAACTGACTACTATTGACTAGTCCTTCTATGATTTCCCCATTCAAATTTTAAAACTAAACAATACGTCATTTTGTCACATATATGATGACATATGGACCCAACCAGTGCATTTGGAACTTTCCAGGGTGCTGCAAAAAAATGTTGTCATAGAGTAAAACTTGGTCTCCATATGGAAATTTTTTTTTTTAATATGTCTATCAAGCCATGCCTTTTGAGTCTCTTTATTAACTTGCTGATGAAATATTGCGACGAAGTAGTCTTCCTCTAGTTCCACTAGCTTTGATAGTATTTTCTCTACTATGCCAGAATCAGTGAGTTATGTTAGCGTGGTAATGCGTAGACTCGATATAATGAATTCCATGGGCATAACTACTTATTTTCCATATACTAATCGAAATTGTGTATGCCCTTTCAACATATTACATGTATTCCAATATGCTCATAGTACTGTAGGAATCATCAAGTCCCATTCATATTGATTTACATTACATATCTTATTCAGGGCATGCTCTAGGATATTGTTAAACACTTCCACTATTCCATTCACCTAAGGATGATAAGGTGTGTTCTTTTGGTGATGAATTCTAATTTTTTATTAAAGAAACATTTTTTTTATTGAAAAATGTGTTCTCTAGTCACTCATAAGGATTCTTGGACATGAAAATCTTGTGACACCATTTTCAAATAGAAACTATGTAGCAGTATCCGAGTTGCAATATCTGATAGGTTCTCCTTCATCGTGTTGGGTCAAATAATATTTTACAGTGATTATATATCTTTCTCCTAACCTTTTTTATTGTGGGTTGACTGGTCCAATGAAATATACTTCCCATTTATCAAAATCCAGAAACACAACTTGCATTATTAAATGAATCTTGTCTCTTCTAGATGGATTCCCAACTCGTTGACAAACATCATAGGTATGAAAAAATGACTTAGAATCCTTATGAAGGGTGTTCCACCAAAGTCATACATGTAAAAAGATTTGAGCCATCGCTTTCCCTACATAGTGGCCTCCCACAATGCCCTCATTTTCCTTCGATAGTATCATAGGCCTCTTGTGCTCCAATACACATCGCCGAAGGATATCATCTGCACCTAATTTATACAAATTCCTCATTATAAGATGATAATCTGTTCCCTTTACTACTAACCATTTCGTCTAGACAGTTGTAAAGTTGGGTGGGGATACTCCTGTGCTCAATAACTGGATAGTATATGAAAAATTAATTGTCTACCATCTATACTGCAAACAAGTGCACATATGGTATATTGTCATCCAAATTTCCTAAATCTTCCCTTGTTAATATGGGCGACAAATGATCAGGTACTGAGTTTAATTTTCCTAGTTTCACAATCAATTCAAAGTCATACTCCCGAAATACTAACAACCATATGCATATTTTCCCCCATAACACTATCTTATTGAATAAGTATCTCAACATAGAATGATCCATGTACATCTTGAAATGTGATCCTAGAATACAATTCCCTAACTTTTGTAGTGCATACACCATTTCCATTCCTTCACACTCTATAGTAGCATAATTTTGTTTGGTAGTTGACAAATGTCTACTGGAAAATGCAATGGGATACACTCAGAACATCCCCTGGTCATCCCCTATTCCACCTATGTGTACAAAGGTTCCTAGCTTCTAGGGTGATCAGATTCCATCTTTATAATCCCCTTATCACACATCAACATCTTGATCAAAGTAGACAATGATTTCAAATATATCTCGTGTACACATTTAAATAATTATGTTTTAGTGATACTATGTGACTGGGTAAAATCTATAGAAAACTTAGTAATATAACCCTCGAATACATTAGCCATCTAGAAATCAACTACACGCGAGATTTGATTACTTATAGTATTAATTTGGTGGTTCAACTCAAGGGTCCAACTCCTTCGAACAATAGTGCAAAATGTTATGTTATTTTCATCTAACCTCTATAACCACTCAACCAATACTATCGGGAAATCAAAAAATAAAATCTCATGTTATTCTGTAAATACATACCTCTGTAGCCACTTCTATGATCTGATCTGCGGGTTCTTATTATGATCTCTAGAAAACTCGTGCCCCTTTGCCTCTAGCCACTATTTGATCTCTTCCTTTGTCTACTTCCACATTCCCCTCAGTCGTAGATGATATTGGTCCTGGAAACAAAACCACTTGTTGGAGCACAATGGGAAGACCTAGGGTTCAACATGGATTCACAAACAAAACCCTCAAATATTGGCCCTTTTAGTATTACCCGTAAGCAAGTGAAGTCTCAACTGAGGTATCTATGGGACTGCAAGAACCAGTTTTTCGTATTGTTGAAGGGATGGGAGGTAGTCATCATAACATTAGACTGAGCATTATTTCATTATATCTTATATCATGTGCTCATAAACATAAGAATAGGTAACATATTCAAAATAACAAGCATATATCATATCTGGATAATAAACAAAAAAACAAACACATCATGACATAGAGACAACATATTTAACGTGGTTCACCCAATATGGGATATGTCCACAAAATATGACTTCTTATTATATTTTTCAGAGTCTTTCATTACAAAATATGTTCACAGTTCTCATACATTATTCCCTTGTCTTTCTTCTATCTCTCTATCTATCTATGTTGCATACATTACATGTCATACATTAACTACTTCTTACTCTTCAACTACTCTCTTATGCTATGAGTACTTAATTTCTACCCCAAAACCTTTAAATATTTATACAACTACAATAGGGATTAGCCTGTATCAATGGACCCAAAAATCCTAATGGCTTCAATGATCTTCCTTCCTTTGTGCACGTTGGTCCTGAAAGTAATCCAAGTGTCTTTCCTTCTTTCTCGTGTGTTGTGAAGTTCCCAAAATTGGTCCCAAAAAGAACCGTAGTCGAGTCTTCGTTCTATTTAAATTAATTTTCCACATAGGTGAGAAAAAAATAATCTATTGAGTTTTATGTAGGAAGTACTATCACGAAAGACAATATTCTAGTGTTACTGAAATGCTTAGAAATATAAAACATAAACAAGAAAAAACTAGATACATAAGATGAAAGAGAAAAAAACAAAAACAAGATAAGAAATAGTTACCAATGGATTAAGATGTTATTGATAACAAATTAGAGAATAGGGTGAGTGGGGCTATTCTTTTCCTCATTGCCAGGGTCCTTGTTGTTCCTAATAAAACCTTTCTCTTTCTCTCTTATGGATGCACATGAAGGTGCAAATATCTCTTGAAGGGAAGAGGTACAATTCACTTGGCTTGGTAGCTATGGATGAAAATATGAGTTTCGGGGGATGATTATCTAATCTCACATGTGCAACATAAATCTACCTTTTACTTATATCTTGGAATACATACCAATGGATTCTTTATTTAGGCTTTCTTCAAGATTTCAAATGTTTAGTTTAAAGTGTGGAATGAAGTCCACTTGGGTGTGGCTCCCCATGCGTGAGTGAACATGAAGCCACTTGTTGTAGTAATGTTTAATGGTAAGAGACTCGACCTCCCTTCATACCTTGATTGGAAAATATTTGTGATGGGAGTTTTTCCATAAATGCTTCAAACGTGTTTGATATTTAACTTATGATATGGTCCATGTCAATTTCAATAGGAAGAATCATGTATTCATATGCAGATCATGCAAAATTCACATTGTTAGGATGTTCAGACTTACCAAAAACCCATTTTCCATAGTTTTCCTATTTTATAAGCGAGGAATGTTAATGGGATGCATATGAATTTTGGTGCATTGGATTGATTTCTTCTTCGGTGATCACCTGTATAGATCAGTGTGTGATTTTTGGTTGATGACAATAATCTAATTTTATATCTCTTTAAATAGATATTAGTGATTGCACAACTATCTTCATAACCATAGGAAAGCAATAGCCTTCTTTTTTAGTCTTTGATCTTGGAAAAATCCTCTGATGTTGTTGTTTCTTCATCCATGAATCTCGATGATGCAAATACCATTTGTTGACTTGTTGATCACACCTCCCCACTCATACACCTCCCCACTCATAGGATTTTGTTCCTAAAATGATTCAACTTGAATATCTAGAAAATATTTTAACACATTCTCTATAATACCATTTTTAGATTTCTGTGGTGAGGAGTTTCGAAGTTATTTTCCGGATAATCCACAGTTGGTGCCATTTTTGTCATCGATGTTTCGAATGTGAATCGGTATTCATCATCATGACTAATATTCAAATGAAACATTGTTGATCTTAGTCAATTAATAGTTTGTATGTAGGACAATTTTAGATTTTAACCAGGTCGAATGCCTATAAACCCTATTTTGAGAGATAAACAAAAATTAAAATCAAATAAATTATTAAATTAATGATAATTAATAATAATTAATAATATATCATAACTAAATCTAAGTGTGTGTGTGTATATATATATATATGGCTAAATGAATTTTAATAGATTGTTTAATAGTGTTAAATTGCGTAGTGGGGTTTATATAAGCTTTTAGGGTTTATGTTTTTTAGGATTTTAATATCATCATTTTGTATAAGTATTGTAATTATGGTTTAGGTTGTAAGTGGTTAGAATGATAAAAAAATTAATATGCTTATGATACTATATAGTAGGGGTTAATTATGGTTTAGGTTTTAAAACCTAAACCATAATTAACCCATACTACATAGTATCATAAGAATATTAAAATTTTTATCACTCTAACCCTAGATTTATCTATATTTATATATAACATTATCAATACTTATACCTAGTAATGATACAAAAATCCTAATAAACACAGACTCTAAGAACATATATAACCCCCACTACATAATTTAACACTTTTAAACAATTCTATTAAAATTCATTTAAACCTAGATTTATATATACATCATTCTAACCACTTAAAACCTAAACCATAATTACAATACTTATACCAAATGATGATATAAAAATCCTAATAAACATAAACCCTAAAAGCTTATATAAACACCACTACATAATTTAACACTATTCAAATTCATTTAACCATATATATATATATACTTAAAATTAGTTATGATATATTATTAATTAATATTAATTATCATTAATTTTTTTTTATTTTAATTTTTTTTAGCTCTCAAAATAGGGTTTATAGACAACCGACCTGGTTAAAATCTAAAATTGTCCTGCATCCAAACTATTAATTGACTAAGATCAACAAGCTTTCATTTGACGATTAGTACTGATGATGAATCCTGATTCGGATTCGAAACATCGATGACAAAAATGACACCAACTGTGGATTATCCGGAAAATAACATCGATTCTCTATAATGTTTGCTTGACACTTTTAAATATATGATGAATACAATGCAAAGGGATAAAATCATTCATGAGTGTTCATACTTCATTGTATAGTTCTTTAGATAGTTTGTAGTGCTTACAAAACTATATTCATAACCATAGGCAAGTAATAACCATCATTTTTACTATTTGATCTTGGTAAAAGGATTTAATGTCATTACTACATCTATGATTCCTATCGATGCCAAAAACAATTGTGGAGTTGTTGCTCTAGATGAGAATAGATATATGGTATTCAATTATTCTTCTTCCATCTTTAAAATAGTCCTCTACGTTCTCCTAAAAGTGCTAGAACATCTTCAAGGTCACAGATCCAACTAAACTAATTCCAATATGATCCATAAACAAGATACTTATAGCCCACACATTTAACTAGCATGGATCTTTGTAGAAATATTTGTTTTTCTCTATTCTCTATGCAATTCTATGTGCAAACTACTTTATTTTTAATCATTAAGAAGCATGCAAGAATGACTCTATTTCATAGATGTTTTTTTTTTAATTTTTATTTTGTTTTAGTTTTATTGTGTGGTTGAACCAATTATTACTAAGTTCCCAAACTGTATTTATGGGGAAATTTCAAGCCCATCACTCCAATATCATCGAGAAAAAATAATTAATATACTCTATTATTTTCAAGTTCCTACTCTATTATAACTTATTGAACCAATATTTTCCTATCCACATCAATAGTGGAATACCCATTCAAAACATTCATTCCAGTAGGGACTAAAAATGCATGGACATAGGTTATGGTTCACGTCCTATTAATGCCAACATTTCTCATCAACAACAAATAATATAGAGTATGCACACTATTTTTTGATCGCGTGGGTGGATTTTACATAACACTCAAGTTGAGAAAATAAATTCTAAAGTGGAATAGTACACTATGGAATTGTTCAATTTGTAAACACCACTCTTTGATGAACTACTCGTCTACCCGTTCACCATAAATTTATCTATATGGTCAATATCTATCAAGAATATAGTTCAAGGACTTTAAAGGAATATCCACACTCTCTACTCTATCATCAAGTCCCAATGAATATTCACACCAACAAAAAAAAAAAAATGTGAGTGAATAAGAGCTATGGTTTCCAAGGAATGGTTCCAAGAGCCATTTCATAGAGTCTTGGAGGAATGCATTGTCTATAGGCATTTTAGTCCATTTGGAAGTAAAATATTCTAGTGATTCAATGAAATTATTATAATTAGTGAACAATATGCCGCATATCTTCCCACTCCATCATATAAGCAACAAATAACAAGAATGAAATTCCAAGATATGAGTTATCACATGTGATTCAATAAAGTGAAGAGTGGGTTGTGATTTGGAAAATAGAACACCTAACAACCAAGAGACTAGTTATTAAGTATACATGTATATTATGAATTATTTTGGCAAAAAATATCCAATGAAAAAGAAATGAATTATCTATATTTAATTGCAAAGGCCCATGATTCAATAAATAGGAAAAAAAAAACTATGGGATTTTGATCACATAGCACATTGGTTATATTTCCTTTCCATGCTTTGTATACATGATAAAAATGAATAATCATGGTAATTCATCAACCATGGAGTATTTAAATGCACTATAGACATAAAATTTTCACCCTTGAAATGTAAATGGGAAAACCAACATTAATCGAGATTTGATTTTTTTTCAGCAAATTATCACAAAAGGTGATCTATATGCTATGAACCAAGATTTTGATTCATTCTTATTGACTAGTAATATCTATATATAAATTTGGCTCATGGGAAATGTTATTCTCATGTGTGGATATAATTAATGGATCCTTTGTCTTATGATCTTCAATCATATTTCATGTTCAACTCATCATCTTCTTCTATTGCACTTATTCTTCCCAAGATTTAGTTCTTCCTTTCTTGGTTGGTCTCCTTTCATTAAGAAAAGTCATCCTCTTTTATAGAGTTGCCTTTGAAGACCAATTATCAAGGTGATTCTTTCACATTTTTTAGGCCTTTTAGCCTTTATCTTCAAGTTTATTGTTTATTTCAAAAAAAAATTGAAATTGATTTTTACAAGGTTTGGATGAGTATTTGATTTGGATCCATTTAGGGTTACAAACATAGTCTAGCTTTAGGGACTTGGTGTAGGATTGGATGCTTAAATCTACAAGGAAACTAAAACTAAACAAGGAACTAAATAAAGAGTGATACAGTTTAGTAGTAATGATAAGTAATTGTCATAAATGAACCTCTCACACAGGAATCAAGCAGTGCAAGGTCAAGTTGGGTAGGTATTAATATTACCCAATATTTCTTATTCAATGGGTGAATGTGTAGCAGGTTACTCTTATAAAGTTGGTAAGTTAACATGAGTGATTCCTTCTTTATAAAGTTCTGAATGCAAGTTAAAGTATTGTATATCCTTACTGAACACAAAAAACTAAACCACAATTATTATCCCCATTTACTAATCATGAATTGGTGACCTAAGTATCGTTTTCTAGGTTCCACATAGGTGACTACAAGTAGGAAGTTCTTGCAGTACCTATGGTACATACCTAATATTGTTTCATCTCCCATATAGGTTTATCATCTTCATGAGGGATATTTCACCTTGGATTATCATTGTGTGAAGTTTACTATAACTACTTCTTGCACATTCACTAGTTGTACTTGTGTCGTAATGATCACAAGATGGCATTTGAAAGGCCCTCCATTTTACTCTTCACTAATTGAATTCAAGGATTTAATTATATTGGGATGATATTTAAACAAGTGTGTCTACTTTTATGAATTTTATAGCATAGTGTTCTTTGGATTAGTGTTTAGAAAACCCTAGATTTAACTAATTTGTCTTTGCAATATTTCACTTAAGTTTATAGTTTCAAGGTGGCCAACTAATCAACGCATTGATCTAGGAGGAATAAGGGTCTCCCTATAGAAATCATAGAGCGACCTCCAACAAATTACAGATTGGATGTTCTCAACCATTGATCGATTGATTCAAAATGTAAAATGAATACTATGTTGAATGATCATTCTAAAGACGAATATGAGGAATATGAAACTACATATGAAGAATTGTTAGTGGAAATTTTTTTAATAGGTCCAAATGGTCATTTTCACTTAGGCCATGTAGGGGATCCACACCCTCCTCTTAAGACAATTTTGAAACTCCTAATATCAAAGACCATATTAAACCATATTTGAAAAATTTTAACTCTCCATTGACAAATCCTCATATACCTCTGGTTGTTCCTATGTGAGAATTATTTCCTCAAGATACATTTTCTTAGTTGCACAACTTTCCTCATTTTGGGATCTTAAATGTTGGTGATTCTTTGGGGACAGGGGCTACCAACCCCGTTAACCCAAATATTTTTTATCGGGACACCAATGTCTTTATTAGTACTTTGAGTAACATAGATAAACACATGTTGGTTTAAATATTTGCTTTTATACCTTTACCACAATTGATCCAAGGTTCAAGTCTACTAGGGTTCCAACAAATCCTCTAAAACTATCATCCCTCCTGGTAAACCAGAAGGAAACGTAGTGCACAGGGTGCACTACGCAGTCTCACCCGAGATAGTCTTAATGGGTGACTGCAATACTCAAGTGTTTGCAGTCCAAGATTGAGTGGGGACCTGAGAGGTGTGCGCTGAGAATTTGATTTAACTTATTAAATCAATATACTGTCATTCCTGATTATGCATGTAATATAATCAAATAATCCATTCATCATGCTAATATCTACTCATTAACAACAAAATAAACACAAGAATTCAATCACATAACACAGGTTTTACCATGGTTCATCCCCCCTGGGCTATGTCCACAAAGATCTGGATCTCAATCTCTTCTATTATGGTAGTTCCAAAAATACAGTGCCACGAGATTTACAACTCATCCTCAGTCGAGTCGAGATCTATTATGAGGTGGACTAGATCACACCAGGCTCCTCAGCCTATGATCTAACCCTCGGTATCTACCCTCCTGACTCTCTACAGCTCAACAACTTACAAAATTGGGTCGTACAAAAAAATCATTACAACCAGTTATCAAAACATGACTCCTCTCTTCCGTCGTCTCTTCAAATTACAACTACTTCCTTCTATATCTCTCACTCTCCTCTCTAGAAATCCTGGGTATATATATATATATATATATATATATATAATATGTTTCTGGCTCATCAACCATTACAATGTATTACAAAAACCCTAACCCTAAAGTCGTTATCTCTTCCATCCATGCGCACGTGTTGCTCTTCCTTCTAGCTGTCGCTTTCCTCATGCATTCCTTTCTTCCCAAAATATCCTTTCCTTCCACTTTGGCCTTCTTCCAACAGGCCCCAAACACTGACATGTGGCTCGTCTCGAGCCAGCTAACCTCTGTTTGCTTCATCGATCTCCCTGGTGATCGGTTGGAACTTCTCCATGAGCTATGTTGATTGTGTTTGGGCCTCCAGGGTCTTCTCCTTGAGTGCAGCCAATACCTATGCTGCAATCTCGTCGCTAACCAACCTTACACATTCTTCATGGGTCTATGCCATATATGTTCTAGCTTCCTCTGCATGTGCAATGACCTCTATTGCTCGCTCCTGGAGCGGTTCCATTTGAGCCAAGCGCTCCTTTTTCTATGTCTGCACAGTTATGAGTTCTGCATGCAATTTCTTCATGTCTTGCACCCCTTTGACATGCTTCGTGATCGACACTATCTTCCGGCTCTGCTTGAGTTGTTGGATAGCTGCACTTATCCTTTCTCCTTCCTGGTCCCATTATTGGATCGGCTGATCCTCTTCCAGCTTTGTCCAAAGCTACGTTTCTTTCTCAAACAAGTCATCCGCTGCGTAGACTTGTCGTTCTATATCTCGTATCTGTGCTACTGCCTCATGTTTCCTTTTCTCACTCACCTCCGGTGGAGTGGTAGGTGTGATCTGCTCCCGAAGATTCTTGATCTCCTACTGGTATTGATCGATTGTCTGCACAATCTAATTAATATTTTATGTTGTCATGAGTTCCGTCGTCTGTGCATTCTTTGGAATCTTCTCATAAGCTACAACCACTTTCTTCTCCTGCCCCTTCACACGTTCCTTTTCTTATTTGGTCTCGAGATTAGCCTACTTGAATACCAATTCCATCTCATCCTGAATCTCCTTTACTTGCTGCAATTCTATTGTATATGTACGTGCATGAGACTGTACCTCTTGTGTGACACTGACTTGTAGTTTATACAGGGCCTTGGTTGGTATCAGTAGCAATAGGAACTGTAGTTGAGCCAATTCCTTTAGGGGTGTCTGACCCACGATTTCGTCCATGTGCAACATGTTGTGTGTGACGTGAAACGTTGAACTCGACTATGCTATCATCTGGACTATGTCTTGCTTTCTTTCTCCAGGTTCTCCTCCTATTTGTGATGTTGACGAGCCCATTTCTACGATGTTGTTGATTTCCTGCACTTCCCTGATTTGCCTAAGGATTTGTCTCTTGTATGCCAACTCTTCTTCAATTCTGTCCCTTTGGCGTGAAACGTTCTCAAAATCCTCGAATGTGCGATCCTGGACCACTTGGGGAACCATTTATGTATAATCCTTCGTGATCGTGTATTATGGAGGTGTTCTATGGGCCTTCATACACTTGTGTGCACCCCTCGTCTGGGTGGTTGGCCACTTAGTCTGGCCTGGCTCTTGCAGAGTAGCACTTTATGTATTCCCCTATGCTGCCTCGGACTGTGGGGTGCCTATGTGTTTTGTTTCTTCCCCGTGTGGACTCTTTTCTTGGATTTCCCCCCTTTCTTCTATTGTGTCTTGTTCTGACTTGTCCTTGGTTTATTGGGCACTGTTACTTCCTGGGGCTATCTCTATTCCTACCCTACCTCCTCGTCATGTGTATGTTCTTGTCTTACTTCCTCCTCCTCTATCTCTACGGTTATTTCTCAAGTGAGGATTGGAATCCTCCATTTGTCGTCCCAATCCTTAATTTCCATCTGTATGTCTCCCTCTGTGATGTAGTAGCACAGTTGTAGCCATTTCTTGTCGGGGTCCTTCCATTCCTGGATCCACATCGCATGTCTAATGTCTTTGAAATTGTCTATGCCCTGATAGTGTGAAACAACTTCCGGTGTTATCCTCCAAGTGTTGTCGATGGTGTCCTATAGGTCACAGAGATAAACTTCGAAGATAGTTGCATTCATTTCTCTATTCTTGGTTTCTGAAGTGACTCCAATCGATAAGTATCATGCTCCGTGGAAGGGTTTGGGTATAGTGGTGAAAAATGTGTACTTCAGCTCCTTCCATCCCATAATGGCTATCGGTATGAGTAGCCACGAATAATGAAATTATGTCCCCAGATACTTTGCATCCTTGCAGTCGTCTAGAAATAGATTCAACAAATAAGGGGCACAACTAAGTGTGGTGCCCTTAACACACTGTGTTGCAGCTGCAACAACCCCGATAGGGACTTCCTTCTTGTGGCATTTTCTGCGCAACTTGGATGCCATAATTTTTGTGTCCATTCTTGTCACGATGTCAGTACTTCACTTGATGATGATTCTGCATGACCCCCTTTCGGTGGAATATTTCTTCTTTATCTCCTCGACCAGTTCTTTCTCCTTTGTTTTTCTCTCGAGGAATTGTGTGGGATCCATGCCCTGTGATGGAAGCCCTGTGATGTGTGAAATGATCTCTACATCTATTGAGATGAGTTGTTCCAGCCACATATCTCTGCCATGTGTGACCTCCATCAACTTCTTGACACAATTTTTTGCATACTGGTCTGTTCCAAAGTGTGGTCGGCCCAACAGACCTAAAATCCCATTTTTGGCCAGTCCTACTGCCCACTAGACTGGTTGATAAATTGGTTCCCCAAAGTGATCTATACCCACAATCTGTAGGTAGAATTGCTTAGCGAACTCTGGGAACTTTTCTGTGTCTGTTACATCATGGTATGAGTACTTCAATTTCCCTACATAACATAAAAAGTTTGTTTCTACATGTACCCCTTCTGGTATGCGTGGAAAACAATTTGTTACAACGCATTGTCTACGCGATGACTTATGTATCGTTTTCTTGTTCTTTCATTGTGGTGGTTGACTCGAGGTTCCAACCTCCACTGTTTGTTCTTCGACATATCGTTCTGGTTAGCCAGTGGCATCTTCCATTTCTCGCTCCCGCAGCTGTTTTGAAATGATTGTGTGTGATTATTCTGGCATGTTCGTTTCTTCCTGGTTTGGATTCGTCCCGTTGACTCGGGGATTCTATGGGGTTTTCTGGTTTCACTTGGTTGCCTGCATCTTCATTCTGTTGGCCCTACACATCTTATGACATATCAATGTCCATGCCCGCAGGTGTTTTCTGTTGGGTTTCTTCCACAATGAGTGTGGGGATTACTGGTGTTTCATTCGATGATGGTATTTCATCCACATTGACGACTTTTGGCAGCTGAGATGGTGGTTGTTCGCTTCCTTCTGATTGCGATATGGATCTATTCCTAAGTCTCGGTTGTCTGGATGTCTGGCTCGATAATTCTTTTTTTTGTGGTTCCATGGTGGTAAAAGCTTGTCTTTCATCAAGCTTGGTATCTTATGCAACCTCTGCAAACTTCACTCTCTGCTTCGTATGCTCTCTCATTCTGTGGATTTTCCAATTTCACGATAACCTTTTCGCTCCCGCATCCATGCTTTGTATTGGTGTTGTGTGATATTTTCAAATATGTTACCACGATTACAGATTCAATTAACCGTCAGTTTCTTCATAATTTCCATTAATTTCCCTCACTGTCTCCAGTTGGCGCGATTAATGTGGTGTCCCGCCAATCATTTCCGACATTCAATTCCACTAGCCTTCGTCACTTAGTTATTATTTTTTCGTAGTTTCCTTTCTCACTTGTTTTTTCTTTGAACTAATCATTGGCATTGTCTCCATCAGGTTTGTATTCCCAAGTGTGTGTTCTTCTTCTCCTTTCGGCGTACTGTGCTTTTGTTGGTACCCTTTGATATTCTGTTTTTTTTTTTACTGCGCGGTGTCTTTCAAGTTGCGGGTGGTTGACTATCCTTGTACAACTTCAATAGGATCCCATTGATCATCCCTCTGATTTTTGTGCCTCCTAAGTCCTTCAAATATACAAATTCCCCATCTGTGATATTTTTTACTTTGTATGGTACTAACTAGTGCATTCTGAGTTTTCCTGGATGCTGAAAGGATTTATTGTCATACATCAACACTAAGTCTCCTGCCTTGAAAGTTTTCCTCTTGATATGTATATCGTTCAAAGATTTGTCCCTTGATTTCTAAACTTGTTGGTGGAATCCTGCTAGGATCCTATCTTCTGCCATGATAATCAGTTGATTCATCCTATCCTGTGCTGCGCCTCCTTTTGTTATGTTTGTAATCACTGCTATGCGCAGACTGGGTACCAAAAATTCTAATGGCACCACTTCTTCTTGTCCATATACCAGTCTGAATGGCATGTGTCCTGTCAAATTATTGCATGTGGTCATGCATGCCCACAATACTTCTGGTATTTTTAGGTCCCAATCATCCCTATTCACATTACAAATCTTCATCAGTTCATTTTCAAGTATTTTGTTAAATGCTTATACTGTTCCATTTTCCCGTGGGTGATATGGAGTAATCTTTTGATGATGAACTTCAAATTCCTCAGGCATAGCCTTGATAGTACTTTTAATGAAGTGAGTGCCTTGGTCACTCATCAATATTCTTGGGCAACCGAATCTAGTGATCACATGTTCAAATAAGAAGTGTGTTGTTGTCTTTGTGCTGCAATATTTGACTAGTGTTGCTTCTGCCTATCTTGTCAGGTATTTTGTCACAGTGATAATGTACGTTTCTCCCGTCCTCTTTGTTGGTGGGTTAATTGGTCCCACAAAATCTATTTCCCATTTGTCAAATACCTACAAACTTACCTGTGGTTGCAATGGAATCTCGTCCCTTCTATTAGGTTTACCAACCCTCATACAGACATCACATCTCTGGTAGTACTCTTTCGAGTCTCTGTGAATGGTCGGCCACCATAATCCTACATGAAATACCTTATGCGTGGTATATTTTCTTCTGTAATGTCCTCCTGCTATTTTCTCATGGGATTCTTCTAAAATCCTTGGTATTTCATGTTCTATCACATATCTTCTTAGGATGTTATCTGCACCGATTTTTTATGAGTGTCCTACAATCACCTGATAATCTGCAGCCTGGACTACCAAGTTTTTCTTCTGCGCAGTGTTATATTCCTGTGGCGTAGTCCCTGTACTCAAGTATTGGATGATGTTTGCAAAGTATTCATCGGCAATTTGGATTGAAAATAACGGTGCGTCCGAAAATTTGTCCTCTAAGTTTGTGTCAGTGTTTCATGGAAACCTACATAGGAGACCTAGCTAAAGCATACACAAACAAAGTTGATCAAGAAAAGAAAGAGAGATGCAATATGAAGATTGAGAATCAATTTATATTATGATCTAATCAATGAGTGAGTGATATTAAATCATATAGGAATGACATCCTATAATTAGGAATGCATGCATAAGAGTGATGGTCTAAGATTATAATGTCTAAATTAGAACTAGTCAGTTAACTCCCACTGAACTAGTGTTACTCTCACTGAACTAGTGTGCCAAAAATAGAAATTTCTTCAATACCCCCCCTGAACATCACTATGGAGTTAAAAATGAGTCCTGGCTACTAGGCCATATTAGGTACTCATGTAAAATGAAACTAATGAACACTAAATAAAAATGAGGAAAGAGGGAAAACCATGTGGGAACCCCCCCTTCCCCCCCCATCAAAATACAATGTATCAAAAGAAGAAAATGGCAGCTGCTAGGAAACTGTGTTCTTCACTGCAATATGATCCCGCCAATTCTGAAACTTCTTCTCACTAAAAGTCTTCCTGAATATGTAGAAATATTTATGGATATGATGAAGTCCTTTGGCAACATGTCAGGCCTTGTACCTCTTGAATCTATGGACCCATCTGCACTTGAAAATATTCCTTTCTGGTGGAGGTGGAACCAGATTCCAATCCTGATTCTTTAGGAGAGAGTCATGCTCCTCCTTCATGGCTTATTTCCATAATGGATTTCCCACAACCTTATTGTAGGTTTGTGGATCAGTATATTGAACCATATAGCAATGCATGGGCATTGTAGGTTCTAAAGTTGGAAGTACATGAGAAGGATCCTCATGATGAGATCGATTCCTCCTCGAATCCAATGGATTCCCTACAAGGATACCTGTTGCATGAAGTGTGAAATGTTCCTTCTTGGGAATTTGTTGAATCTTCAAAACTGGCTTCTTATCTGGCTGTAATGCCTTCTTATTTCCATGTACAAAATATGAGTGTATGGAATCATCTCTAATGTCTGAAACTGATGGAAGAATGAGAGTATATTCATGTTGCATTGGAGGTGCATGCAAAGTACTCTCCTTATGTTTAAGTAGAATAGAGGAGTCATTGTTAGAAAAATTAGTGAATTTATACATCCTTGACTTGTGATCCACCTCACCAATTGGAGTGATGGAATTGTCATGCATGTCAATTACTGAGACTGAATCTAATGTAAATTCAACCTTTTTATGTTTTTGAGTGATCTGATAAACTGAGAGAAGATTCATAGAAAGATTTGGAACATGTAAAAAATTCTCAAAAATACAATTATGGAGTTCCACTCTCCCTTCTCCTGCTATTTCTACTGGAGTATCATCCCCCATGAGAATAGGGGGTCTTGGGAATGGACTCAAAGAAGAGAAAACTTTCTCTTTTGATGCCATATGATGGGATGCACCATAATCTATAATCCATGAATCATAAGAGGAATTAATTGCAACCAAAGCATGATGATTACCTTTCGTAGGAGCATGATCTTCTTCCTTCTGCTTATTGACTCCCTCTAGAATGAAGTTTCCAAGGCTGTTATGCTGAAGTGTATGTTCCATAAGATAGATTTGTTTCTTCATGCATGTGGGTTCTTCATGATTCGGTTTATTGCATTAAATTCACTTATTTCTCTTCTTCTTCGAATCTCAAGAGTCTTTGGAACCTAAAGAATCATTAAAGGGTTTGGAATATCCCTCCTTCTCATTTTATTTCTGCTTCTCGTTTTGTTTGGATGATCCTTTTCCATCATGCATGGTGAGTGCATGTTCTTTGGGATCCTTGATGAGGCCCATCTGTATGAGTTTTGTCTTCTCTTGTGTAAGACACTCAATGAGCTGACCCAGTGTAGGCATTTTCCAATTTGTTGCAAAAAGACATCTTCCATAATGAAAATTGGAAACATATACAACGTATTTTGGTCCTAGATAGGAAAATATTGTTAGAATAAGTTGTTTATCTTGTGTATAATTGTCAATACCACATTCACCCAAGATAAAAAAAAAATATTTAATTTAGTAAAGAAATATTGTATATTATCAAAACTTTTAGGGTCTAAGGTATTAAACACTACCTCAAGCATATGACCTCACATCTCATCCCTCTTTCCAAAGAGTCCTTCTAAGGTGGTCCATATTTGGTTTGGAGTCTTGCATGTGGAAACATGAAACCATAGATCAGTGGAGATTAACTCAAGAAGGAATCTTGTGGTCTCATCCTTACGGTTTTCCCATCTGGTCTTCTCAAGTGCTGATGTAGGTTATGTTTCTGTCGCCATATTCAAATTATACAGTCCCTTTATTTTGAGTTGGAATACGGCCTTCAAATTTGATTCAAAATATTTTTACGGTGTGATTATTATCACGAGACTTGATTGAAGAAGTTGCATCACCTCCATCCCTTCTATTGATTCTAAAAAGATCCTGAAAACCCAGATCGTGGATTCTGAGATATGACACACGATTTTGTGGCAATTATAGATATGATAAAACAATTATATATCCTAAATATGATGTGGGTTTTGGATAGTTTTGGTGAGAATGACCATCCCTATGTCATATGTCTCTGGTCCAAATTTCAGCCCGACCCAGATCACGAATTTTGAGATATCAATATTTTACTACAGAAAACCAATTTTGGGAGGGTTGTTGAAGCGTTGCACCCTAGTGAAGGACATAGTGCAAAGATTGTGAAACATGTTGTGTGTGATGTGAAATGTTTAAATTGGCTATGCTATCATCTCGACTATGTCTCGCTTGCTTTCTCCAGGTTCTCCTCCTATCTGTGATGTTGACGAGCCCGTTTCTACGCTGTTGTCGATTTCATGCACTTCCCTGATTTTACTAAGGATTTGTCTCATGTATGCCAACTCTTCTTCAATTCTGTCCCTTTGGATTGAAACGTTCTCAAAATCCTCGAATGTGCGATCCTGGACCACTTGGGGAACCATTTCTACATAATCCTCCGTGATCGTGTATTCTGGAGGCGTTCTATACGCCTTCATATTCTTGCGTGCACCCCTCGTCTGGGTGGTTGGCCGCTTAGTCTGGCCTGGCTCTTGCAGAGTAGCACTTGATGTATTCTCCTGTGCTGCCTCGGACTGTGGGGTGCCTATGTGTTTTGTTTCTTCCCCGTGTGGACTCTTGTCTTGGATTTCCCCCCTTTCTTCTATTGTGTCTTGTTCTGACTTGTCCTTGGTTTCTTGGGCACTGTTACTTCCTGGGGCTATCTCTATTCCTACCCTACCTCCTCATCATGTGTATGTTCTTGTCTTACTTCCTCCTCCTCTATCTCTGCAGTTATTTCTCGAGTGAGAACTAGAATCCTCCATTTGTCGTCCCAATCCTTAATTTCCATCTGTATGTCTCCCTCTGTGATGCAGTAGCACAGTTGTAGCCATTGCTTGTCAGGGTCCTTCCATTCCTGGATCCACATCGCATGTCCAGTGTCTTTGAAATTGTCTATGCCCTGATAGTGTGAAACAACTTCCGGTAAAAGAAGGGGATTTGAGTGATGGCTTGGGGAACTGTCTCATATAGTATCCTGTTTTGGTCTTCAAATCATAATGAAACTAAAAAACAAAAGAAAAAAATAAGTAAAAAGAGAAAAATGGCTCCATTATAATAATAGTGATTAAAATCAAAGATACACATTTATATGATAGTTCATTAAAAATTAAAATGAAATACCTAAAAAAAAACATAAAACTACACTAATCTGTGATCACATAAATATACTTTCAACCATAATTATGGGGAATTTGACATTCTTAAATCCATTATCCTCCCAAGCTTAATTAAAATTTTCAAAGTCACATTGTTTATTGAAAAATGGACATGACTTTCAAACTTTTAAAACTTTCAAAGTCACATTGTCTATTAAAAATGGACATGACTTTCAAACTTGCATGACGGTTAGGAAGTCATCGACATGACTTTCAAACTTGCATGATGGTTAAGAAGTCATCGGAAATAATATCTTTATAGAGTAATAATTAATCAATAATATATATTTTCATTCAAATGAGAGATGCCCTAACATAAGATTTGCTTAGTTCAAATGTGAATATACTTGTTTTCTTAACTTCACTCTTTTTTTTTATGGGAGATGTTGTGGTGTAAATATATGTCAAAACAAAATTCAATTACATGTAAATTTATTTTTACCCAAATCTTTTGAACACCGTATATTTTTTCCATATATCAACTTTATGTAAAGTATATGTTATCGATCTCTAAAAGGATATGACATAATGGGAGGTTTCATAGTTGGAAGAATTTAAGATAAACAAAATATAAAACATGTGGATAGAACTTCATTAGTATCTTAAGGAGTTCACTACCTTATGTCTACAAATTTACAACGTAAACAAATTATGAACTTACTCTTACTCTTACCATAATACATTGGGTTGGTAGATGACCCCAAGGTTAATATGTGAACAAGATAGTTTTTTCTCGGGTGTGTATAGATCAAACATGGGACTTAGAAAATTTCTGTCTCAATGACTTGGAATAAAGGTTCCCGGAAAAAGAGCCAGGAATCACACACATTAAACATTCAAATATAATAAACATAATTTTCTGACATCCAACATACTTGAAGGAAAAAAAATTAGCATTCCGAAAGAAACACACAAAAATTATTCTCGAATTAGTTTTCTTTGAAATTTATCAAAAATTAATAATGTTGGTTACATATTTCTAGAATATGTTCCATATTTATCGAAATTTAACTTCATTTGTCATATAGACTGGGATTTGGGCTCTCACAGACCATAAAAGAAATAAGTACAAGAAATAGGACTGCAGAAAGAAGAAGTGCACGACGATAGAGAGGAAGACCTGAAAAGAAGAAATTGGAAGTTATGAGTCTTTGGTTAAAGATTTATATTTAAAGAGGTAGAATAACTGGATTGATAAAGAAAGCAACATGTGATCAATATAGAATTACTATGAAGCCGATGTGTTTTTGTTGTTGTCATCGACGACCACTGGAATCGTGTCAACCAGTTGTTTCCCTTCATCGGTGAGCTTGTCCATTCTCCATTGGAGCCATTCTTCAATGTAGCTTCTCATGGGGGGCACGTTGATTTCATCCCAGATTTCTATGTCGAAAATCTCATTTTCTAATTTCCTTAGATCCATAGAAATACTATGCAGAGCCTTTTCAATTTCTTCATTGCGTGTTGAATAGTCCACAAGCTAGTTCTCGACGTCATCTTCACCATATTCAAGGATGTCGTAAATTTTTTATAAAGACAACCCCTTTAAAATATCAAGTTGTGCATCGAAGGATTTCTTGGTCAAGGAGAAGGATTTGAGGATTAAGTTTGGGTCTTGAACCTCGTTGGTACTTCCAGCTAAGTCTATTTGGGTCAGGTTTCTCAATAATTATTATTTCTCTAATATGGCTTGCTCACATGATTCGACAATGAGTTGCAGGTTCTTAACTTTATTTTTCCAGCATGCTTTTAATTGTTTGATCTTATTTGGGGAGGGGAGATCCTCTTGTATTATTTGCAGATCCAAGTTGTTGATGGCATGGCTAGAAAAAGGGATCTCCTTCTATTCATAGAAATGTTCTTAATTTTTTAAATTCATCTGCAAATGTTCGTGCAAATCATTTTCCCTCTTTCGAAAGGAAGCTATATTTTGTGATGTTTCCCAGGCTTCAGTAATTAGCTGCATTATTTTCTTGATGTTCTTCTCTACAAAGACTCTACGGGATGTGAGGAGGCTGGAGGATACTTTTAACTTGGTTGCAGGGGTATCAGGCATGGTTTTTGCTAAAGTACTAGAAAAAACTAGGGTAGCAATGCAATCCTCCTCCAATTCCTTGATTCGACCATTCAGTCTCTCATTCTCCACTTCAATTCCTCCAATGGAATCAAGAGAATCAATGGTTGTGCGGTGAAATCGGGAGATTTGGGATGGATACATTTTCCTAAAGTTAATCTATGCACGAGATTTGTCTTTCTTATTTGTTACATCTCTCTTTTCAATGATTAAATTTTTAGATTGGTTGTAAAAAACAACGCTCTGGAATATAAATGATTCATCTTCGTCAAAAATGTCGGTCTCATATATTTCCATTGTGGAACTATGGTGCATCGCATCTTCGGGCGAATCAAATTTGTACAACAGGGAATCCATAGAAGTTTCAAGTTGCATGTGCTCACTTTCAATTTTGGGTTTTTTCGCCTGCCCTGCAATGTTTTTTCTCTTCTTCATCATGGGAAGGTTGTGAGAACTATCCATTTTTCTGCTAGGAGGGTTCTTATCTCCTCCTCCATTTGAATATTTTTTGGTTTCTTTCTTTCTAGGGTGGGTCGTTGAAGGGATGCTCCATGGTGTCATGCTATTGGGAGTGTTGTCCGAGGACTGGACACTCTTCTCACCAAATCCTTTTCCCTGTTGTCTGTACAATTCAGTTGCACTTTGCAATGTCTCTACGTCACAATCGTCAAAAGAAGGAGTGTTGTCATCAATGTCTCTGTCTTCGGTCAGATGTCTATGGATAAAAGAGCTACTAAAGCCAAATGATAGTAAATTTTCTCGAAAAATCCCATTACGGTCGAACCCTTTTATCCTTTCATCATATTTTAGGTTTAAGTTCTTGAAATGGCCTGCAAATTCATTAATATTGTTGACGTTTCTACACAATAAGTCCTCGACTTTCCAGGTCAGAGGAATGAACTATTTTTTTCTCTTTCCATGGAAAAAATCCAACTAGTGGTTGTATTGCCTTGCTATTTATGTAAAAAACATCTTGTCTGTGATGTGACATGGAAGGAAAGAAAGATTTTCCTTGGAGATAAATATCATTATTACACTGTAATTTTCCTTTCGTTCAAGCATCCCCTTCCTGTCCAAAAACTTGGTTTCCTGGCCAGACATCCGAGGAGCATCCTTTCCTAACAATAAATCTTTGAAAATTGAGACAAAGTCATTAAAAACATCATAAAAACAATCAGAGGCCTTGTGTCTCCACAAGGCCTGGTACCATAATGTTACTGGGTCGAATTCATAGTTTATTTTCTTGGACAGAGACAGTTTTGGAAACAGAAAACAATGCACTATTGCGAAAATCAAGTAGGATGACATATAAAATTTATTCGATTCTTTGAATCGTGACAATTGGGAATATATTTAAATGGAAATTATCTCCCCCCATTCAAAAATGAACTGTTCCTTGAATGTGAAGTAGAAAATATAAATAACTATATGGGAAATTATTTTCGTGGATTCATGTCTCGTTATTCTTGTAAACAACCAAGAAATTTCCCGAAATGGATTTATAAAGGAACTAACCTACAACTTTGTGATATCTTCAGGAACTGTTGTTGGGTCTTCTAGGAACTCGGGTAAGAGGTCCAACCTATTATTATATGTTTCTAGGAACTTCTTGTAGTCTTGTCCTCTGAAGGTCAATGTTGTCTCCGAAAATCTTAACATCTTGCGAAAGAGATGAGGTGACAAAGAAACAGGAGAATGGTCGTGCAGTGGAATAATTATTTGGCTTTAAATATATTTTTCAGCGCATCAAGAGACCACCTCCTTACAGTCAAAAACCTCAGGAACACAGCCTACACGAGCGATTCCAGAGGTCCGAATCCCTTCGTTCTGGGCGGAACGGGATGAATAGTAAGAGTATTCCCTGGACCACTGGAATTTTTGGTCCTCACGTCCGAAGATATTCATTGTATCTCCACAAAACTATTGTCAAGTTGCTGCCATAAGTTTACGAGAACTTTGGTTTGCTCCAGACGATGTTTGAAATGAAGAGTTGGAAGGGATAATATAACCCTGTGCATATATTGGTCCAATGCGTGTGAATGGGATATCTCCTTGAGACTTTCGCTCATTAATGACAATTTTGACGGCTATTGCATGATGCATTGTTAGCATTAAAGACTAGTAATTTCATACATAGAAGTGCGAACATGGTGGGTATGGCAATGAGAAATTAATGATTGGATATTTCATGAACGAGACAACGCGACGACCTGTGTTTGAGATGAACAATTGGAAGGGATAATATAACTCTCTGCAGATCTTGGTTTAATGTGTATTAATGGGAGATCTCCTTGATCATTTCACTCATTAATGGCAATGTTGGCAGTTCGTGCATGGTGAGTTGTTAGCATGAAAGGTTACTAATTTCATATGAAGAAAGAAGTATGAAGTTCGTGGGGATGGGAAAGAGAAACAAATTATGAGCATAAAGTTAATTCTTGAAAATTATGTTTTCCTGTATAAAACAGATTTGACACTTATTATTGAAATTATCTGGCTAAGTGCATTGGATCCCTAGAGAGAAGTGGAACAGCCTGAGGGACTACATGGAAAATAAAGGAGTTAATTTCTTAAAGTTGTGCAATATTATAGGGAAGGTGAACTTGTTTGTTGGAACTACTTCCAGAAACATAAATTATGAATATCATTATGCATGTTTTGGGATGGAATGCCTATGTATGCATGTTTTCTTTTAGGTAGGAGTGCCTATGTATATAATCATTTGGTTAGACTTCCTTTGAAAATTAAAGTATGGAGAGCCTAGATTTTTAATATTAAAAACATCAGTATAGTGTTGTGAACTTAGCCTGGTGAGTTGGCAAAGTTGGAAACCGGCCGAATTGCCTAGAAATGCAATACATCTATATATATTAATAAAATGCATCATTGGATGCAATAAAGAAAAGGAAAAGATATAGAGGCTATTATTCCACAAGTGTAACATCCCCAACATCCAACTGGGCTATGCCACATAAAAAAATTCGAACTGTATACAAATTAAAACATATACACAAAGAAAATCTTGAAGAAATTTATATATATAACTTAAAAAAGAAAATTACATTCTGCAAATGCACATATTCACACACAACAATAATAAAAATACACATGCAACACACATAGAAAAATCCATAAAAATAAACGCATATATAATAATGCATCATATAATTTAACACACAATTGACACTTATCCTGGTAAGAATATCACCAACTACGTGCAAACCTTCCATGAACCTCCTAGCCTTAAACAACGTTGTTCATCACTCTTAGAAATGGGTCACCCCTAATATGGGACTAAACTCCACCCCGGTAAAGGGATTCATAACTAGTCTGATGTATCTCAAACAACAGGAAAGACTTTGTCAAAGCTGCCAACTCAAACTAACAACCTACAGTCCCTCATTCCCCACATGCTTATCCCACCCCAAGAAGTGTGCCCCTTCACTTCTCACCAGTCCTTCAACTGCCCCACTTCCTTTTTGGACTTCAGAAACAGGTCGTACAGGAAGTATCAGAGCCTTTTAGCTACAATTTATCACTTTCGGGATATCAATTCCCAACAATTCTCTCTCCTAGAGAGAATTTCTCATGGGCCTGACAACCTACCTCTTCAGCCCATCTCCTAAGATAACTAGGTACAGGTACAAGTACAATGATAGTAACATAATGGTATGGTGGAAAACTAAATGAGTCTCTCAACTATATGTATGCATGATCCCAAATTGACACTCGTCATGTTGAGAGCTACTTTGGCTCACTTGTCCCCATCCTTAGAAATTAGGATAAAATAATTATCTATACTTTATAATTTAAGGAATATTGATATAATATTCCTTTTTGGATTAATATCCCTAGCTTATCCCCTTATCCTTAACTTTTATCTCCCCCCTTTCCCTAACTAGTGGAGTTTAGTCCCCCATACTCTTTTATCGTGGTCGGTCTACATGCAACAATGTATTATATTAATGATGAGACATATACAAAAATAGGCTCACTGGTCTTTATCATCTAAGATGTCTGGCCTAATTCAACACATAATCCTCCTATCTTATAATAATTGGCTCACCAACCTATAAAACACAACATATACACAAAGGCTCCTTGGCCTCAAAATCGCACGAACTTAAGTTTGTTGCACGTGATATCTTAGAATGTGCACATTTCATCATTTTAGTGTGCAGTACATGTGTGCACTATACCATGAAAGGTGCATGAAAAATGATATCAACAATCTCACCAGCTTAAGTACATTTTCATTTACATTTACAATTTGGGTTCGACCTAGGGGTATTAAATTCTCCTCCCCTTATTTATGCATTGTCCTCGGTGCAATATATACACATTTACAACCAACATTTCAAAAATCCTCAAAAACACGTGGGTATTCTTCCCGCATATCATCCTCATCCTCCCAAGTTGTGTCATCGAGACCGTACCAGGTCCATTAGACCTTTACAAGCTCCATGGATCGATTATGGAGATGTTTGATTTTCTGGTCCAGAATGTGTATCGAATGTACTTGGAAATCACCTTCTTGCTCCACCTGAATCACATTCTGATCAATAACATGATTATCATAAGGTATATATTTCTTTAGAAATGATACATGAAATACATTATGAATGATCATTGATGTAGGAAAAGAAAGCATGTATGATATAGGCCCAATCCTCTCTAGGATTTCAAATGGCCCACAATAGAGAGCTGCCATCTTTGAACAATTTCCCAACTTCAGGGAACTTTTGTTGGCCTTCACTTTCAAGAATACATGGTCCCCCACTTTAAATTCCATGTTAGCTCTACCCTTATCAACATATCTTTTCTTCCTGTCTTGGGAAGCCTTTAAATTCTGTTTTATTTTCAACATTTTCTCTTCCATTTCACTAAGTAATTCTGGCACAACTACTTCTCTATATGTTGGGCTATCCCATCTTATCGGTGTGTTGCACCTTCTGCCATAAAGTGCCTCAAATGGGCTCATATTTAGAAATGATTGGTACCCATTTTTATAAGCAAACTCTACTAAGTGTAGGTAGTCTTCCTATTTTTATGGTTTATCCATTACATGCATCCTCAACATATCCTCAATCACTTGATTTACCCTCTCTGTTTGTCCATCTGATTATGGATGGTAAGTTGTGCTAAAATTCAATTTTTTTCCAAATCCATTAAATAATCCCTTCCAAAAATTTGATGTAAATTTGGGATTTCTGTCAGACACAATTGTCTTGGGTATACCATGTAATCGATCAATTTCTCTCATACAAAAATCAATAATGTTGGCTTCCTTGTGAGTGAGATTTACTGGAATAAAATGGGCAGCGCTAGTAAGCTTATCCACCACTACCATGATAGAATCATGTTGCTTGTTTGTTCTGGGAAGTTTGGTGATGAAACCCATTGTTACAACTTCCCATTTCCACTCAGGAATGGGTAATGGTTGTAGAAAACCAAGTGGATGTCTATGCTCAACCTTGACCTTTTGACACTCCAAACATTTGGCAATAAAATCAACAACTTATTTCTTCATTTCTGAACAATAATATTGTCTCTTGACAACCACAATAGTTTTATGATAACCTGGGTGACCAACATAAGGTAAATTATGCATTTCTCCTAATATCGGATTTTTCAATTCCTGGGAATTTGGTACATAAATTCTACCCATGTACTTTTGATTAAGGTTGGTTGTCATTGATGTCAACCCTTGAATAAAGTCTAGTAGCGAATTTCGGTAGCAAAAAGGTTTGGGTAACGGACCCAAGGTTGTTTCATGTATAATGGCATGAGTTTTAATATATTTGAAGGTAATAATATTCTATATGGATAGTACATGTCATGTCATTTTTGGTGGTATGTGGAACGTCACATAACTCTTCACGGTTTGAGAGTTATGGCCTTACGAAGTTGGAGGACCCTCATATGTTGGCTTGAAGCCCCAAAAGGTCAAAGAAGTCAAAGATCTTGCAAAGAAGAAATTATTATTTAAATGATAAAGTAAAGTGACAAAGTCAAGAGGGATTATTTAAATAATAAAGTGAAGTGACAAAATCAAAGGAGATTATTTAAATGATAAAGTGAGGTGACAAAGTCAAGGAGGAATATTTAAATGATAAAGTAATGGAGAAATTTCTAATTATGGAAACTGGTTAACCCTAAAAATGAGGAAAATAGGTTAAGTGACCTATAAATGGGTTAAGTGACCTAGAAATAGGTTAAGTGACCCAGAAATGGGTTAAGTGACCTAAAAATAGGTTAAGTGACCTAGAAATGGGTTAAGTGGCCTAGAAATGGGTCAAGTGACCTAGAAGATGGAGAGTATAAATAAGAGGCAAGGATCTCTAATTTTACATCACACTTGAGCATATTGAATATCTATAGGTGACTAAGGTAACCAAAGGATATCTAAGATGAATTTTAGAGGGACGGTGAATAAAACAAGGTCGGAATTCAAGGGAGGATAAACTCTTGTGATGATGCTTTCTAAGGTGTTTCGAGTAAAAATGTCATAAATTATTAATAAAAGATCCCAATTTAGTAATACCAAATGTTTTGGTTAGAGTAAAGTCTATAGTATATTTTGTAACATTTTCAGATCGATTCAACAAACATTTTGTGTGGGGCAAGCTCTACAAGGCCACTCTCTAGAATAAGCCAAAATTCAGCAAGGTATGTCATTTTTGCTATAACTCCTTTTCTGAGAGGTTCCAAGTAGAGACACATAGAGGAATTGCAGAAAACACACTGAAGAACATTGTGTATCAATTTCAGATCTTTATTCATTACAGTTACATAGTTATTATTATTTCAGGTTAGGGTTGTTGACTAATCCAAAACTAGTCATTTTATACTAAAGAAAAGTTTGATGAAAATGTTAGTCTCTTGTTGTTCAAGTTAAGGAAGGTTTGCAGGTATTTGATCATATACACCATGTCTATTACAGAGTTACAAATCATATTTGTATGATGAAATTGATGAGGGATTTTGGTTAAGGTACATGTTGGGTACATGGTTGAGACAAGTAGTTGATGAGTTGGCACATACATGAGGTGTGTAGTTGATGATGTTGGTACATATTGATGAGTCATAGTTTATGAGTAGTTTGTTATCACTGAAATTTCGTCTGCACATGGCGACAAGAACTCCACATCATCAAAAAAATAATGAATTCATTCATGGCACTGAATTAATCTCACAGCACTCCGGAAGGGCCAAAAACTATACAAAGTAACCAAAAATTGAAGGGCGCTTTACAGCAGTGTGGCGCGCGCGTGCATGCGCGGGACAAAGACGTGTTATTAGCGCATGCGCGCTCGACGCACGTCTGTCAACACAAAAACCCACGCATCTGCTAATACGACGCATTAATTGAATAGGTCGGCCTCCCAACCACCTACGGACCAACCCCCAAGATGATTTGACTCTCAAATCAGAGCCGGATCTGCAAAATCGGCAGGTTAATGACCTAAATAAACCCTAAACGGGTCCCTGTTCACACTTTGAGAAGGTTACGTGACCGCCCGAGAGCTGCTATAAAAGGCCGTGAGGATTCACTGTTTTGGCAAGGAATTCTAAGCACTGTTATGCTGTTCAGATGGTTAAGGGGTCGTCCTTTAACAACAACCCATCAACTGCATCACCGAGAGTTCTTTCACTGCTATGCGCAGTTCATCTCATTTGTAAGGAAATCAAATTGTGTGAGGGCCCCAAAGAGCCCTCCATTGGGGGGAGAAGGAACCTCTGGTCTCTTCCTTCAGTGTGCTCCGGTTTCATTAATACACCAGCCTGAAACCATTGGTGACCCCTGTGTCTTGTGTTTGATGTTCTTTGTTTATTTTCGCAGTGTTATTTGTTTTCAGTTGATAGTTAGATTGTAGTTAGTTTTGTTTTCTTTAACCCTTTGCTCCACAGCTGTTCTGCCCTACCAGACCCAACAGGGTATGCAAGTGCTCTCTATTTTCTCACCTGGTGACCATTTGAACGCGAACAGACTAGCGACTCCACTGGGGATTTAGGTATCAAATCCTCCCTCATTTGGGTTTTATTTGCTTTCCTTTTGGTTTTATTAACTTGCAGGGACACAAACCGGCCTCCGCCGACCTGCTAACTAGTCGATTCACAGGTGAATCGAGAGAAATCCATTCGGATTTTCTTTCTCAGTAACTTATCACAAGCGCGGGGGTATTCCACCCCACATACATGCGCATGCGCTTTGGTCCTTAATACAGTCCGCGTGAAGGCGCCACACGCGCCTCTGTCTATACTAACAGCCGCGCATTGGAACTAAATTTTTCATTGTAAGGTTTTGGATGTGGGGAAAGTCAATTTCCTTCTCAAGAATGATGTCATTCATGCTCTAAATACTGCACCA
>SNQJ01S0003517.1:137806-171686 GCA_010110895.2 Picea sitchensis | reverse complement strand
GTTGGCACATACATGAGGTGTATAGTTGATGATGTTGGTACATATTGATGAGTCATAGTTGATAAGTAGTTGACACATGATTGGTACATACTTGGTACATGGTTGGATGCACTTTTTTATGGTACAGGTTGATTACAGGTTGTTTGGTACAGGTTGGTGCACAATTGATGCACTTGTTTATGGTATAGGTTGATTACAGGTTGAGGTACAGGTTGATGCATGGTTCAAGTTTATTGGTGCAGGTTTATAGCAGTATATCTCACAATGATATTGTGGCAGTGGTTCCATCATTCTACTTCTACTTCAGGGTGGTTGGATGGGGCAAGGAAAAGTTTTTGTAGCCACCTTCTAGTTGTAGTCGGAGAACATAGGGGGTTGTAGCCACTTTCTGGTTGTAGTTAGAGAATAGGGGAGTTAGAGATTCCTTCAGGTTGTAGCCTAGGAAACAAGGGGGTTGGAGCCTCCTTCCATATGCAGCTAGAAAAAAAAGGAAGTTGGTGCTTCCAATGAATCTAATTCTTCAAGACATATAAGAAAAATCATTCTGTGGTTTTCTCCCACTTTGGGTTTCCACGTAAAACATTGGTGTATTGTGTATGTGTATGATTGTTCATTTGTTCATTTCTTATTTACTCTGCATTTATTGGATGATAATGCTACATTGATATAACACTTGGATTATATGGTTAAAAAGGATTAAATTTCTCTATTATTGATTCACCCCTCCTCTCATTAATTCAACATGTACATGATAATTTCATCATTTTCTAGCTTATAGACTTCACTTTTCTGGTGCAAAATACCTTGCTCTAATTTTTCCACTAATTCCTTGTATTGCAAATCTAATTTTGCAGCCTCCAAAATTTTGTCTTTCAAATCTGATTGGTACATGCTAATGGTTGTATCATGCAACTCATGCACTCTTCTATTGAGTGCATCAGATACTTTGTTCTCTTTCCTTTTGATATGCTTTATATCAAAGTCATATTCACTAATAAATTCTAACCACCTTATTTTCCTAGAATTTAGAGTTGGTTGATCAAATAAATATTTCAGATTGTTATGGTCTTCCCTCATCTCAAACCTTTTTCCCATGAGTTAGTGCCTCCACTTCCTCAAGGAATTCACTATGGCTTCCAAATCCAAATCATGAGTGTCATAGTGCCTTTCATGTTCCTTCAACTTCCTTGATGCATAACATACAACAAACCCATTTTGACTGAGGACTCCACCAAGTCCTTATTTACATGCATCTATGCATATAATGAATTCTTCATTTGGATCTGCAATCCTTAGTATTGGAGAAATTTTTAATAATTTCTTCAAGTGTTGGAAAATCTTTTCACAATCCAATCTCCACTGAAACTTCACACCCTTATTTTGCAAGGAAGTGATTGGGTGTGAAATCTTTGAGAATCCTTCAATAAATCTCCTATAGTAGCCTGCAAGGCCCATGAATAATCTGATCTCTGTCACATTCTTTGGCGTTGGTCATCCTTGAATGGCTTCTATCTTCTCAGGATCCACTGCTATCCCTTCCTCTGAAATGATATGTCCGAAATAATGAATTTTATTCTGATAAAATGAGAAATTTCTCAATTTGGCATACAACTGAAGCTCCCACAATACTTGTAATACCATCCTCAATTGTTTTTCATCCTCTTCCTCTAATTTCGAATATATAAGAATGTCAACTAAAAATACAATGACAAAATTATCTAAGTATTCTATGAAAATACCATTCATTAAACACATGAAGACAGTTGGTGCATTTGATAACCCAAATGGCACCATTGTGAACTCATAATGGCCATACCTTGTTTTGAAAGTATTCTTGCTAATGTCTTATTCTTTAATTCTTACTTTATGATAACCTGACCTAAGATCAATCTTGGAGAATATTTTTGCATCTTTCAATTGATCAAAGAGGTCATCGATCCTTGGCAAAGGATACTTATTCTTCACAGTTACCATGTTCAACTGCCTAAATTCAATGCAAAGTCTCAATGTTCCATCCTTTTTCTTCGTAAATAATACTGGGGCACCCCAACGTGACACAGTTGGGCGTATATATCCCTTCTTTAAAAGATATTCAAGTTGCATTTTCAATTCCTTCAATTCTGGTGTACTCATCATGTAAGGGGTCTTGGATACTAGAGTTGCTCTAGGCATCAGAGTTATGGAGAAATAAATGTCTCTTTTAGGGGGTAATCTTGGTATTTCCTTAAACACATATTCAAACTCTTTTAGGACTACATAATATTCAATATTTGACACTCTATCTTTAGTTGTTTCTTCCATATGAGATGGAAATATTTGACACCCTTTTCTATAACATTTCTTCAGCTGCAATGCTAAAATTTCCCAGATGGTTACTACCATGGGAATTCAATGCACTATCCTTAGGTTCCCTTCCTCATCCAAGCAAGTAAATGCCTTGTTATGACACTCTAGGATAACATGATATTGGTCCAATCAATCCATCCCAATTAGAAAGTCACAGGAACCTAAAGGCAAGATATTCAAATATTTCCTAGTGTTCATTCCATTCATGTCCATAAGACATGACTTAACCATCTCATTAACTTTTCTTTTGGCTCTGGTAACGAGCTGCACCAACCAAGATTTTCCATGTTGTTTTCTTGGAAAATGCAAACTTTCCACCATCTTAGTATCTATATAAATATGAACAGCTCCTTAATCAATTAAAATAGCAATGGTCTGGTTTTTTATCATACCTTCCACTTCAATCATATGTGGTTGATACTCTATTTTGTTTTTGTCCAGGGATGCATAGATCTTTTGTACACTTATGTCCATGTCTTCCACTGTTTCATATTTTGTACATTGTGAACAGTCCTCACTTTTTCACCTATGTGAGGGAAATCTCTAAACATATGATCTCCTTTACAACCCCAACATTGAATAGGTGGATGCCTTGATATTTTCCCCCCTGTCTCAATCATTATGGGTTCTCTAGAAGTTGGCTATCCCTGAGGACTTTTTCTGAAGAATGGTGGCTTAGTTACCTTGTTCCTCTGATCCATCTTGATTTTTCTCTTGTCTTCCCAAACTTTTTGGAAAGTTGGCCTTGATTTTTACTGATCATATAGCATTTATCTCGCCTTATGGTCTCCTCTAATGTTTTTGGATCATCATATTGTATCTTGTCACTGATGAAAGATGGAAATCCACTCTAATACCTTTGAATATTAACTGTCTCATCCCTGATGAAAGAAACATACTTCCGCAGTTCTAAAAACCGTATTTGATATTCATCTATGTTCATACTCCCAAGCTTGAGTTCAAAGAACTCTTTCATTTTCTTATCATAGTATCTCTTGGTCAAGTATTTATTTTCAAAATACTTCTTGAATTCCCTCCAAGTAACATTTTTCTCTTTAATGTGTTGCACCTCCACAAGCAGATCCCACCACATGGATGCCTTTCCCTTGAGTTGTTAGATGGAAATTATTCATTCTTCATGAGAAGAATAATTATGCAATTCAAAATACTTTCTCATGCCCAACTACCATGTCTTTTCATCTTCATCCTTCTTGTGCTCACCATCAAATGTAGGAGGTTTGATTTTGTTCATATCTCCTCGTAGCTCATCCACCCCAGAACTCTTATGCTTCCTGACAGGGGATGGACTTGATTTGTTGTGTTCTCTCTTATTGGAATGCCTCAGGGAGTGATGGTGATGTCTTGTAACACTTATTTGTTCTTTGTTTCTCATCAGAATACCTGTGACTTCCTGATTTTCTTAAGTCACTCTCCTTATCCAATTTATTTTCTATTTTGTTCAAGACTGATTAACTTCATGTTGAATTCTTATTGTTTCTCCTTGGATATAATAAGCCTTTCATTATCATATTTATGGCTTTGGACATCCTTTTTCAAATTTACAATGGTCTCTACCATATTCATGTTTTCATCCCTTCCTTCTCCATGTCCATTGGAGTTTGTTCCTTCAATGCCCATATCGACATCCATCCCTATGATCTCATCTTCCTGGTTGTAAGACCCCTATGAATATTATATTCCTCTGCACTCTGTGTTGATCCTAATGTGATCTAGTTTTTGTTAACTCTGTAAAATGTGCAGCCAACAGAACTTTGTCAAGCTAACTATTTCAACAATTTCATGAAAATATGAACCATTCTGGTTCAATAATGCATCATAATTATTTCTTATGATTTACTGAAAATTGAATGCCCAAATCAATTTCAAGGGTGAATAATTATATTCTACTATCTGAGACCTTTCCAACACTTGCTTATATGCTCAATTTTGAGTCTTGAGCAAAAAGTTATGGCCTTTTGAAGTTAGTTGGGTCTTAAAATTTACCCACCATTGTTTGTCTTGTAACTTCCTCATCAAAGCTTCATTTGACGAACGATTTACACCATTAGAATTATCTCTTCGGGATCTTCAATTTGAGCTACCGAGATAGAGCGTACCTTGGTACACTCTATTCTCAGGGTTTTTGAGTAGCTAAAAACGTTGTTTAGGGCCTCAAAAACATGCTACAAAAAGATGACCTTCAAACGGTATAAAATGTCGCAAAACTTCACTAGTTTTCTACTATTGTAGACAATCCAAATGACTTTGCACAAAAAAAATTGAATATGTACACCCATATTTAGCATGCACAACAAAACCATAAGGTAGCACATGCTCCGCGCACTTATAACCAATTTGGATCACTTCTCTGTCGTGCCAATCACTGGTGCACACTACTTTTGTGTCGCATGAAAATATCTACCGTGCACAATTTTGGTTCATACACTAATACATGTTGCGTGCAATTTTTGTGTTTCATGCATTACAATATATGCTTTGCACCATGCCAAAGTTTAGTATGCTCCCACCGTGCACCAGTACTTTGCGTGCACCATTAATTAAATTGTCGCGCGACAACATATACCCACATTGCGCATGCACCAACAAAATTTCTCTATGCTCTGTCAATATTGTGCACACCACATGTACCATTGTTATGCGTGCACACACTGCACACTCCAGTATTATGCATGTGCCACTCAATCTGCACCGCGTAATGCTAAATTTAGTGTCCACACCCGTGCACCAATATTTTCTGCACATTACCATTATGCATCGTGCAATGACAAATTTTAGTGCGCACACTCGCGTGCCAATATTTTCCGAGCATTACCATTCTACACCACATAGCACCAAAATTAAGTGTGCACACTTGCGTGCCAATATTTTCTGCGCATTTCCACACTACACCGTGCAACGCCAAATTTAGGTGCGCACACCCACGCACCAATATTTTCCGCACATTTCCACTCTGCACTGCGCAACGCCAAATTTAAGTGTGCACAGTCATGCACCAATATTTTCCGTGCATTACCACATTGCACCGTGAAGTGCCAAATTTTAGCGTGAGTAGCCACGCACCCTTATTTTCCACACATCATAATATTTTCACTCTGCATCATGCATTTTTAGTGGGCACACCTACACACATTCATTTTTATGCACATCAATTCCTCATGAATTTCGCTGCAACAATTGGTGCTTTCGCCAAACGTTTTCCCAATTTTCACCATAGACATTATGCAACTATGAAATTTGTTCAATTTCACCATGATAACACCAATTTAACCTCTGTAACAACAAATTTTTGTTGGTTGACATTCTTGGAACGAATGTTTCCCAAACTCAATTCACGAATTCATAATTTTAATAAACTAATCTCGCTCCATCTATCATGGCTTCCCTGTAACTTCAAATTTGACCAATTCCAAGTCTGAATTTGCTAGAACGGATATTAAATTAAGAATATCTCACTACTTGGCCAAATTTCTCAATTTTCCCATGAATTTAACAAAAGAAATTGGGGTTTTTTCCCAATTCCACGCAATTGCTTCTAATTTTTACCATGGACACTCTGTAACTTGAAATTTGGCCACTTTGAAATCAATTCTTTGTGGAATTTCACTTCAATTCAACTTGCTCGGCCCATCCAGGCTCAATGTTGAAAACTAGAGCTCTGATACCATATTGTAACTATTTATTTTTCAATAATCTAGGATTAAGCATGAAGTTCATTCCATTTTAGCATTTTACTTAAACCATAAACAATTTGTTGTAGAAACCAAGATCACAAGAAGAAACACCATGCACAAGTACACAAGAAGTATCCTAGGAAACCCTTCTCAACAAGGGAAGAAAACCAAACCAATCCTTTTCTATATTCTTCAAGATAAATACCTCCACCACCAAGAAAACCTAGCACACAAAAGGGTACTCACAAACCCTAGAAGACTAGCTCCCAAGAGAGGTGCGCACTTTTCCCAAGAAGATGTACCTGCTGAAATTTCCAAACTCACACTTGAGATATGATTCCTCAGTGGGTAATGTACATTTACTTATATTATATTGAACCTGTCAACATAAGTGTCTATTGGCACAACAGGGATGACCTCACTAACTCGCAATATAATTAATAATTACCATATTAATGATCTTTTACATTAATTATCTTTTACATTAAGGCAGTGTCGACCTGTACCCTTTACATTACAATTAGGTTTATAGGTAAGTATGACTCTTGAAAAACATAGCAAGGGATACCATACACCCACTAGTTCTCATCCACAAGCACGTCCAACTCAATAGATCTTCTTTCCCACTACATTACACAGGAGATTCATCTGGAGTTCATCATCTCAACTCTCTTCTTAGAGGAGGCTAATACATCATTTCCATATCTGTCTCATAATGATGCACCCAGCTCATGGGAATTCACACATTCACCTTGTGCTAAGACATAGGTATGTCTAACTCAACAGATCTTCTTTCTCACTGTGTTACACAGGAGAGTCATCTGGAGTTCTTCTAAACTCTTTGTAAGGCAGAGGCCATCATTAGATTCCATTTCTGTCTCAGATAGGAACCACACACCCATATCAAAGGCTCTCTCTCAGGTCTGTGTCTTAGAGGATGTCTCATGCAACTGTAATCATCAAGACTCCCTCTCAGCATTCTCCATCAGACCAAGTCTCGCACAGAAGTACTCAAACTTTGTCTTGGTTGTAGTTATCAACACTCCCTCTCAACTAGAGAGGTATTCTTCACCAAGCCAGTTTGGTGAAGATTTCTGCAATCTTCTCATGTGTAGGAAGGTACAACACATGTACTACTTTACTCTGCATCATGTCTCTAGAAATGATATTTTATCTCAACATGTTTCTATCTATCATGAAACATAAGGTTCTCAAAGATCTTCACATAGCTCTGGGTATAATCATAGAATCCATCTCATGATCAAGTAAATATGTCAGAAGTTTATGAAGACGTACTTCTTCACACACTCAGTGATATATATACTCTAGTACTGTGGTACTCAAGGCCACGGAGCTTTGTTTCCTACTACACCAGGAAACCCTGAAAACCTTCACGGTAAAAAAATAATTGGATGTGATATTTTGGTCCACTATACTCTTTGCTCAATCTGTATCGGCATATCCCTACAAACTCAACTTCACACTGGAGGCATATCTCAGGCCATCTCCAACTGTGCCTCGTATATATCTCAATACATGCTTTACTGTTATCCATTGAGTCTATCTTGATTGACTCATGGATTGACTAAGCACATTCAATGCATAGCATGAATTAGGTCTGTTGTTAACCATATACATCAGTGATCCAATCATTTGTGGATCAATCTTATCTAAATCATCATCATTCATTTTCGTCAAATCCATCACCATGGATTTGCATTCTGTCATACTTAACTTTTCTTTAATATTCTCACAGTATATTTTCCTTGACTCGGGAAAATATCATCGATACTTTTTCATACTTCTTTTCCCAAGAGTAGTGCAACATACTCATATCCTTCATCTTGAAATCATAATTCAAATATTACTTGTATCCAACAACAAGGTTTTATGAATAAGTCATCAAAGTCACGGTCTCGTCACCAACATCGTAATAATATAGATTTAGATCAAAAACATTCTTGTTAAACCCCAAACTCATCAAGAATCCATCCATCTGATATAGTTTCCAACTCATGGATGGTAGTATGGAAGGAAGTGTATTGGGCGTACTAGATCAATTGTCTCATCATTGAAAACTCTCTCTATTTGTGAGAATCCTTTGGCTATAGATCTTACATTGTATTTTTTCGACACTTTCATCAGTTGTATGCTTGATCTTATAGATCCACTTGGAAGTCACCACAGACTTCCTTTATGGTCTATGAACAATATCTTATACATCATTCTTTAAGATATATTGGTATTCTTCTGTTATGGAATCTTTCCATACTTGTTCTCATGTTGCTTCTCAAAGACAAGGAGATTCAGAATCAATGAAGTGGCTCATGACTGAAGGATAGCTCAAACATCTCTTTTTCTTTATCAGTATGTTCCTTGAAGGGATTTTGTGTTCCTCTACCTCCTATAGCTTTTTTCGAGCCTAGGCAGGCCATTTATGCCCTACTGCAATATCTCTGGACATATCAACTGGAGCAACTGGATCAACTGGAATAATGTTGTCTCCCTATGAACCGCTGAAGGGGGAGAAGGTATTGTCTCACTGTCAATCTCCATCTGAGATTCTATGGATATTTGAAAGGTTGTCTCTTCTTCAAGTACAACATCTCTGCTTGTCTCAATCTGTCTCTAACTGAGGATGTAGATATGGAATGTTTTTGAAGATTCATTGTTATCCCATAAATTTATCATTTCTCCCTGAAGGGTCTAGCTTGGACTTCTTCTATTTGGGTGCATGAAAATAAAATGGACACCCAAATATCCTAAAGTTTTCAATATTAAGCTTCACTCCGGTGAAGGATTCTTCAGGATTTTATCTTTTTCAGACTCTGGTGAAGACTCTTGTTCTGAACATATATTGTGCCATGCATGCTTCTGCCCATAGAATCATAGAAGGATTATGATCATGCATTATTGCATTGGTTTTCACAGTGATGGTTCTATTCTTCATGTTTCTCAAATAGTTTTGACTCCCTCTGATTCAAGTGACTTCCTTTGAAGGATACACATGTTCCTTTGTTGTTAACCTATCTGGAACAAGAAAACCAGAGGAACCAAAAAATGAATATCTCCTAAAGGAGAATAATGAGTACATCTCTAGAATCAAAAAAATTTAAGGATTGTTGTCATAGATACAACACCTACTTGTAATGTAGCAAACTTTAGAAATATAGGTTTAGAGGAATGAAAATTGCAACAATCAAACCTGGAGTCTTCACTTCTAGTGTGTTGTTCCTATGAATGCACTAAGATCCCTCTGGATCCATGAATTTAGCAAAAGGTTCAGTCGTCCTTCAATTAACCTCATGAAAATGACACAAATAATATATATACAAGTGCATACCTGAGGGTACTGATATGATTTCTCTAATGACACCTGGATGGTTTCAGTCCTTTATCATCTTCATGAAGAAGGTAGTCACAGTGTCACCTTTTTTTATCACCCATAATAAGTCTTCCTATGAATTCCTGTCTTCTAGGAACTTGAATTTTCTTGACTCATCAAGCGTATATTCCATCATAGTTATGTTCATCATAATTTTAGATTCTTCACAAACCCTTGTCAACTGGGCTAGAAAACCTAACAGCTAGGCTAGGCTAGCACTTTTAGGTTTTTTTGGACTTATGATTGCCAACATTAATCCTTTGAAATATAGGAGAACATTGGTGAGGAGAACACTGGTGAGTTGAAGAGCTCCTTCAATGACTTGCAAAATCCCTAATACTGAAAGTTCTGCAGAAATTAGCGAAACCCTAGGGCCAAAAATAAAAAAGTATCAGAATTTCACTTTAAGAGCTTCTGGAGGTGCACTGAAGGAGGTTGTACCCTCTTGTCCATATTTCATCCCCAACGTCCAATTAATAAGGGTTGGAACACCTCAGTAAGGAGGGTCGTATGAATTTTCTGAAAACCCTAGGAGGGTCGTACGGTTCTGCAGAAATGAGAATATGAATGGTAGATTCTTGTGAAATGGTTTATTCAAGACCTATGCTATGATACCATGTTGATCATCTAGGCTTAAGAATAAATTTCATTCCATTTTATCATTTTACTTAAACCATAAACAATTTGTTGCAGCAACCAAGATCAAAAGAAGAAACACCATGCACAAGTACACAAGAAGTATCCAGGGAAACCCTTCTCAATAAGGGAAGAAAACCCAGCCAATACTTTGTTATATTCTTCAATATAAATACCTCCACCACCAAGAAAACCTACCACACAAAAGGGTGCTCACAAACCCTAGAAGACTAGTACCCAAGAGAGTTGCATACTTTTCCCAATAAGATGTACTTGCTGAAATTTCCAAACGCACACATGAGATATGATTCCATAATGGGGAAATTACCTTTACTTAAATTAGAAGGAACCTGTCAACATAAGTTTCTATTGGAACAACAAGTCTGACCTCACTAACTCACAATATAATTAATAATTACCAGATTAGTTATCTTTTACATTAAGGTGGGGCCAACCTGTACCCTTTACATTACAATTAGGGTTACAAGTAAGTTTCACTCTTGAATAATATAGCAAGGTATCTCATACACCCACTCTTGCTCAGCCACTAGGGGAACCTCCATAGGGATGTCCATATCTCTTTCTCATTGTGTCTCATAGGAGAACCACACTCACTAGTGCTCAACCACTAGGATCGCGTTCACGTGTGCTCATCCACATGCACGTCCAACTCAACAAATCTTCTTTCCAACTCCATTACACATGAGAGTCATTTGGAGTTCATCATCTCAACTCTCTACTCAGAGGAGGATAATAAAACATTTTCATCTCTCTCTTAGAAATATGCACCTAGCTCATGGGAATTCATACGTTCACCTTGTTCTCAACCACAGGTACGTCTAACTCAAAAGATATTCTTTCTTATTGCGTTACACAGGAGAGTCATATGGAGTTCTTCTCAACTCTCTGTACGACAAAGGTCGTCATTACTTCCAGTTCTATCTTAAATAGGAACCACACACCCATATCAGGGGCTCTCTCTTAGGTTTGTGTCCTGGAGGATATCTCACACAAATGTAATCATCAACAGTAACATCCCTAGCATCCAACTGGGCTATGCCACGTAAAAAAATCCAAACTGTATACAAATTAAAACATATACACATAGAAAATCTTGCGGAACTTTATATATATAACTTAAAATAGACAATAAAATTATGCAAATGCATAGATTCATACATAAAAATAATAAAAATACACAAGCAACACACATAGGAAAAACCCATAAAAATAAACTCATATATAATAATGCAACATGTAATTTAACACACAATTGACACTTATCTTGGTAAGAATATAACTAATTGCATACAGACCTTCCACGAACTTCCCAACCTTAGACCACGGTCCTCATCACTCTCAACAGTGGTTCACCCCAGAGATGGGAATAAACTCCACCCGAGTAAAGGGATTCCTAACCAAGTTGATGTATCTCATACAACAAGAAATACTTTGTCACAACTGCCAACTCAAACTAACAACCTACAATCCCTCATTCTCCACATGTTTGTCCCACCCCAGGAAGTGTGCCCCTTCTCTTCTCAACAGTCCTTTGGTTTCCCCACTTCCTTTCCGAGCTTCAACAATAGGCTAGACATGAAGTCTCAGAGCCCTGTATCTATAGTTTTCACCTTCGGGAAATCAATTCCCAAAAATTCTCTCGCCTGGAGATAATTTCTCACGGGCCTGACAACCCACATCTTCAGTCCATCTCCTAAGATAACCAGGTACAGGTACATGTACAATGATAGTAATAGAATGGTAGACTAGAAAAATGAATGCATCTTTGAATGATGATGGAATCATTGGGAAAATGAACTAAGTCCAAACTATATGTATGCATGCTCCCAACTTGACACTTACCATGTTGAGAGCTACTTTGGCCCACTTGTTCCCATCCTTAGAACTTAGGATAAAATAATTATCCATACTTTATACTTTAAGGAATATTAATATAATATTCCTTTTTGTCTTAAGATCCCTATATTATCCCCTTATCCTTAAGTTTTATCCCCCCCCCCTTTCCCTAAATAGTGGAGTTTACTCCCCCATACTCTTTTATCGTGGTCGGTCTACATGCATTGATGTATTATATTAATGATGAGACATATACAAAAATTGGCTCACTGGCCTTACCATCTAGGCTCTCTGGCCTAATTCAACACATAATCCTCCTAGATTATAATAAATGGCTCATCAGCCTATAAAACACAACATATACACAAAGGATCCCTAGACTCAAAATCATGCGCACATAAGTTTGTTGTGAGCGGTATCCTGGAATGTGCACACTTCATCATTTTAGTGTGCAGTAAATGTGCACACTATACCATGAAAGGTGCATGAAAAATTATATCAAACAACTCACCATCTACGTACATTTTCATTTACATTTACAATTGGGGTTCGGCCTAGGGGTATTACAATGAGAGAGGGGGAGAAAGGGGATAATTATTTTTATTATATTTGATTTACCCATTTTGGTTTTAATTGAGAAAAGTGGTTACATGAGCTTCTTGGGGAGGCCATGTGGTTCTTTGTTCTTGTAATTATATAAACCCTGCATGTGGGATAATTGGGGGTTTTTCTTGGTTAATCATTTCATTTTGAGAATTCCTCATTTTACTCTTGCTAATTCGTGTGCTCTTGGGCTAAGCATGGAAACAGATGGCAGGAGGAGGAGAGATATTGTTAGATGGATGTGAGGAATTATTGGTCATTCTAGGTTGGAATGGATTCCTTTGGGCATGAGATTGATGGTAGTTCTAAAATAACTATCACAATTGAGAATCCTTGTCATTTCCAGCGTGGATATTTGCTAACCAGTACCATTGGAGCCCTGGAGAGAAATGGAACAACCTTAGGGATTGCATGGAAGAGAAAGGGGTTCATTTATTTGGGTTGTGTATGATGAAGAGGAAAGAGAGATGGAAATTAGGATCACTTTGTGGTTGGGAAAACCTAAGAGATAATTAGACAATTGTTGTGTTTTAGATTTTTCCTAGGACTTGTCCTTATGGATTCATAGCCCTAGCTTGGGGGTGACCTCTTGTTGAGAATTATAACAATAGTTTCTATGGTTGAGAGGAACATCATCGACATGCATCCAAATGGTGATGGTTTAATTAAAGTTAAGTGTTCTTTGTTTTTTCTATCTAATATATATTCTGCTATGTATTATTATTATCTAGAGAGATGTATTTATGTGTGCATGTTTACTGGTTATTTGTTTTGGATGGCACGCTACTCATTCCTTGAATGGTTTAGCATGAATTTATATTATTGCATGTGTTTTTATGGTGTTCTTTCATGCTTGATTTCAAATTCAATCTTATGAGAGTTCGAAATAGATTTCGAAGTGAGTTCTTGATGTAGCATTCCTAGCCTGTTGGTGGTTGGATACGTTATAGTACTTGAGGCATTTGAATATTTTTCAATGAAGATTCTCTTGATTATAGAATATTTTCTTGGAAATTATGCTCTTTTCCCCATTTCACCTTGGTGTTTGAGATTGTGTCCTAGTAAGTGTTTACCCTTGGGGAAAGGTTTGCTATTGGGGGGTCTCCTTGATGAGTCATCATACCATTCCCAGTCATACTTATCACTTTACACACTTCATCATTTTCATCCCCACATATTTTGGGATTTTCGGGTGTACTGACCCAATAAAGGAGTGTACCTCATTTCATGGGAAGAAGGGGTAGAAGGCCTAGAGGCAAATGTAGCTGGAAAATGATAAAATAAAAAACATAACCTTTTAGATACTCTCCCAAAGAGGTCTTGAGAACAATTAAATGTTTCTCTTAAAATAATTTGAATACCTACATAAGAAAACTCACATTATATAGATGTCCCGCTTGTTGAGGTGTGTACACTTATGTAGTGTCCCTTTATTTCCATGCATATGGCACTCTATGTACCTCTAGCTTCAAGTGATGTTGCGGTACTATTTTCTTTCCATGTATTATAGTACCCAATTGTTTTGGAATTTAATTAATTGATGGAAATAAATGGGTTTGGAAAAAGGTTGCATTGAAAATGAAGGTTAAGCACACCCTCTACAAAAGGCACCCATAAATGAGACACTACCAACCCTGCATGTCATGAACCCCATTCCTAAAATTGTTTTCCCCATCCACTTCATTTTCTCCACATGTCTTAGAGAGCATTCCACCTGGGAAACACTCCTTGACTTGAGGAATGAATCACCCAATAGGTTACCTTGTCAACCCTCCCATACCTAAACTTGGAAAATTGCATAGGGTATTTGATCACTTGTTTAGTTTGATGAGGTAGTTTTTTATGTACATGCTCGGATGGATCTTATATTAATTTGATTTTACTTTCCATGATTATTTGAATTGAGATCCTTGGAGGGCTCACTGGTTTGTCTCTATAGGACCTTGTTGATGGACATTTTGGAGAAATAAGCCCATCTTGGGCCTTCACTCGGGCAAGAAGCCCACATGTCTGATGCCATGTCTAACACATTGGATGATGATCATAGCGTTTGAAGGATTAAAACACACCTTAGAGGACATATCCTAGCCCTTCGACACCCAAATTATTTTCCTTTAGAGTCTAGAACACTTCATTTTGAGGCTTGACGTTTTGTTTGGGCTATGGTTTTGTGGTGGTGTTTGTGTTGTGTTGATGGAAACTTGGCACATTTTTATGGAAGACCCCTTGCGTTGATGAGAATACTCTTGACTTGAAGACACATGGATTTTGGAGGCCTAGCGTTACCTTCTCCAACCCCAACGATTTCTTACATGTGTCAAAATGTCACCCCTTAAGGGCATGATGCCATGTTTTAGGATTTTTGTTATGTGAAAATTAAATTTGAAGTTGTAAAAGGGGAAAATTAAAGGATTTTGGCCTCCTTAATTTGTGGTTTACCCTAATTTAAAGTGGACAAACTATTTTTAGTGATCGTGTATAGATATAGATCATTGCCATTTTATTTTTAGATAACTCTTGCACTATGAGAATGATACTTGGTTGAAATTTGCGCCCTCTTTGGGAAATTTGGATATATATATCTCTTTTGCAAATGTATTTTTGTGATTTCTATTGGTATATTGTGGAGCTAAGGTGGTGCACACCTCTTGGAGGGTTATTATCTTTCTTATGGATGGATATAGTTTGGTAAACTAGGGTTTGATCTTGCACCTTGTGGAATTGATAAAGAAATTTATACATTAATTGGTATATTATTCTCATTCAATGCTATTATTGTTTGAAAACCTATTAGGAGTATAAGTGCATAAACCCTCCACCAATTTTCATCTCATTTGTTGGTTGATAAGTCCTTTTTGGCAAGGTTGCTAGGAGGAGTACAAGGGTCTACACCCTCCTAGATTTACCTTAATTTGACTTGGATGCCCTAGGAAGTAAAAGGAATTACACCCCTAGGGATATTGTGGGTATAAATATCACATACAAGACTCCATTTACCCAATATATTAAAGGAAATAATCTAAAATTTGCATTGAATAAATAAATGGCTTGCATTGGGTAACGTGATTTTAAAATATTTTCAAATTGTTGGAAGTGGAATCAATTATATGCTCTACTAGCTTGCTTAAGCCACTAGGGTGTCCTCTTTGGCCAAGGATATCTTATTTTTTTGATAACATTAAAGATATAGCCATTAGGGATGCATCAAATTGCTCTCAAACTTTTACTTTTTCTCTCTTTTCAACCATCAAATTTTTTTAGAAAGCTGCCATAATAATCTACTTGTCGTTTAGCATCTTTTGGGTGGTTTACTTGTAATTTTTGGTGGTTGTAATTTTATTATGTAGCAATATTTTGCTACAAACATAAGGATATTATAATATCTTTGCAATAAAATCTTTGAAAATCTCTATATTGTTGTTAAAGTCTTTCTCTATCTTACTTGAGTAATACTAGGCATTACTAGCTTATCTCTTGCATCTTTAAATAGACTTTTAGTGACTTATTTAGCATCTTTGATTATCATTTACTTTCTTATTTGTATGATTTTTTACTACTTCTATGTAGGATATAGAGCTTCACTTGATTTTCCATTGGATATATTGGCTTTTATATTTGTCTTTTCTTGTGTCTCGGGAAGGTACAACTGTCTTCCACAAATACTCAAGCACTTGGAAACCATTGAGTATCTCCAAGATTCATTCTCAAGCCACATTCCCCTTACTATTTTGACCTATAGGGGAATCATATTCCATAAGATCAATTTCCATCTCATTTACCCATAGGTGATTGTTGGCCTTTGACCAAGTTTAAGAGTACTTGGTCATACTTGACCACTTTTGGGACTGCGACAACTTGCCAAAGAAGTAGTGCAACGCGAAGCAGAAAATAAGGAAGAAAGACCTATTTTGGGGTCCATTTTAGGGTTTTGAGTTGATGTAACGGGAAATTGATGTCGGCCCATGGGTTTACGCATGTTTAGGCTCATTTTGTAATCTATAAATAGGCAATGTAGATAGTAAGATAAAGGGAGAGATAGTAATGTAGTACATCTATGTGATGTATGAATGAAAGATTAGTGCTAGTAATTAGATGTGTGTGATCGGATGTATCTTAGATTTCTTTGTGCATGAGATCGGAGAGCTAAGTGTAGGTTGTTATATTTTGATGTTGAAGAGAAAGGAAGAAGGATCTAGCGAGCTGTGCAGATCTTATGTCCTGTGCAAAGTAAGGGTCATTAAAGCTCTGTGTTGTAACTGCTTGACCAAGATAATATAAAGAAGACTTTGTGGACATAGCCCCAGGGTGGGGGTGAACCATAGTAACTATGTGTATAGTGTTTTTTTCTTCGCTCTTATGTATTTATCTCTTTCTTGGCTAAGTGCTTGATGTGATTAAGTAGATCTAGTTATGCTCTATGTTGTTGATGAATGAATGAACATTACATCTAATATATGAGATTCTTAGTGCTTGATCTATTGAATCTAACCTATATTTATGTGGATAAGTATTGAATCATTCTTAGTATAAGTATTCACTGCGATTCTATGTGAATTCTACGAAGTATATTAATGAATGGATGCTAAGGAATAATTGGTGCTAAGTGCGTTGTAAGAAAGATAATCACATATATGTGTCTCAGCTAAGGTTGCAGACACCTGAGTCTTGAAACCACCACTGCCTCTACCTCGGGTGAGACTTCATCTACTTCGCAGGTGTTTCCGAAAGGGCCGGTAGTTAGGGCTTTGTTGGTGCGCTCTTTAGCATTGAACCCTGGGTCTGCCCCTATGCCAACAAATGGTTCCATTGTCGGGACCTGAAACTGTGATTGTTGGGAACTGAAGAAGAAGAAGATTTGCGTGAAATAAGATTTGTGCGTAGATCTGTTTCTCTAGTGCACAGTGTTTTCTTTGACCTGTGAATCTTTGTGCCAAGAAAAGAGGTCATATCTGAAGAAAGAGAGGTCAGATATGAAGAAAAGAATTCAGATCTGTGAAGAAAAAGGTAAGATTTTTAAGCTTTATGCCTTGATAAAGGTAAGAATAGTTAAAAGTCTTAGATCTGGAAGATTTGTGGTCTGCAGAAGTAATATAAGTGATTTTTTTTTGTTTCTAAATCATGGATCTAGGTATGTTTGATAGATTTTGTCCTAGCTTCAAAACTAGGGAACTAATAGATGAAATAAATCTTGATCTGAATAGATCTGATAAGTATAGTGATAGATATGTTATACCTATGCATCGAAAGAATGTCTGGACTAACAAGTGGATGCAGGATCTTAGAAAAAAAAATTGCAGGCTAGCCACCATGATCCTAGTGCGCAGTACATAAGGAGTTGGGGAACATCTAAATAGACGAGAGGATTAACCCTCTGTTATAGTTGCAGATGAACGAGACATCTTGCTAAAGAATTCCCTGGGAGAAGACCTAGTTGCCTATGTTGTAAGGCTATGGACCATGAAGTATTGGATTTCCCTAGAATGATTGCTAGGCTTGAGAAGTTGAATATGGAACAAGCAAACCCTGAGGGAGCTCAAGAGACCAATATTATAGCATAAACTCAGAAAGAATAAGAAAAGATATTGCTACAGATGAAAGATACCTTGAATGACCATCGACATGTTAGGCTATCAGAGATATTCAAAGAAAATGAGCAAATCGAAGCAAGAATAGGGGAATTTGACATTGATTGTACTCTTGATGAAGAAGCGCAAGTGAACATTATGCCCAAAAGAACTTGGGAATCTATAGGGAATCCTGCCATGATCCCTTCCCTAGGAGGAACAAGTTTCTTCAGAGGAAAGCTAGTAAACATATGTGGAAGGCTCGCACGGATACCTATGAATGTCAATGGAACTTCAACAGAGGAAGACTTTGAGATCATTAAATTTGTTGAAGACAACGCCCCATTTACCATGCTCATAGGAAAACCCTGGATTGATAGAGAACAAGCCAGACGAAGAGAAGAAGAGAAAGTTTTGGAACAAAAGAAGAAAGAGTTAAAAGACTTTATGACCAGAAGGATCGCGCAGTTGATTGAAGAATAGAAGAGAAGATCCCAGATATTTAATATTAGTACCTTCGATGTTGAAGCTAAGAGAACACTTGAGGATTTGCAGAAGATCAAGTTACCTATTTTTGATACAGAAGAAGTATTATCAAGGAACCCTAAGAAATATTTTCCATAGCGTGAAGTAACTAAGACCACAAAAGATAAACATCAGAATGGTAAAAGTATTACTGAGACGAAACTCACTGGGAAGAAGGCTAGGAAGTTAAGAAAGAAAAGGGATAATATTGTAAGGTTACAAGAGGTTCTATAGGACATTTTGTAGCAAGAAGAATTGCATAATTGGAGCTTCATCGAGATATCATAACAACGGCATAGAATACTTCGCCACGACGAAGTAATATAGCCATTAGAACCGCTATACTCGTTCGACTGTCACTCCGAATGGATCGAAAAGTAGTTATGGGTTACCACTAGACTGTTGGATAGCGCCAAAACAGATAGAATGGAATTAATGAAGGCCCCATGTCTGTTGCAAGAATACCATTGCTGAGATTTCCTACTTAACCTGTCGCGTCAAGCACCGAGAATACTTTTTTCTAACTGAGAATCTGAGCATGAACCTTGAGATTTACTTACCCTGAGATCATTTCCTTACTATTCACTATCGTCTCTAAATTTCTTTTGCACCCAAGCCAGCTGACCCAAGTTTTTATGTCGAATGAGCTCAGTGCTACTGAGAAAATTGTTGAAGAAGTTCTAATTGATTTAATGGCTGAGAGAGTCATGTCAGAATGCAGAATGTCTACAGGTGTACATGCATCGTCCTCGGGCATACTTCCAGCTTCCCCCTCCACTGCTTGAGCAGGACCATCCCGACCACCTTCATAAAGACGATCTAAGCTCGGAAATGACTTCGCCACTGTGAATATGATCCCAAACATCCTGCCTAAATATATCCCACCACTAAGCGGACCAGTGAATCGAGACTCTGTACCCAGAGACATTGACTATGTTGTAGTCACTGCATACCTCCCGAAAGGGGTGAACGTGTTGGCCTTTGACCAATTTTAAGAGTACTTGGTCACACTTGACCACTTTTGGGACTATGAAAACTTCCCAAAGAAGGAGCACAACGCGAAGCAGAAAATAAGAAAGCAAGACCTATTTTGGGGTCCATTTTAGGGTTTTGGGTTGATGTAATGGGAAAGGGATGTTGGCCTGCAAGATTACCCACATTTAGGCCCATTTTGTAATCTATAAATAGGAAATGTAGATAGTAAGATAAAGGGAGAGATAGTAATGTAGTACATATATGTGATGTATGAATGAAAGCTTAGTGCTAGTAATTGGATCTATGTGATCAGATGTATCTTAGAGTTCTCCATGCATGAGATCAAAGAGCTAAGTGTAGGTTGTTATAGTCTGATGATGAAGAGAAAGGAATAAGGATATAGCAAGCTATGCAGATCTTATGTCCTGTGCAAAGTAAGGGTCATTAAAGCTCTGTGTTGTAACTGCTTGACCAAGATAATATAAAGAAGACTTTGTGGATGTAGCCCCAGGGTGGGGGTGAACCACAGTAACTATGTGTATAGTGTTTTGTGCTTTTCTCTTATGTATTTATCTCTTTCTTGGCTATGTGCTTGATGAGATTAAGTAGATCTAGTTATGCTTTATGTTGTTGATGAATGAATGAACATTAGATCAGATATATGAGATGCTTAGTGCTTGATCTGTTGAATCTAACCTATATTTATGGGGATAAGTATTGAATCATTCTTAGTATAAGTATTCACTGTGATTCTTTGTGCCTTCTGCGAAGTATATTATTGAATGGATGCTAAGTAATAACTGATGCTAAGTGCGTTGTAATAAACATAATCACAGATCTGTGTCTCAGCTAAGGTTGCAGATACATGAGTCTTGCAACCACCCCTGCCTCTACCTCGGGTGATACTTCATCTGCTTCGCAGGTGTTGCCGAAAGGGCCTGTAGTTAGGGATTTGTTGGTGTGCTCTTGAGCATTGAACCATGGGTCTTCCCCTGTGCCAACAAATGGTTCCGTTGTCGGGACCTGAATTTGTGATTGCTGGGAACTGAACAAGAAGAAGATTTGTGTGAAATAAGCTATGTGCATAGATCTCTTTCTCTAGTGTACAGTGTTATGTTTGACCTGTGAAGATTTATGGAAAGAAAAGAGGTCAGATCTGAAGAAAGAGAGGTCAGATCTAAAGAAAAGAAGTCAGATCTATGAAGAAAAAGGTAAGATCTATAATATCTATGCCTTGATAAAGGTAAGAATAGGTAAAAGTCTTATATATGGAATCTTTGTGCTCTACAGAAGTAAGATAAGTGAATTGTTTTTGTTTCTAAAGCATGGATCTAGGTATGTTTGATAGATTATGTCCTAGCTTCAAAACTAGGGCATTAATAGATGAAAGAAAGCCTGATACGAATAGATATGATAAGTATAGTGATAGATATGTTATACCTATGCATCGAAAGAATGTCTATACTAACAAGTGGATGTAAGATCCTAGAAAAAAAAAATTGCAGGCTAGCCACCATGATCCTGGTGCGCAGTACAGAAGGAGTTGGGGAACATCTAAATGGAAGAGAGCATTAACTGTCTATTATAGTTGCAGACGATCGAGACATCTTGCTAAAGAATGCCCTGGGAGAAGACCTAGTTGCCTCTGTTGTAATTCTATGGACCATGAAGTATTGGATTTCCCTAGAATGATTTCTAGGCTTGAGAAGCTGAATATGGAAAAAGCAAACCCTGAGGGAGATCAATATATATAAAAAAAAGATTTGAAGTTGATTGTGATAGAACCCACGACCCACCTACTTTCCAACAACTTTATGAACTTCCATTAGCCAACATGTCATGGATAAGATTTGTTTAAACAAACCATAACTAAAATATTTATTATGATGTCAATATTAAATATTTCATATTTAATGGGATTCCTCGTCAAATTAGTAATAAATTACTACTAATTTTGGGATTTTGTTAAGAGGGTGGACCATTTAATGGCACACACCCCAATTCATTTTAGACAACATTTTTGTGTTACACAACTTTTTTGTGTTTTACACAATATTTTTGGTGTTTTATATAATTTTCTTTTTTTCTTTTTGAACACAACATTCTCATGTACTAAATCTATGATCATAGTCCTTTTGAAGCCAATTTATGTAGTCTTTTGAGAGTTATAGGGTATTTATAGTCATCAGAATCGATTTTCCGAGACAGAGTCGATGGTGACAATTTTATCACTCATTTGTAAGACAAAATTCTGTAAATTTTGGATTTGTGAGTTGTAAGAGAGACTTTGGACATTTTGTAAAGAAATATATAGTATTTATAGTCATTGGATTCAATTTTTCGGAATGGTGCCGAATTTGAAATTTGTAATTGAGTTTGAGTAACATGCAAGAAGGTCATTGTGAAACACAATTATTTATTTCATGTGATTATGTATATGTTCGTGTATGAATGATTATGCAAGTTATGTTCATCAGTTGAAGTGTTTTGGTTAAGTAAGATATGTCACTTCCATGCTATAAGCATTGTCAATAAAATAATATTGGAATAAGAAAGTGGTGTCATACTTAATACTATTTGAGGATCAAATGATATTAGAGACACTCGATTCAGATCAAGTGGTGTATGATTTCTAATCCATTTTCGAATCAATAGGGTCACCCAAGATTCCCCCCTTGTGTAGGATTTCTCTTTTACTAAAGCGAGGGGAGGGTTTATCTAAGGTGACAGTGGGTAGAATATCCCATAGTTCTCGTCATATTGTGGATTGGATCAGGATTTTTCCAACCTACAATATGTGCAATAACATTTTTTTGTCATCGTCGGGGAGGAATTTGAATCCTCTTTCGAGACCTAAGAACATTTTGTCAAGATTTTTCCAAATCCTTCACCCCTAGCTTTCCTGGCGATTCCAATGAGGGAAGATACCCTCTCTATTTTTCATGAACACTAAGTTCATTTGGTGTATCCATTGAAGTGGCAACCCAAATAACGGAACCATGGCATCACAAGATTTACCATGGGCGTTCCATAAGGTATACCTTATTTTGATGTTCAGAATATCCCTGGATATCCAAATTATTTCTCTATGGAGTGGAGGGAAAGTTGCCCCAAATTTAGTGGTGACCCAACTCTAGCGGTCACCCATGTTGTTAATTATATGAGGTATTCTTCAAGTATAAATGTATTGCATGAAGATGTACTAATTAAAATTTATGTATCTTCTATGGATTCAAGTCAAAGGAAGTGTCTTGCACACTCGTGTGGTCCAAAACGTATTTGGTCTTCTACAAAACTTGTTAAAGAGTTTCTCATGTATTGGGGACCAGTTACCCAGGATTTGCAGGCTACTCTCCATGACCTCAAATATTCCCTTTAAAGACAAAGTTTTCTAGTGGATGGAAGGACGACAATTGAAGAATGTGAAACTGAGGAAGAGTATCACCCACCACTTGAAAAATAAGTGCTTGAAGAACATATCGATGAAGAAATGTTCTTAGAAGATATCGATGATGAAGATCCAGATGATATATCAATGTCCATTCTCCCACTTGATGAAGGTGAAGTTGTCCATCCTTAGCTTCTTCCTACAGATGAAGATGAAGATATGATTAGCCTCAATGATGCAGATGATATTGTGGAGGACCTCTCTAACATGGTTGATCATTATATTGGGAGACGTAGATGGGATGTGGGCTATTTAATTTTCGATAGAGATCTCATTTATGACATTGACTATGGATCTCAAGAAAAATGGGTTGAGTTATCATTTTCAGAGGACTGATCTTCATGCATATATGATTCATATATTTGGAAACCTAATGATGATATGGTTGTGAATTTATTTCATCCATTTGAGGGTGACTTGTCACAATATACTCTAGATAACTCATCCCTTGGGAATTGTGAAACGCAGGGATGATTTTAGGGGCTAAATTTCGCTCATGGGCTAATTTTCCATGTTTTTTCCAAAAACGAGATTCTCTATTTTAAAAATGATTCGCACAAATTCTATAGGATAAAATTATTTGACCTTAAAAATCGCCAAAATTTTATAAAAACTACATAAAATCCTTAGAAATTTGAATATTTTTACAAAAATATCGCCAATCATTTATAGTTGGCATATGAAGGATTAGTAAGATTCGCCAAATTTTCTACATTTTTAAATAAATTTCCATCCTTAAAATCATCCCTGGTGAAACGTGTCCTTTTGGAAATGAAAATTTTCTCTATGAATATTTCCAATCGCCTTCATGCTCAAATTCTAATGAATACAAATTTGTTGCCATCTTTGAGCAATCAAATATTGAGCAATAATGTTTTCATCTTGGGGATTTTTACAAGGATTTGCAGATGATGAAGAAACGTGTTTTGGGTTTCGAGAAGGACTTTTTCTTTAAACCTGATTCTGCCCCTTATCTCATCTCTCCTTCTCGAGGAAATCATGGGGTCCTTTTGGGATATCTCATATCTCATTAGTCTTCAGGAAGTAGTGGTCACAATGATGAGGAAACAGATGAACCATCATATATGCACGGTAGTCCTATTTAGAGATGAATTGATCGAGCCTGTAGTTGTTCTTTCTAGTAGGATTTCCTCCCTCCCACCCATGTTTATGAGTTTCATTTCATGATTGACTATATCTTTATTTATCCTCATCATTATTTTGTGCTCAACTTATCTTTTTTATATTAAATGACTAAGCACAAGGGGAGATTCCTTGATGAAATGATGAATATATGGTAGCACTAGTTGTACAAATTCACCTAACATGTCATGACCTTATCTTCAGGGCCACGGGGCCCCAGGTAAGTAGGTATGCCATCTTTATTTCTTGCATTTTCATACTTCTTTCTCATGGTAGTTTAGATGCATTTCATTTATGATTTCATTTTTCTCTACTTTCATTATTGATTTACATCTTTTGTTTTCATCATTTTTTATGAAAAAGGTACAAAATTTTCTTTTTTCTAGAACTAGTTGTCAATTTTGAAGTTTTGGATTTTGATTATATGAATGAAGGGTGTGTGAGAAACCCTATATTTTATAGTTTGTTTCTTAAGTGTGTGTGTAGGCATAGTCTAACTAGGAGATATTGAGGTTCTCGTGCACTCTATGATGAGTACATGTCCCCAAGTGGGAGCCAAATGGTATCCCCCATTTCTAGGGATAACTAAGGAGATGATGTCTCAAGGCCCTAAAGTTGTAGACATGGAGTACCGAGATATGGATTTACTGACAGTTTCCACCTACATAGATGAAGACCATCTTCACCACCATACTTCTTCAATTCATCATGATGGCATTCACCACATCGAATCACTTCTAGAAGATAGTGGGTATTTCTGCATGAGTATAAGTTAGGTATAGTGGTAAGTGTCACTTTAGCACTTGAGGCATTTGAATATGTTGCACTAAAACTTCTCTTGATTATAGAATGTTTTTTGGGAAATTATGCTCTTTGCCTTGTTTCATATTGGTGGTTGAAATTGTGTCCTTGTAAATGGTTACCCTCGGGGAAAGGTTTTCTACTAGGAGGTCTCCTTGATGAGTCATCGAACCATTCCCAATCATAATTAACACTTTCCACACTTCATCCTTTTTCGTCTCCTCATCTTTTGGTATCTTTAGGTGTACTGGCCCAAGAAGGGATTGAACCTCATTTCATGGGAGGAAGAGGTTGAAGGTCTAGAGGGAAATGTAGTTCGAAAAAAATAAAAGACAAAACGTAACCTTCTAGATGCTCTCCCAAAGAGGTCTTGAGAATAATTGAATTTTTCCCTTAAAATAATTTGAAGACCTGCAAAAACAAACTCACATTATATAGGTGTCCTGCTTGTTGAGGTGTGTACACTTATGCAGTGTCCCATTCTTTCCATGCATATGGAACTATGTGTACATCTAACTTCAAGTGACATTGAGATACTCTTTTATTTCCATGTCTTATATTACCCAATTGATTTGAAATTTAATTAATTAATGATAATAAATGGGCTTGGAAAAACATTGCATTGAAAACGAATGTGCAACACACCCTTTACAAAGGCACCCATAAATGAGACACTATGAACCCTTGCATGTCATGAAACCCATGCCCAAAAGTATTTCCCCCATGCACTTCATTTTTTCCACATGGATTAGGGAGGGTTCCACTTAGGAAACACTCCTTGACTTGAGGAATGAATCACCCAATAGGTCACCTTGTCAACTCTCCCATACATAAACTTGGAAAATTGCATAGGGTCTTTGAGCACTTGTTTAGTTTGATGAGGTAGTTTTTTATGTACATGCTTGGATGGATCTTATGTTAATGTGATTTTACTTTCCATGATTCTTTTACTTGATATCCTTGGAGGGATCACTTGTTTGTCTTTGCATGACCTTGTTGATCGACATTTTGGAGGAACAAGCCCAGCTTGGCCCTTCACCGGGGAAACAATCCCATAGGTCGGATGCCATGGTACACACACCAGATGATAATTATAGCCTTTGGAGGCTTGAGAGACACCTTATAGGATATCTCCTAGCCCTTCAACACCCCAACTATTTTCCTTTGGAGGATAGAGAATTGTATTTTGAGGCTTGATGTTTTGTTCGAGCTAGGGTTTTGTGGTGGTGGTGTTGACTTGATGGACACTTGACATGTTTTGATGGAATACCCCTTTCATTAAGTAGGATATTATTGACTTGAAGACACATGTATTTTGGAGGCCTAGCACTACCTTCTCCAACTCCAACAACTTCCTACATGTGCCAAAAGGTCACCCATCAAGGGGATGACGTCATGTTTTAGGCTTTATCTTATGTGCAAATTAAATTTAAAGTTCTAAAGAGGAAAAGTAAAGTAGGTTGATCTCCGTACTTTGTATTGTAACCTAATTTAAAGTGAAAACACTATTTTTAGTGATCTTGTATAAATAGAGATCAAGGACATTTCATTTTTACATAGCTCTCCCATTGTGAGAAGGATACTTGACTAGAATTTGCACCCTCTTTAGGGAATTTGGATATCTCTTTCTTGTGAAAATATATTTTGGTTATTTCTATTAGTATGTTGTGGTTCTAAGGTGGTGTGAACCTCTTGGAGGCTTCTTATCTTGCTTATGGATGGATATGGTTTGGTAAACTAGGGTTTGATCTTGCATCTTCTGCAATTGGTAAGCAAATTTTTGCATTAATTGATATTTTATTCTTGTTCCATGTTATTAGTGTTTGAAACCCTAGGAGGAGTATAATTTCATACACCCTCCACCAATATTCATCTCATTTGTTTGTTGATAAGTCATTTTGGCAAGGTTGCTAGGAGGAGTACAAGGGTGTACACCCTCCTAGATTTACCTTAGTTTGATTTGTATGCCCTGGGGATTAAAAGGGATTACACCCCTAGAGATATTGTGGGTGTAACTCTCACATCCAAGACTCCATTTACCCAATATATTAAAGTAAATAATCTAAAATTTGCATTGGATAAATAAATTTCTTGCATTGGGTAACGTGATTTTAAGAGATTTTCAAATTGTTGGAAGTGGAATCAATTATATGATCTACTAGCTTTCTTAAGCCACTAGGACGTCTTATTTGGACAAGGATGTCTTATTTTTGTTATAAAACTAAAGGTACATCCATTAGGGGTGAAACAAATCGCTCTCAAAATTTTACATTTTGTCTCTTTTCAACAGCCAAAATTTTCTAGAAAGCTGTCATAATAATCTACTTGTCATTTAGCATCTTTTGGGTGGTGTACTTGTAATTTTTGGTGGTTAGAATTTTATGTTGTAGAAATATTTTTATACAACCATAATTGTTTTATAATATATCTGCAATAACATATTTAAACAACCCTATATTGTTTCTAAAGTCTTTCTCTATCTTACTTGAGTTATACTAGTCATTACTAGCTTATCTCATGCATCTTTAACTAGACTTTTAGTGACTTATTTATCATCTTTGATTATCATTTACTTGTTGACTTGTATCATTGTTTACTATTGGTATATAGGACAACAAGATTCACTTTCTTTTCCATTGGATATCTTGGCTTTTATATTTGTCTTTTCTTATGTCTTTAGAAGGTACAACTATCTTCCGCAAGTACTCAAGCACTTGGAAATCATTGAATATCTCCAAGATTCGTTCTCAAGCAACATTCCACTTAGTATTTTTAATTATAGGGGAATCATCTTCCATAAACTCACTTTCCATCTCATTTCCCTCTAAGGTCGCCCGAGATTCCCCTCTTGTGTAGGATTTCTCCTCTACTAAAGTGAGGGGAGGGTTTATCTAAGGTGGCAGTTGGTAGACTCTCCCATAGTTCTCTCCATATTGTGGATTGGTGTTGGCACAGGGGAAAACCCAGGGTTCAATGCTTCAACAACGCACCAACAAAAACCTAACTACCAGCCCTTTTGGTAACACCTGCGAAGCAAATGCAGTCTCACCCGAAGTAGATAAGAGGGGGGTTGCATGACATATATGTCTACAACCAGGGGAATATCAAGTGGAACTAATACAACAATAATGTAGCATTCATGTGTCACTTATCAACTAGATATACTCTGTGCAACTATAGACCTAATCTAATACAATAATGCAAATGACAGCATAACAATGACAAGAATCCAAGCTTCAATCACACATACAACACAAAATGTACGTGGTTCACCCTCTCTCTAGGGATACGTCCATAGAACTGGGATTATGATATATTAAGATAAAGCTTACAGTTCTGATCTGTGCTCTGGCCAGCAGATCCTCTCTCTTTTTCTCTCCCTTTCCTGTGCACCTAGTTGCAGGATCTTATCTTCGCACCCAACTGAATATCTTACAGTACTAGAAGGCTCTCACTCTCAACACTTCTCTCTCTCACCGCACAATAATCTCTCAATCAACCACAATAAATAGCAATACCCAGTTCTACTATTGACTTGATCTAGGTCCTCTCGACCTCTATTTATACATTACAGTCCCTCACCGATAGCCTTAGGCCGAAACCTAGGTGTCAAAAACCCTAATTACCCAAAACCCTAGGTGTCTAAAACCCTAGGTCAACTTGACCCACGTTTTTTGAGCTTCGCCAACTTGTCTTTCCTTCCTCATCATGCAGTGCTTCAAAGAATCCAATGGTGGATTTATCTTCTTGTTGAATTGTCTATGATTCTTTTCTCTTGTTGATCTGTCATCCCTGATCTCCTCATTCAATGACTTGATTTTTCGTACTTCACTCCATCTTTTATGCTCTTTTGCTTACTTCAACCTAGTGATAGTCATTATGTTTCCCGTGCAATTCTCATTTTACCTTTTCTTCCTTGATCTCCTCTTCCTTCCATAACCAAGGGCCAACAGGCCCCCAACACTCACCTTTGACTCGTCTCGAGGCACTTAAGTTCTGATCCTTCCATGTCGCTTCGAATTTGGACTGCGGAGTGTAGCCTTTGCTTTCTGCTGCATGTCTCCTTCCCATCCTTGTTCAAACTTTCCTTTGTGTGTCTAGTACCCAGTTTCAACTACACCTGGTACTTATACACTTTTCTTCCTTTCTTTTACTGAGAGTTGTGAGGCAACTGGTTGTCATAGTACAACTTTAGCCGATTCCCATTTACTAATCCCTCTTTCCATTCTCCCTTCAATGTCTTCAGTTGCACAACTCCTCCTTCTATAACATAGTCAATCTCATATGGTCCAAGCCAATGCGTTTTAAACTTCCCTGGATGTCTTATAAATTTATTGTCATACACTAGTACTAAATCACCTTGCTTAAATTCCTTCTTATTGATGTGTCTGTCATGATAGGCCTTCTCTCTTTCCTTCTGTACCTGCTGATGGAATCCTTCCATAAATATGTCTTCTTCTACTTCAACCAACTGGGAAAGCCTCTCATGAACAACGCCAGTATCATCCATGTCTATAAATGCAACAATTCTTAAGCTCGGTACCAAGTACTCCATCGGGACAACAACTTCAAGACCATAAACCAACTTGAAAGGGGTCTGTATTGTTAATTTCTTGTAAGTGGTTCTATAAGCCCAGAGTACAGTTGGTACTCTTAAATCCAAGTCATCCCTATTCACACTGCAAATCTTTGTCAATGTGGTCTCCAAGATTTTGTTGAATGCTTCAATCGTTCCATTTTCTTGTGGGTGGTAAGGTGTACTCTTCTGATGGTGGACTGCAAATTCTTCAGTCAAGGATTCAACTATCTTGTTGATGAAATGAGTGCCTTGATCCCTAATAAGGGTCTTAGGGCATCCAAACATGGTTATATGTCATCAAATATAATAGGTGCAACTATAGTTGCACTACAGTCCTTGACTACTCTTGCTTCGGCCCATCTAGTCAGGTATTCTATCGCAGTGATAATATACCTTGCTCTTGTGAACTTCCCTGGTGGGTTTATAGGTCCCACAAAGTCAATGGCCCATTTTTCAAATGCTTGTAGGGTAATCTACGATGCTAGTGGAATTTCATCATGGTTTTCCAACTCTCTGGTATACATCACAGGCTCTGGTATACTCTTTAGCATCTTTGTGTAAAGTAGGCCACCAAAGGCTAGCTCGCAGAACCTTTTGCGCAGTTTCTTTGCCTGTGTAATGTCCTCCTGCGATGCCTTCATGATATTCTGCAAGGATCAGTGGGTGCTCTGCCTCCATCACACATATTCTTAGTATCTCATCAGGTCCCATATTATATAGCTAACCAACTATCAATGAAAAGTCTGCAACGCGCACCACTAGTTGTTTCTTCTGGGAAATTGTATACTCACTTGGAGCCATTCATGTTGATAGGAATTGGACTATGTCTGTGAAGTGGTCATCCATCTTCCTAATGGAGATCAGTTGTGCATTCAGTAATGTATCCTCCAGACTGGTGGTTTCTTCGCAATGTTCCAACCTCGACAGGTGGTCAGGTCCCTTGTTCATTCTTCTTGGCTTAACTATGATCTCAAAATCATATTCTTGAAACAGGAGAAGCCATATGCATATTCTCCCCCCAACATTGGCTTGTTGACCAGATACTTCAGTTCAGAGTGATCAATAAACATTTTAAAGTTTCCTCCTAGTAAGTAATGGTGGAACTTTTACAGCGCATAGACCATGGCTAATCCTTCTCTCTCTGTAGTAGTGTAATTGATTTCAGATGTAGATAGATTTCTACTAGAAAATGCTAATGGATGATCAATGTCCCCTTCTCCAGGTTGTGCTAGTATTGCTCCTAATGCAATGGAAGACGCATCAACATGCACATGAAATTCCTTGCTCCAATCTGGAAAGACGAGAATAGGTGTAGTCACCATCTTTTGTTTCAGTGTGTCGAAGCTCTGTTGGAATTCTTTTGTCCAACCAAACTGATAGTATTTCTTTAATAACTTCTCCATTGGCGCAGAAATATGAGCATGTTCTTTGATAAATTTCCTGTAATAGCTAGTATATCCTAGCGTAATGCGCAGTTATTTGATTGAGGCAGGAGGTGGAAAATCAACTATAATTGTAATTTTGGATGGGTCCACCAACAATCCTTGCTTGCATACAATATGACCTAATAATACTCCAAATGGTGAGAAGAAGATGCACTTCTTCAAATTCAAATAAATTTGACATTGCCTGCATTTATCCAACATTAGCCTTAGACATTCAACATGATTTTTCAACAAACTAAAAACAATCCAGTCATCAAAATAGGCTTCTAAAAACTTATGCAAAAATTCTTTGAACGCTTCAACCACCACCCTAGAAAAGATGGTTGGGGAATTCTTCAGTCCAAATGGCATCACTATATATTGGTAGGATCTCCATTCTATGGAAAATGTGGTCTTGTGGTGGTCCTCCTTGGCAATCTGGATCTGATGGTATCCTGAAAACCCGTCTATAAAAGAATATACCTCCTGGCCTCCCACATTGTCTAATACTTCGTCTGTGAATGGTGTAGGAAAGGGGTCATGAAAACATCCATCGTTTAGCTTTCTGAGGTCCACACATATTCTGATCTCACCTTTCTTCTTGTCTTTTACTACCATAGGGTTGATCCACTCCGACTCTTCGACAAGTTCAATAATCCTCGCTTCCAACATTCTATCGAGCTTAATGTTCACTTTTTCCTTATATTTCAGGTTCAACTTGTAGGTTCTTTGCTTGACTATCTTAGCATCGGGTTTCAAAGGTATTCTCACCTCTCCCATAGGTCCTTTGATACCCTTCATATTAGTGAACTTGGTTGGAAACAAGTCCTGATACTCGTGCAGTAATTCTGTAATTTTGTCAATGATAGCAACATCCCAGTAATCTCTGACATTGGCAAGCTTTGGTGTCTCCTTTGTCCCAATATTAACTTTCTTTATCTTGATCGGTTGTCCAATGAATGGTAGTTCAAATCCTGGTCCTTCCACATCCCTGTGGCCTTCTATCTCAACAATGTTTACCTTCCTCGGATCATCATCTTCGTCGGCATTAATGTTGTAACATCCTTGTAATTTATGGAATGGCATAGTCCATTCGTCTTCTTCTTGATCCAAAGGGAGGTTGGATGCCTCCTTAAATAATTTATGCCTCACAATATTTAATGTTTGATCTACTGAGGGAAATTCACTTTCAAACAAAAAGGTGGTTACAAAATTCTGAAGCATACCTTCCCAATCTGCGGTGATAAGGCGCAGCTCTGCTTGAAGGTACCAGTTAATAGGGGTCATGTCCAACGTGTTAATCAATCTATGTACCCATTGTTCTCAGTGAATGTCACTCCAGGCCTCTTCGTAGCTTCGTACATGGTCCTTTGGGCATATTCGACCTGTGTACCTCACTTCGCAGCTTCCTACTTGTGTTGAAAACCACGTTGTCATCAAGGTTCGACATTGTGTCCAGTCTGTGATATTCCTTTTATGTGTCCCCCACCATATTTTTGGTGTAGCTTTCGGAGCCTCGTCCACAGCCAAAAGCCTCCATTGTGCTGGTACAATTGCTTCAAATTTTATCAAGAAGGATTCTAAAGGATTCAGACCATCAAAGGTAGGTAAGTTACTTATTGTTGTACCAATCCAACAAACTTCTCTAGTCAGTTGAGCACATATCCTTGTGGATACTTCATACATCTGGTCCTGCCATTTCTCCATTGCTTCTTTTGAATCTGATGAACACACACTGTCACTTCACTAGCTTAGATTCCCGTTGGCAGTAGGTTTTATATAATCCTGTTGTCTGACTATTAATTTATAGATGTTTTACAACTCATATGCATAGTATTTTTCTCTGATGGGATCTGTATACTGCGTACCTTCATCTAGATCTAAGGGTGCAATGAACCTAAGGCCATATCCTTCAAATTCCATCTGTCTTTTCTTTAAATCGACCACAGTAGAATTGTTGAAGGCCCAATCAATTCCTAGTAATGCAGGGTAAGGGAAACTATCATCAACAATTTCAATTACCTCAAAGTCTGCAAAGGTTCTAACTCCATCGATGTCCACGGGGACATGCTCCAATCATCCAAATGGGTTGACAGCTTGTTGATTAGCCATGCAAAGCCTGATAGGGGAATATATCAGCTTGGGTTTTCCCATCAGTGCCCAAGTTTTCTTTGTCATGACGTTGACCTCTGACCCTAAGTCGAGGACCACATAGTCTATATCATACTCTCCTATTTGAGCATTCAAATGTAATCCTTTGTTTATTATTCTTTTCTTACCAATCTGGTGTACTGCCCTATTCAGTAAGGGGTCTATCTTTCCTAGCTCATATTGCCTGATTAGGTTCTGTAACTCTTATACAACTTTCTTATCCTGAATTAATTTAAGACAAGTGTACAAAAAATCGATGAGTGTACTTTCCTCTTTTCCTTCTTTATGTGTAGATGATTGATCAAATGTCTGAGGCATTCCGTACTCTTTTACTTTTGGTTGCGTTCTGGATGAGGATCCTTGGTTCCTCTTGAACCCCTATCTTGCTTCCTCAAAGATTCGTCTTTCTTTCTTTGCATCAAAAACCTAAGTCTTCTCCTCAGCTTTCCTGATACCTCACTCTTCTGTGATCTTTCTTTGGGTTGTTCTATCCTCTCCTGTAGCAGCGCCTCCTCGAGTAATGACAACGACTTTAGGGTCGATTCCATGAGGTTCATCATATATCAGTTGTACTTGTGGGTTCTGCTAGGGTCCTCGTCTATCCTAAAGCTTAGCCAATAGCACAGGGAATTCTTCTATGACATGCTCGAAAGAGTTACAATAACTACAAGTTGTGCAAGGATTATGACAATCTGATCTGGATTATTTTCGGCACGAAATGAGAGAGGAGATATAATAAAGAAATGCACAG
>SNQJ01S0003517.1:112955-130224 GCA_010110895.2 Picea sitchensis | reverse complement strand
TTTTCACCCTTAGATTTATGTTTTGAAGCTAGCCGTTTTGCCAAGGATATCTAAAGAAAGAGGGAGGAGCATCAGACCTTGCTTAAGCAACACCGGAATGAGCCTCCTCCCCTTAGGGTTCTGACTCTAGGGCCCTGCCATTGCAGCACCATAGAGCCTAACTCTCTTGGCTTTAGATTTAGATCCTCCCGAGACCTTGCCCTCGTTTTTGACTCCATAATACCCTAAGGCACTAGTCTACCTCTCCAACGTTGAGCTTATTGTGCCAAAACAAACCTTTCAAAACCTTCAAGTTTTGAAACCCTAACTAACCCTAATGTCTACTAACCCTATATTGATGATGATGTCATGCCTTGTTTGAACTGTTGGTTGATAGAAAATGTTGTGGCCAAGTCATCTAATGATAGACATTGATGTGTAGATAAATTTCATTGGCTTATTTGTGAAAACGTTTACTTATTTTTCTACCAAACTAACCCTAGACGAAAGCTGACGTCACTTCTAGAAAGATTGACGTGGCAACCTTTGTATGTGAGCATTTAATGATATTTAATGCGTTGTGTTAATTCAAGGATTGGTTATCTACATTGATGCTATATCATTTCCAGTGGTTATTGAGAAGTAATATTATAAGCCATTGTCATCATTGCAATCATTGACTTAGTCAATAATTACTATTATTTATGCTCATGTATATTAAATATTGATAGTCATTGACAAATGAAGTATTAACCACTATTTGCATGTATTAGCTCTATTGTTGCCTTGTCTCACAAACAGGTTCTTCTTCTGTGGTATTTCTTCATTCTTGACTATCTTCTTGGCGGTAATCTGTGAAGGGAAAACTCACCTTGATCTTTTAAGCCTTTGCCTTTCAGAACCCCAGATTACCAGGGATGTCTCTCTTGGGTTTAGCCACCCTAAATAGAAAGATCCCCCCATCGAGGTGACAGTGGGTGGGGAAGCTCCTGTTACACCAGTTTGATCCTTACCTTCCAGCTACTTGACCTAGACTAGAAACTGAGCGATAACAAGTACCACAAGTCCGACTGAAATTTTAAGTTCCAAATGAAAGTTATGATAACCTTCCCAAAACTTGTTGATTTTTGGACTATTCTAGGGAGAGAACTTGTATGGAATGACACACATCCAATATTTGGTAAAGGATTCTAAAATTTTCACCCAAAATACTATGGACTGTCCTTTTCCAATGCAACTAGTCTAATAGAATTTGGATCATCTATGAAGAATATATGACTATTTTATCTAAAGCACTTGTTTGAGACTAGTTATAGGACTAGTCAAAAACCCTATATTCAATACGGTGTATCTTTGAAAGTAAAAATACCATAAGCTTAAATTCATACCACTGGTATATTAATATATCTTCTAAAATTCGCCCAAGTTTTGCTATATGAAGTAGCCAAATAAAAATGTTACAGTGAAAATGACAATATGACTTTCTTGAAGAAGCAAAACACTAGGATCGATGCTCAGATACCAATTGCTTAAATTCTCATAACAGAACATAAGTACACACCATGTGAAAAAATGTGAGCATAAAGAAAAACTCAAAGATAGATAAATTACACAACAACTCCTAAAAGAATAGAAGAACCTCCTCCAAATAACCAAATACATTCATACATCCCAATTCACATGTCTACAATAATGAATACATGATCTCTATATATACCTATTCACACCTACACATGAGGCTCCTTTACTTTTAGGTCGAGCCTATTACATATATATTTAAACATTACATGTATATTTAGGCCCATTTATTCCCCCCCCCCCCCTTGGGGTCATATCATATACATTTAGCATGAGCCAAGCTCACAAAAAATGAACTATGTCTTAAAGAATAGATTTTCAAATATGGTGGACATGACATCTATGGTAGCTAAATGTCAATTATAATTGATGTATTATTAAGTGTGATACTTTAGTCCTTATCATAAACATTGCGTACTAGACTATTGTTAATTGAAAGCATCGTAATTTTCCTCATTAGGGAAAATTTTAAGGGACAATTTTTTCCATTTTTTCATAAAACAATTTACACAAATTTTATAGGATAAAATTGTTTTAGTTAATCAAATGTCAAATTATTTTATAGACTATATAAAATTCTTATAAATTTTCATATTTTTATAAAAATATCGTTAAACATTTAACAATTGGTATTTTAAAAATCAGTATGATTCACCAAGATTTCTACACTTGAAGATAAGTAAGGTTCCTTAAAATTTCCCTGGATCCTTATACTATAGTATTATAAAAATATGTATAGAAGAAGACAATATACAACCTTCATAAAATGATGATGGTCATGATGACATATTTGTCCTCCATCAATGATTGATGTTGATGGTAGTTTGGTTTTATTATTCTATCAACACCAACTAATGGTTTTTTTTTTGCTATTGTATCTAAGATTCACATTTTCTTAGGGTTGCAATAGACCATTTATTATAAAGAGAATTTTTTTACTATATATTGAATATTCATATTTCCCATGGAGTGGCAATAGACCACTTGTTATGGGGAGAAAAAAATGCTGTATATAAATTATTATTAATTTATAGATGGATTTTATTTTATCTGGTGTATTGTTTATCAAAATATGATGATTAACATCACATAAATAATTCAACCGGAAATGAAAATTTCCTAGAATAAAACGAAAATTAATATATTGTTATGAAATGTATTAAATTTAAAATATGAACCTTGCAATATAAAAACATGGTCCAACGTTATAAATAATAAAAGTATGATATGCTAGAAATAACATGGATACAACTTGACTCAACATCAATGAGATTAGAACACCTAAAATTATAGAACATGGATTCTAAAATAGATGCAAAAATAAAAATAAACAAGTACACTATTTGAACACTATCGAGATGCCCTAAAAGATGCAACAAGGAAATATTCAATATGCGAACAAGACACATTGATAAATAACAACATTATGACACAAAGAGTCACAACATGGACACTAATGGAATTTGTGGATACATTATAGTGATGCTACATAGAGGTTAGATGGACATTAAAGAGACATCACCAAGATGCTAATGAGATCTCTTAGGATGCTTAAGAAACACTAAAAGAGGCAATTAGGATGTTAAAGAGATGCTAAAGTGAGACATAGGATGTTAAAGATATGTTACAATGATGTTAAAATGGTCCTTTAGGATGCTAAAGAGATGTTAAAAGGATGAAAAAAATGAGAAAAATGACATTAATGGACAAAGAAAATACATAAAAGGAAAGGACATTGTGGGGATGCACAAAAGTACAGTCACAGAAAAGGAAAAAAAATGCATTCCTATAGTATCCTGTTTTGGTCTTCAAATCATAATGAAACAAAAAAATAAAAGAAAAAAATAAGTAAAAAGAAAAAAATGGCTCCATTATAATAATAGTGATTAAAATCAAAGATACACATTTATATGATAGTTCATTAAAAATTAAAATGAAATACCTAAAAAAAAACATAAAACTACACTAATCTGGGATCACATAAATATACTTTCAACCATAATTATGGGGAATTTTACATTCTTAAATCCATTATCCTCCCAAGCTTAATTAAAATTTTCAAAGTCACATTGTCTATTGAAAAATGGACATGACTTTCAAACTTTTAAAACTTTCAAAGTCACATTGTCTATTAAAAATGGACATGACTTTCAAACTTGCAGGACGGTTTGGAAGTCATCGACATGACTTTCAAACTTGCATGATGGTTAAGAAGTCATCGAAAATAATATATTTATAGAGTAATAACTAATCAATAATATATATTTTCATTCAAATGAGAGATGTCCTAACATAAGATTTGGTTAGTTGAAATGTGAATATACTTGTTTTCTTAACTTCACTCTTTTTTTTTTATGGGAGATGTTGAGGTGTAAATATATGTGAAACAAAATTCAATTACATGTAAATTTATTTTTACCCAAATCTTTTGAACACCGTATATTTTTTCCATATATCAACTTTATGTAAAGTATATGTTATCGATCTCTAAAAGGATATGACATGATGGGAGGTTTCATAGTTGGAAGAATGGAAGAAAAACAAAATATAAAACATGTGGATAGAACTTTATTAGTATTTTAAGGAGTTCACTACCTTATGTCTACAAATTTACAACGTAAACAAATTATGAACTTACTCTTATTCTTACCATAATACATTGGGTTGGTAGATGATCCCAAGGTTAATATGTGAACAAGATAGTTTTTTTTGGGGTGTGTATAGTTCAAACATGGGACTTAGAAAATTTATGTCTCAATGACTTGAAATAAAGGTTCCCGGAAAAAAGAACCAGGAATCACACACATTAAACATTCAAATATAATAAACATAATTTTCTGACATCCAACATACTTGAAGGAAAAAAATTAGCATTCTGAAAGCAACACACAAAAATTATTCCCGAATTAGTTTTCTTTGAAATTTATCAAAAATTAATAATGTCAGTTACATATTTCTAGAATCTGTTCCATATTTATGGAAATTTAACTGCATTTGTCATATAGACTGGGATTTGGGCTCTCGCGGACCATAAAAGAAATAAGTACAAGAAATAGGACTGTAGAAAGAAGAAGTGCGCGATGATAGAGAGGAAGACCTGAAAATAAAAAATTGGAAGTTATGAGTCTTTGGTTAAAGATTTATATTTAAAGAGGTAGAATAACTGGATTGATAAAGAAAGCAACATGTGATCAGTATAGAATTACTATGAAGCCGATGCGTTTTTGTTGTTTTCATCGATGACCACTGGAATCGTGTCAACCGGTTGTTTCCCTTCATCGGTGAGCTTGTCCATTCTCCATTGGAGCCATTCTTCAATGTAGCTTCTCATGGGGGCCACATTGATTTCATCCCAGATTTCTATGTCGAAAATCTCATTTTCTAATTTCCTTAGATCCATATAAATACTATGCAGAGCTTGTTCAATTTCTTCATTGCGTGTCGAATAGTCCACAAGCCAGTTCTCGACGTCATCTTCACCATATTCAAGGATGTCGTAAAAAATTTCTAAAGACAACCCCTTTAAAATATCAAGTTGTTCATCGAAGGATTTCTTGGTCAAGGAGAAGCATTTGAGGATTAAGTTTGGGTCTTGAACCTCGTTGGTACTTCCGGCTAAGTCTATTTGGGTGAGGTTTCTGAATAATTATTATTTCTCTAATATGGCTTGCTCACATGATTCGACAATGAGCTGCAGGTTCTTAACTTTATTTTTCCAGCATGCTTTTAATTGTTTGATCTTCTTTGGGGAGGGGAGATCCTCTTATATTATTTGTAGATCCAAGTTGTTGATGGCATGGCTGGAAAAAGGGATCGCCTTATGTTCATAGAAACATTCTTAATTTTTTAAATTCGTCTGCAAATGTCTGTGCAAATCATTTTCCCTCTTTCGAAAGGAAGCTATATTTTGTGATGTTTCCCAGGCTTCAGTAATTAGCTGCATTATTTTCTTGATGTTCTTCTCTACAAAGACTCTACAGGATGTGAGGAGGGTGGAGGATACTTTTAACTTGGTTGCAGGGGTAGCAGGCATGGTTTTTGCTAAAGTACTAGAAAAAACTAGGGTAGCAATGAAAGCCTCCTCCAATTCCTTGATTCAACCATTCAGTCTCTCATTCTCCGCTTCAATTCCTCCAATGGAATCAAGAGAATCAATGGTTGTGCGGTGAAATCGAGAGATTTGGGACGGATACATTTTCCTAAAGTTAATCTATGTACGAGATTTGTCTTTCTTATTTGTTACATCTCTCTTTTCAATGATTAAATTTTTAGATTGGATGTAAAAAACAACGCTCTGGAATATAAAGGATTCATCTTCGTAAAAAATGTTGGTCTCGGCTATTTCCATTCTGGAACTATGGTGCATCGCATATGCGGGCAAGTCAACTTTGTACAATAGGGAATCCATAGAAGTTTCAAGTTGCATGTGCTCACTTTCAATTTTGGGTTCTTCTGCCTTCCCTGCAATGTTTTTTCTCTTCTTCATCAAGGGAAGGTTGTGAGAACTATCCATTTTTCCGCTAGGAGGGTTCTTATCTCCTCCTTCGTTTGAATATTTTTTGGTTTCTTTCTTTCTAGGGTGGGTCGTTGAATGGATGCTCCATGGTGTCATGCTATTGGGAGTGTTGTCTGAGGACTGGACACTCTTCTCACCAGATCCTTTTCCTTGTTGTCTGTACAATTCAATTGCACTTTGTAATGTCTCTACGTCGCAATCGTCAAAAGAAGGAGTGTTGTCATCCATGTCTCTGTCTTCGGTCAGACGTCTATGGATAAAAGAGCTACTAAAGCCAAATGAAAGTAAATTTTCTCGAAAAATCCCATTACGGTCGAACCCTTTTATCCTTTCATCATATTTTAGGTTTAAGTTCTTGAAATGGCCTGCAAATTCGTTAATCTTGTTGATGTTTCTACACAGGAAGTCCCCGACTTTCCAGGTCAGAGGAATGACCTATTTTTTTCTCTTTCCATGGAAAAAATCCAACTAGTGGTTGTATTGCCTTGCTATTTATGTAACAAACATATTGTCTATGATGTTACATGGAAGGAAAGAAAGATTTCCCTTGGAGATAAAGATCATTATTACACTGTAATTTTCCTTTCGTTCAAGCGTCCCCTTCCTGTCCAAAAACTTGGTTTCCTGGCCAGACATCCGGGGAGCATCCTTTCCTAACAATAAATCTTTGAAAATTGAGACAAAGTCATTAAAAACCTCATAAAAACAATCGGAGGCCTTGTGTCTCCACAAGGCATGGTACCATAATGTTACTGGGTCGAATTCATAGTTTATTTTCTTGGACAGAGACAGTTTTGGAAACAGACAACAATGCACTATTGCGAAAATCAAGTAGGATGACATATAAAATTTATTCAATTCTTTGAATTGTGACAGTTGGGACCAGATTTAAATGGAAATTATCTTCCCTCGATCAAAAATGAATTGTTCCTTGAATGTGAAGTAGAAAATATAAATAACTATACGGGAAATGCTTTCCGTGGATTCATGTCCCGTTATTCTTGTAAATAGCCAATCAATTTCCTGAAATGGATTTATAAAGGAACTAACCTACAACTTTGTGATATCTTTAGGAACTGTTGTCGGGTCTTCGAGGAACTCGGGTAAGAGGTCCAACCTGTTATTATGTTTTTCTAGGAACTTCTTGCAGTCTTGTCCTCTGAAGGTCAATGTTGTCTCCGACAATCTTAACATCTTGCGAAAGAGATGAGGTGACAAAGAAACAGGAGAATGGTCATGCAGTGGAATAATTATTTGTCTTTAAATATATTTTTCAGCGCACCAAGAGACCACCTCCTTACAGTCAAAAACCTTAGGAACACAGCCTTCATGAGCAATTCCAGAGGTCCAAATCGCTTCGTTCTGGGCGGAACGGGATGAATAGTAAGAGTATTCCCTGCACCACTGGAATTTTTGGTCCTCACATCTGAAGATATTCATTGTATCTCCACAAAATTGTTGTCAAGTTGCTGCCATAAGTTTACGAGAACTTTGGTTTGCTCCAGACGATGTTTGAAATGAAGGGTTGGAAGGGATAATATAACCCTGTGCATATATTGGTCCAATGCGTGTGAATGGGATATCTCCTTGAGACTTTCGCTCATTAATGACAATTTTGACGGCTATTGCATGATGCGTTGTTAGCATTAAAGACTAGTAATTGCATACATAGAAGTGCGAACATGGTGGGTATGGCAATGAGAAATTAAGGATTGGAGATTTCATGAACGAGACAACGTGATGACCTGTGTTTGAGATGAACAATTGGAAGGGATAATATAACTCTCTGCAGATCTTGGTTTAATGTGTATTAATGGGAGATCTCCTCGAGCATTTCACTCATTAATGGCAATGTTGGCGGTTCGTGCATGGTGAGTTGTTAGCATGAAAGGTTACTAATTTCATATTAAGAAAGAAGTATGAAGGTCGCGGGGATGGGAAAGAGAAATTAAGGAGTGTCTAATTATCGAAAGCGGTCGGGTGGGCTTCAAAATAGAGTTACAAGGTACAACCATTAGAGGTGAGGGCCCAAGGATCAAATTGTATGTCTCAGAACGTTTTGAGTGCAAAATGCATAACACGGAAGAGGGAATGATGGGATAGTCCATAGGGAAATTTGTATATCGTGGAAGTCCAGGTAATGTTTGTAGGACATAGAACAATGGAAGTGAAAATGTGAGCCCACCTGTATAGGAACCCGCAATCGAAAAAGTGGCTCAAGTATGGAATAGGGAAACGACTGGGCGGATTCATTTTCGCTAATATATTGAAAATTGTAATATATATCCCATTACGTGGAAATATATTTTCTTCATGTCTCTAGGCAAAAAAGAGAAAATAAGAGAAAATAAATTCATTTAAATTCGAGGAGTGGAGCTTCATTTAAATTCCACTATCTCCTCGAGCCTTTTTCTTTTTAATGACGGTCTGTATGGTTGTTGCATTATGAACTGTTAGCATTAAACCTTGGTCATTGCATACTTTGAAATAAGTATGAAGGTGGTTGGCATAGTAAACAATAACTAAGAATTCGATATTTCGTGAACTTGCCAACCCGCGGATCCGCAAAAGAGATTCCATGAAATGGGCAAGTATGGAAAGCAGTTGGACGGGATTCAGAATTAGGGTGGAAATGGTTCCCCAGGGGACGTGATTTCCCGAGGGTCAAATTGTATGTCTCAAAACTTGAGTGAAAAATGTGTACCACGAAAGAGGGGATGATATGGGAGTCTGGCGGTCAATTTGTAAATGGCATAAGTGTGGGAGATCTCTTGGAGCCTTTCGCTCATTAATGACATGTTTAAGGTTCATGCATGATGAAGTCTTATCATTAAATATTTCAAATTGCATATCCAAAGAGAAGTAGGAAGGTGGTGGGGACATAGAATAACAATTAAGGAATGACTAATTATCAAAAGTGGTTGGTGGCACTTCGAAATTGGGCTACAAGATACAACCAATAGAGGTGAGGGCCCAAGGGTCAAATTGTATCTCTCGGGAGTGTTGACCGCAGAACGTGTAACATAGAAGAGGGCATGATGGTGCACTCCTGCAGAAAAATTGTATATCGCGGAACTCCGGGTACTATTTTCTAGTCGCGGAACATTGGAAACACAATCCTGAGCCCTCCAGTCCTGGAACCCATAATCGAAAAAGTGTCTAAGTATGGAACATGGAAATGGTGGGCCGGACTCGATAAAAAGTAAAAGTACTACATCATGGAGATACAACCAACTTGCAGATAAGTATTGAAAGGAATGACGGATGGTTGGGATCGTGACAGGGCATTCTAGCAGACAAATTGTATATCGTAGAACTCCAGGCACTATTTGCAAGTCGCGGAAGATTCAAAACACAATTTTGAGCTCGTCAATTCAGTAACCCGCAATCGAAAAATTGTCTAAGTATGGAATAGGGAAACGGTGGCCCAGACTTGTTTTCGCTAATATATTGAAATTTGTAATAGATTTCCCATTATCTGGCAATATATTCTCTGCATGTTTCTGGAAAATTTGTGTAGAGATAGTTACTCCCTGGTAGAGTGAAGCTTGTGATTTCGAGGAGTCTGCGGTGGAATTGTAGATCACGAAAGTTTTGAGTGCAAGATGTATATCACAGAACAAGAAGCAGTAGAGTTCGAAAGTGCGAACCCGACAACCGCAACCATAAAATTGGTGAAGTATGGAAAGGAATAGCGATTGGTCAGATTCATCATGTGAGGATATAGATGGAGATGAAGATATGTCAGCCTGCCAAACCTGGAACCTGCGATCATAGAAAGGAGACTAATTATATAAACAGAAAGCGATAATAGACGGGAAGAAGAAAAGGTAAAAAGGGATAAGTATCTCACAGAACAACATCTATTGTTCGTTTATTAATGCCAATCTTTTCGAACCCCTGTTGAGTTCTCACTAGTAAAAGAATAAATTGCACATCACGGAATTCTTTTGGGTGCAAGATGTATATGAAGGAACAAGAAACATAAGTGTAAACCCAGGACCCAGTGGTTAGATAATTGAAAGGGACCTTTGTCGGTTGGTCTCATGGTGTGAAGATATAGATAAATATTAGCATCTTTCAATCCACAAATCTGGGAGGCCGTGCTCATAGAAATGTGACTAAATATATAACCACACATGGACAATAGAGGGGGAGAAAATAGAGAAAGTGTTTATATTTATTCCAATAGTATTCATATTAATATATATTAATAGATTATTTATGGTCCAAACATAAAGCATCTTCCAATTTGCAGGATGTTGTTCGGTTCGCAAATTTAGTTGAAGCCCATAAGCAATAGAAAAATAAATAAAAATATATATATACATACATATGATAGAACATTTTTTATATGCATGGATATTATCAAATAGAAGACGTTGTAATATATGAAAAATATTGAACAGGAACATGACGTCAACACATGAGTTGCCTTGTTGAAATAGAGTCATTAATTCATTATATTTACGAGACCCCGAAGAATGAAAGCATGACGCATCCTCCCATTTATTTCTTTAATTATATGGTGGGCACCACATAAGTATGGCATATGACAAATTATTCTACCATGTAAAATGTAAGGAGCGAGCATAGTAGCCTTTACTTAAATCGAAGTGTTGGGCAGCAGAAAGAAAAGTTTGTCGTCTATGTTTAACGATACACAAAAAAAGCGTACAAAATAAAATAAAAAACAATACCATAGATTGGAAAAAACCATACAAAAACCTCAAATATTCTTTATTTAGATAAACTGGGTTACAAAACATAGTTGATATTATTTTCCATAATGACTGTGATTGGGGCTACCGCCGACAAAGAAAAGAAAATATGTACAATAATGAAGCATGTGGACAGTATTTTATAGATTTCAACTTGATCATCAAATGCTTGTTTCGTAAAAAACAACGAGTTGAATATCAATTTCGGGTCTTGGACTTCATTGGTTCTACCATCTAGATCCATCCCAACTTTTTGAATAGCTTGTCTCTTCTAGATATGGCCTGCCTGCATTGGCTGGTTATTCAACATTCCATAATTTGCTAAGTGTTAATTTCCTCTATGGTCGAAAAATTGGGGTTTGAGGTGCCTTCCTTGTAATGTTCCTGGTCATCGACATTTGAGACAACTTAGAGATGCAATTCAGGCCCAATCCAAAGATGAGGGAGTAGTTTTATGTGACATTGGCTTTGGGGGAAACAAATCCTCTTAGCCAACAAAAGATGAGACAAAAAAAATTCAAGTATGTTGTGACTGCTATTCTGCCTGTATTCAATCATTTGTTTGGTTGAAAAGCCTACCTAAAGATTTGTATGTTGAATTTCTTTGTTTTATTTCTATAAATTGGAAGGGACATCCAAGTCACCTACAAAATGTTCCTCTATTGAAGTACATATCTTCTTCCAACAACATAGATCTGGCAAGTGTATCAAATTTTGCAGATCACATTAGAATATATCTTTCGTCATAGGGGTGGCAGACATCGCGGCCCACAAAATGGTCTAGATTATTCGGAAGTGATGCCAAATATTACTCCATGCCCAAATACACTCAAAAGGAAATTATAAAATTGGATACACACGAACGTGAGAAACTGTATGTGTGTTTGAATCAACATTCTAAAATTATAGAACATTTTATGCCAAAGTTGTAACAGACTTGACAGACATCCAGTTTCTATGTCAAAGATTGTTGAGAAACCTTTGCATGTAGTAACAGACTCAACATACAATCGACTGTTGATCACTACTGATACTAATGTGAAGTGTAAGAAGTCATGATCCCAGGCTTAAGGTAGTTTCACCTTCAGGCATCCACATTGGTGATGACCCCAGACTCCAGATAGCTTCGGCTTCAAACATCGACACTGGCGGTGGCAATGGGAACAATGCCATTGACTGCAGTGAAAAAATGCGGTGAACAAGAAGGGTTGTCATTGTCAAATCACTTAAGACTGCAGGATTTTCATACCTGCAAAGAACATCGACTTTAGTGTTTCTTTGTCATGACAAATACAATGTTTCTTTGAGTCCATAAATCTTTGGACGTTGGGTGTCCTGTGCGATAATCACGTTGACATTAGGTACATGTCAGACATCTATTATCTGACATTGCAATGTTAATGAAATTTCCATGGTGGACGATGGCTCGATTGCATTGGCACAAGCAATATTAATTGTGTGATTAATTAACATCCTTGAAGGACATGAATCCCAAACAACGCTTGAAACTTTTCAAACAGTCATGTGTTAAAAAAATACATTGTTCTATATTTTAAGAAATAAGAAACTGTATTTTCTATGTCTAACATTAGGTTGCACACATAAACCTTTTTAAGTTAACTGAAATTAATATTTATTCAACTCATATTCCCGAAAGCGATCAAATTCCCTAGAGCTATAGCTAGCTTATTTCCATCATGTTGGTTGGGATAGAAGGATCCACCACCAGGACAAATAAAGAAGGTAGCAATAAAAGTAGTTGTGAAAATGCAAGCTGGTGATGGAAGAACTCTATGACCAGGAAGAAACTTCAAACATCGAGCAATGTTTTTTCTTTTTCAAATATCAGATCCACTACAACAGAAGAAATGAATTTTCCTTATTCAAAGCAAGGGAAACAACAGGAAGATTGATATTAGGTGGAAACATCTCCGAAATACACCACTACATTAAGGTCTCTTCTAAAGAATGAAATAAAATGATTACATGAAGGTGGTAGTAAAAGGTGATTTTAAGAAACCAAATGATTACTTGAACACGCCAAACTTCTTGTAGAAGGTGGTAGTATAAAGTAATCTTTAGAAAGTGTTGCAAAGTCCATAATCCAAAATTCCTTCCTACTAAATTTTCCCAGTTACATATTGATGTAGGCATTAGAAAATTTTGAGAGCGTCGTTACCTGGTTATATACCCACCTTCAAGTAGGAGAATAATATTTGTGCAAAGAGGGGCAAGACCATTGACCCAGATGCAATCATATGCATAGGAATAGTGAAAAAAATGTGCAGTAGCGATAGAAAGTTGATTGTATGTGGAGTCTGTTATTACATTCAGAGGATGGTGAACAAACTTTGATAAAGAATATGACTTTCTGTCAAGTCTGTTACCACACCCAGAAGTAGCTCAACAAACTTTGAAATAGAAACTTTTGTAATTTTAGGATGTTGATTCAACCACACATACAATTTCTCATACTCACGAAGATCAAAATTTATAATTTACTTCTAAGTATATTCACAAATGGAGTAATATTTGGCATCATTCCTGAATATTCTAGACCATTTTTCAAGACATGATATGTGCGACTCCTCTAACGAAAGATAAATTCTTATGTGGTTTGCAGAATTTGATACACTTTCCAAATCTGTGTTGTTGAAAAAAGATATATACTTCAACGAAGGATAATTTTGCAAGTGACCTGAAAGTCCCTTCCAAATACCAGTAACAAAACAAATAAGTTGAACACACAAATATTGAGGAATGCGTTTCAACCAACCAAAACATCAAATACAGGGAGAACACCAGTCACAAGATACTTGATTTTTTTTTTTGTCCGAGTTTTTGTTGGCTAACAGAGTTTTTTTTCGCTCAAATCCGACATCAAATAAAACCATTCCCTCATCTTTCAATTGGGCCTGAATGGCATCTCTAAGTTGTCTCACATGTCCATGACGAGGAACATTACAACAAAGGCACCTTAAAGCCCAATTCTTCGATGATAGAGAGAAATGGGAATAAGTATTTAAAATGAACGCTAGAGGATGATAGTATAATATTCCGTAAATCTTGGTTTAATTTGTTTTAATGGAAGATGCCCCCGATCTTTTCTCTTATTAATGCCAATATTTTCGAATATGTGTGATGAATAGTCACTAATAACACGAGTTAACATTCCCATATGCAAGCAGATTCTCAAATATGACAACCTGTAATATATGCACAATATTAAAGAGGGGCATGACGTCAAGACCTCTGTGGATGACATGTTTGTGGATGGAAGTGTAGTAGTACAATATTGCATTGTTTATATGATGATGCCTTTAGAAAACTAAAATAACCAACATTTTTTGCAAATTCAAAATGGACGCAATTTTTTTTATTAGATCCCATAATATTCGCATGTTAATGCGTTTTAATGGGAGATGTCCTCGAGCTTTATGATTTTTAAAGCCAATATTTTTGAACTTGTCTCATGGGTTGTCACTAGTATAATCATAATCAATGTGTAAGTTTTAAACCTACGAAGTAAAGCAATGCATATAGATTCTTAAGAAATACAGAAATTAATCAATGGCTCATACACAGAGTACACAGAGATTTTTACCGGAAACCCTCAACCGGGAAAACCTTTCTTATTTTCATTATATNGATCTATGATCCTGATGAACAAATCGAGAGGCCCTTGCAGAAGAAATGCATTCTCCTTATTCAAAGCAAGGGAAACAACAAGAAGATTGATATTGGGTGGAAACAACTCTCAAATACACTACTACATCAAGGTCATTTCTAAAGAATGAAACCAGAACATCCCAAACTTCTTGCAGAAAGTGGTAGTATAAAGTAATCTTCAGAAAGTGTTGCAAAGTCCATAATCCAGAATTCCTTCCCACTAAATTTTCCCAGTTACATGTCAATGCAGGCATTGGAAAATTTTTAGAGCGTCGTTCCTTAGTTATATACCCACCTTCAAGTAGGAGGAGAATATTTGTACAAAGAGGGGCAAGTTGTTAGACCCATATGCAATCATATGCATAGGAATAATGGAAAAAATATGCAGTAGTGATAGAAATTTGATTGTATGTGGAGTATGTTACTACATCCAGAGGACGGTGAACAAAATTTGATAAAGAATCTAACTTTTTGTCAAGTCTGTTACACACCCATAAGTCGCTCAACAAACTTTGAAATATAAACTTTTGTAATTTTAGGATGTTGATTCAACCACCCATACAGTTTCTCACATTCTTGATGATCCAAATTTATAATCATTCTGAGTATATTCGTGAATGGAGTAATATTTGGCATCATTTCCAAATATTCCAGACCATTTTGCAATCCATGTGTGTGACTCCTCTGACGAAAGATAAATTCTTGTGTGGTCTGTAGAATTTCATACATTTTCCAAATATGTGTTGTTGGAAGAAGTTATATACTTCAACGAAGGAGCATTTTGCAGGTGACCTAAAAGTCCCTTCCAATTTCCATTAACAAAACAAAGAAGTTCAACACACAAATCTTCAGGCAGACCTTTCAACCAACCAAAGCATCGAATACAGGGAGAATACCAATCACAAGATACTTGATTTTTTTTTGTGTGTCTGAGTTTATGTTGGCTAACAGAGTTTTTTTTCGCTCAAAGATGACGTCACATAAAACCATCCCTTCATCTTTCAGTTGGGCATGAATGGCATCTCTAAGTTGTCTCACATGTCGATGAGAAGGAACATTACAACAAAGGTACCTTAAAGCCCAAGTCTTCAATGATAGAGAGAAATGGGAATACGTATTTTAACTGAATGTTGGAGGATGATAGTATAATATTCTGTAAATCTTGGTTTAATTCGTTTCAATGGCATATGCCCTCGATATTTTCGCTTATTAATGCCAATATTTTTTAATATGTGTGTTGAATAGTCACTAATAACACAAGTTAACATTCGCATATGCAACCTGATTCTCAAATATGACAACCTGTAATATATGCACAATATTAAAGAGGGACATGATGTCAAGATCTCTGTGGATGACATGTTTGCGGATGGCAGTGTGGTAGTGAAATATTGCATTGTTACTATGATGATGCCTTAAAAAAACTAAAATAAACAACACTTTTTTCCAATTCAAGATGGACGCAAAAAACTTTATCAGATCCCATAATATTCGCCTGTTAATGCGTTTTAATGGGAGATGTCTTCGAGATTTCCTCTTATTAATGCCAATATTTTTGAACCTGTCTAGTGAGTTGTCACTAGTAAAAGCATAATTAATGTGCATTGGGAAGCGCAGAAGGTGGCGGGGATGGAGGGGAGCAAAAAATGTGTTTAAACTTTTGTGAACCTGGGAGTTGATGAACCCGCAAAACTTTGAAGACTCAACAAGTATGGAAAGTCGGGTCGGTCAAATGGAGTCATCGTAGGTAGAGTCAGGCTTGCGAGTTCGAGGAGTTTGGGGTCGAATTGTAGATCACCGAAGTTTTGGGTGCAATATGTATACCCTGAACACGGGGCACCAGAGTTCGATAGCGCCTATCTACGAACCCACGTTCATAAAATTGGCTAAGTAAGCAAACAAACGACAGTCGATCAAACTCGTGATGTGAATATATAGATGGAGATGACCATTTGTCAATTCGCCACCACGGGAACCTGCGAGCACAGAAACGTGACCAAGTATAGAACCAGAAACGCATAATAGAGGGGGAAAACAAAAGGGAAAAATGGGCAAGTTTAGAAGAGGAAAAAGAAAGGGAAACAAGAACTTTATCCCTCACACAACAACACTTAGTCTCATAACTATGAAGCCATAGAAACACATTAACTATGGGAAAAACATTCTCAACTATGAAATATAGTTGGAGCTCGATAAACTACGGTTCAAGTCAAAAGAGATGTTGTTTATATCTACTGCGAAATTTTGCATATTATTTTATCTTAGTAGTATTTTTTGGTGGCCCAACTCTAAAACCATGTTCCAATTTGTGTTTTCCAAGTGGATATGTGTTTGTGAAGAAACAAGTACGAAGAGGCTTAATTGCAAATGTAGGACCTCAACTCTGCAAAGTTGAATCAAACAACAATAAGCAGCATATAGCAAACCAACGAGCAAGCATCAACTAGTCAACCAAGAATGTCGGTGAAGAACAATATTGTTCAAATTTACTACAGACAAGATTGTTTAAAAAAAAAAGAGGAATATATTGTAACACACCTGTTAAGCAAACATTTCATGTTGTGAGGCCTGACAGGTAAACATGTAAGACTGTAAGGATCGTGCAAAGGCCTCCCACTGTGCAAACATTTAAGGGAGCTGCAGTTTTGCATGGTTGGCATTTCGCATCCGCAATTGGAACACCTCCATAACACCCACTAACATATAAAAAAGGAAATTGAATTTTCTCTTTGCATACAAACATGTTCTGTAAGAGGATTTTGACTTAGGCATCTCCAACATTTAAATTTTTCACTTGCAAATTGGA
>SNQJ01S0003517.1:65689-107588 GCA_010110895.2 Picea sitchensis | reverse complement strand
AGCCAAAAAGCAACAAGAAAGCAGAAACAGTGAACCAGGAACGTCACCAAAGAACAATATCGCCCATATTCACTGCAGACAACATTGCAGAAGAAAAAATAAAGGACGAAAATGTATTGCAATAGTCCTGTCAAACAATGCAAGAACGCAATCGCAAAAACTGAGACCCACTGGTGAATGGATAAGGACAGAAGCACAACACCTGGCCCACAAACTATAACAACAGGTCCAACTGCAGATGCAGGACCCCAACCTTGCAAAGTTTAAGCAAACAAGAGAAAGCATCAAATAACAACCCAATGAAGAAGCACCAAAAGGCCCAACTGCAGTTGCAGGACCTCAACCCTACAAAGTTGAATCAAACAACAATAAGAAGCATCCAACGAACCAAGGAGCAAGCACCAACCAATCGACCAAAAATGTCGGTGAAGAACAATATTGGCCAAATTCTCTACACACAAGATTGTATCAAAAAGTTCAGAGGAAAATGTATTGTAACACATCTGTTAACCAAACATTTCAGGATGTGAGACTCGTCAAGTAAACATTCAAGTTTGTGAGGACCATCCAAAGGCCTGCCACTGTGAAAGAAATTAAGAAAGGTGCAGTTTTCACGGTTGGTGTTTTTCAATACTGGGAGCAATCAAAATCCTCTTGTAGTCCATCTTTGTATGTTATTACTACGACCAGAGAAGCATGACAGTAATGTTGTCTTCATCTTGTTCCTGATCGCCAATGTTTGACACAGAACCTACCTCCATCACAACCATAGTGACGTATAGGAAAAGGAAATCATATTTTCTTCTCACATACAAAGATGTTTTGTAAGAGGATTTCGACTCAGGAATCTCCAGTAGTCAAATTTCTCACCTGCAAACTGCAAATAATGAAGGAAGCTTAACATGACACCGAAACCCACCCGTCAATGGGGAACGATAGAAGGCAAGTTCCAATCACGGTTGCAGAATCCCAAGCATGCAAACTGCAACAAGACCAACAAGAAAACAAGAACAACAACAATAGGCAAACAAGAAATCAGTTAACAAACAAGGAACAAGCATGAACCAATGAATCGACAATGTTGTTGAAGAATAATATTTCCCATATTCACTTCAGAGAACATTGCATATAAAAAAAATGGAGGAAAAATTATTGTAACAGGCTGGTTAAGTAAACATTTAAGGTTGTGAGGCATGTTAGGTAAATATTTAAGTCTGTAAGGACTGCTCTGTAAACATTTAAGAAATAATGTAGTGTGGCAGGTCTGTTACGTACGAAAATACATTTATTATATTATTTTATAACAATAAAAACAATTTAGTAACAATAGTTCGAACAATAGAGGCTATGTAAAAAATATATATATATTCAAAGGACAAACTAATATGAAGTCAACTAATAAAATAAAAAACTGACTCTCTATCTTCAAAACTTTGGATATCCAAACATTTCAAGAAATAAGTAAAAATTCAGAAAGACTGTATATGATCAAATACTTTGGATATGCTAACATATAAAACATTGGGAATAGCGAAGCCGTCAATAAAACCCCCAATCTGTTATCCAATCAGATCATGACATATATGGTATTTTTTATTATATAAAAATCAATGTTTTTAGTTCCCTAGTTCCAACAATAGATATTATGCAAATATTTTTAGTCAAAGGACAAGCGGATATGAAGTCAACGAATTATCGATCGCTATAGTCCCTCTACGCCTTCGAAAGGGACTAATAATGAAAAGAGGAAGATAAATAAGATAATTGAAGAAGAATTGTGCATAATCAACAATAATAAGAAAATATTTAAAATGAAAATGCATTGTATATAATGAACAATGACAAGAAAATATTTAAAAGAGATTTTTTTTTTTAATTTAAATAATAAGGGTATATTAATAAGAAAAGGTTGTGGTTGAATTGGTTGGTTTTATGATATAAAATGGGAATAATTTGCACATTAAAATTTGTCTAAGATCCTAAAAAACAAAAGTATATAGATTTTTATATTATTATGCTATCAAGTTCTGAAACTGATTTTTGAGTTTCTCTGGACAGGGGGCCGTAAACAACATGGTATACATCTTTGCAACTAGGTTCAAATAGAAAAACCGAAACTATTGGGAGGTTGGGGCCTCAAGAATCTTTTCTTATTTAACCAGGCGCTAGCAGTAAATTCATTGTGGAGAGTCTTGATGGAGGACGGGATCTGGCATCGAGTGATCAAAGATAAATACCTCCCTTACACTTTTGTGGATACTTGGCTTAGATCAACTATGGTTACACAACCTTTGGCCTCTCATTTTTGGAAAAACATGATGAAATCTTTGCCCCTTATCACTCACTGGCTGAGTTGGAAGCTTGTAAATGGTTGTTCGGTACTCATTGAACTGGACAAAATTCTAGGTATTGGAAATTCTTCTATACTTTTAGAGGAGCTTCTATTGGTGTTAAAAAATCAAAATATTCGCTATTTGTATCTAGCGAAGGCTCGGTTATCCTGAGGGTATATCATCGATCAGTGGAGGTCCAACGAGGAGTTGGGACTCACCGGGAACTTAGCTTTGGAATGACAAAATTTTATAAGGGAACTTATCAACTCGGGTGTCGAGCTGCGATCAGGTGAAGATATATTATTGTGGATTGGTGGAGACTAGTCAGGACTTGTTTCGACAAAAACTGTTTACAATGCTTTAGATCTAAAATTATGGCCACAACAAACCACTACTTGGCGTAGACAGTTATGGACCTAGGACTTGGCATACAAAATAAAATTGTTCTTTTCATTAGTTTTGGAATGTAAAATCCTTACTTGGGACTCTTTACAAAAAAGAGGTCGGCTGGCCCGAATATCTGTTCACTCTGCTTCATGGATGAGGAGTCCATTCCACATCTGTTCTTAGCCTGACCATTTACTGTAAATATGTGGAAAAAAATGCATTATACTTATAATATTACTACAATATGGGGAGGCTCTTCCTTAAATGACTGCTTAGAAAACTGGATAAAGGTGGAAAAAGATTATAAATGCTTACCAATAAATGTTTGTTGGTAATTGTGGTTGGAAAGAAACATATGTATTTTGACAGTGTTTCTCCCTCAGCACAGAGGGTTAGTTTTCAAATCAGTGGGATGATGAAGCCTACCAGTAGTCATATTCAGAAAAGGAATCATAACAAGATTAAGAAGACTCCAGACTTTATTTTGGAATATGTCTGTTGGTTTGATGGAGCAACACAGAATAATGGGTTATTAAGTGGTGTTGGGGGATTACTAAAGACTATAGGTAGCACTACCTATAGATGGACATTAAATTGTGGGCAGGGCACAAACATCAGGGCATAACTCCTTGGTTTATGGGCATCATTAAATTTAGCACATCGGTTAAATATAGCACATCTACATGTCCTAGGGGATTCAAAGATTGTTATAGATTGGATAAACCACAACTACAGTTTACAAGTTACCACTCTTATGGGTTGGTTGACAAAGATTAGAGAACTCACTCCTCTTTTCACTAATATCAAGTTTGATCATATATACAGGGAAGAGAATATGGAGGCGGATGCTCTATCAAAGCTTGCATTACAGGTACCGGAAGGAAGGATTCACTACAACAAATGGCAGGATGGCCATGAGGCCCCCCCACTTTCTTTATGTCTCTATCCATGATCGCCACTCTTGGTGGTCTGGATTTATCTATTTGATACTTTAGACTTGATACTATCTGTGTGATAATTTTGATACTATATCCATCCCGAATATCTATGTAATATTTTTGAAAGGTTTTTCTTAGGAGGGCAGTAGCCTTAGTTTGCTATACTCATTTGAACTTTTTGGGGTGGGCTGTATCACTTTGGTGATTATACATCACTTTTGACTTGGTGTTATATTTTTTCGTCCACGGCTCACTTTCTATGGAGGGGAGTTATCTTTTGTCAGATATGTTTGTATTTTGAGAACATCATATATTAATATATATGGGGAAATTTTCTACTGGAAAAAGTTATGAAACCAATAGTTCTATTATATTATTACTTCTATTATATTTTCATACCAAAATTTTCAGAAAATATAAATATTTTCAGTTCCTTATACAATAAAAAAATATGAAAAGTAGAACTATGTATCTCCTTGTTTTACATTCCTTTATCTTCCTCCGTTTCTAATATGTTCTTTTCAGCTTCGACATTTTGATTAAGACATACTTATAGCTTATAGTAGAGAAGAAATTTTTGAGAGTTTTAGTTGATGATCTAAATTATAGGGACATCTTGCCATAAGAATTATATCATCAACATAAAGAAGAAGATAAAGAAAGAAGGATGATAACAATTCTAACTAAAATCATGCCGCACACTCTGCTTTTTCCAAATAATCCTCTACCTTATCAATGTATATGCCAAAAAAAAATAAAAAAATCCAATATTACAATTAATATCTTCTAATACAAACTTATCCTCCCACCTCTTAACTTGAAAGAAACTTTTGCTTCTCTAATCTATTCCAAAAATTAAAGAAACTTTTACTTCTCTAATTTATTCCAAAAATTATTTTTAAACATTGTATCGAACATTTTTAAAATCAATAAAACAACATAACACTTACTGCACTTCTTCATAATAATTTATTATGAGAAATTTATTTTATTTTATCTATTTATTTAATGGATTTTTTTGTTAAATGAATGGTGAAAGAAACAAGATAGATACTTTTTGTCGTCTATCAAGGAGTGTTGGAAGGCCGGTTCTACTTGTGCATATGTCTTAAGCTTTTGAAATGGAAACATTGTATATATTTCATTTCAATTGGAACATAATATTAATTTAATAATTATTAAATTACAATATCCCTTTTGCTGTAGATCATTAAAGTAACAACGTCGGTTGGACTGGGCCGTGGTACACCAATGGAAGGCAATGTCGACCACAAACATTTGGATGTAGTGATTGTCATTATTATTTCACATTTTAAATATTTAAACCTATGACAATTTACCCACGCCCCTAAACGGTATCAGATTGTCATTTGAAAATTAAATCTTAATTTAATAAAAATCTATTTTTAATAAACTCCAAAAAAAAAATCCGAAAAAGTTTGATCTCCTCACAAAAGTCAACATAGCTTTATAGTGATGTATTATTTGCATAACCACTCTCAACTCTAAACCCCTTGCGAAGTCTACTTTAATCATTATATGGTCTATGCTTTAAATGTGGTTATTTTTCATGAAATCAAATTCGATTTTCCATATTAAACTCTTTGTAATTTATATTCTATATATTATTATTTTTTATTATTAACTTAGATTTATCTTAACTCCACATTTATGAGTGTGAAGAGGGATTCAATTTTTTAACTCCACATTTATGAGTGTTAAGAGGGATTCGATTTTTTAAGGTGCAAATATTTTTGAAATGCAAAGTTAAAGGAAATGTTTCATTTCCACCTCAAGAGATTTGATTCTTGATTCCTCTTGACACTTGAGAGATCCAAAGTTAAAATAGATCTAGGCTAGTTCCAATTTCAAGTAGCCAAAACAAAACTTTAGATGATCATCATTATTGTATGTATATGGTTTAGATGAATTTGATCCTTTAAAATTTACTAAGTATCATCTCTAATAGAGAGAGTACTATCAAAAAGTCCACTTCAAAAGTTACATGAGGATTAAGGTGGATAGTAATAAAGTAACCATATTTAATGGTGAAGAAGGTGAATAGTAAGAAAGTAATATGATGCATATAATAAATAACCAATAGACTATGTAGTGACCATTCTCAATGTCTTCTTCAACTATTATTTTACCCACACCTACTAGTTTTTTTCTCTTTTCATAGTGATGGTATGAGAAAGGAAGTTTCTTTCGAAGACCATTCAAACCTTTAATTGGAGATATTATAATGAATGTGATACCTTGTTTTTCTTCAAACTTTTCAATATTAATAGTTTCTTTCTCCAACTACATACGTTACTCAATATTTTATTTACATTGTATTGCATGCTTTTGATTTTAATGTGCATGCATGCACACACATGCACACACACATTAACATTATGTATATTTTAATGTTATAATGACTTAATGTGAAAATACTGACAATGGAATCACAACCAAGAAGACAAAGTGGTGAGCTTCATCTTAACCCTAAGAATATCTTTCACATCATAATATGCATTTAAAATTTGGTTTGCATTGTGTTATTGTTAAATTCATTTCACTTGATAATTTGCACTATCTCAATGTTGAAATCAATGCAGAAGATCAATTATCTTGGAATCATTTCTTCAATTAATGCATTGAATCATTTTTTGTTGTACTGTCACTGTCACTGAAAACAATGTATCTTATTATTGTGTGTTACATCATTTTTTTTTTAATAAGTTAGAGTTTGTATTAAATCCTGTCAAAAAAATACAGCTGTCTGTAGATCATTTTCAAACATGCCAGCGACGCCCTTCTCGGAAACCACCGTTGCCATTTGTCCATAGTCCTAGGTGGCAACGATGCCCTTCTGGGAAACCACTGTTTCCATTTGTCCAAGACAAAAGTGTGCCATGAAAAAACAAAAAGATTCACAGCCACACAGGGCAAAGTGTTGACGGTTGAATTTAAACTTAAAGAAAAACAGAGGCCAACCTTCCATGGCTGCCAGGAAACGAAAGGAGACTGAAACCTGAAACAAGAAATCATTTAAAAACCTGGTCTGAGTCGCGGCCCGACATAGACTTGGTGCGCATGTGCTTTGCCCTTGTCATGGTCCGTTATAGCTTGCCGAAGGTCCTGAAGGAAGGACATCTGAGTGTCCACTCGGTTCCAACATTTTGCATCCCTATTATGCATGTCAAGCATAGCCGACTTGACCTCCCCCAAGTCCTTTTTGAGGTCACTCAGTGTATCCATGATCGTTGTTCGATCATCGCACTTGTCACAAAAGGGGCGGGGATGGGTGGACAACGAAGAATCATAAGAGGAGGAAGGAGAGAAGGTGGGACCTGAGGTGGTGGTAGGGTGACTAAAGGGGGAGGGAGGATGAGGAGGTCGTCGAGGGGGGGAGGGGGTGGTGGTGCGAAACCCCGCGAGTTGCCAAGGTTATCAAACCACTCGAACCTACTGGTGTAGGTGTTCGAGAGAGGAGAGAGGTCAGGGGTGTGCTCGCAGAGTGGTTGGGCAGGGGCGAGCACAGCGATAGGAGCCAAGACTGGGAGGAATTCAACTTTAGGAGGAGGGTCTGGGCTGGGCGACTTCTTTCCCTTGGTCGCATACCAGGCGGCACCTCATTTGGTCTTTCCTCGGAGTCGGGGCATGACAAGAGCTAGCGACATCCTAGGAGGGAAGACACTGAGGGTCGACAATTCTAGAGAGGGGAGGCACAAGCGCGAGCTCGCGTTTGAGTGGAGGTCACACCAGCAAAAGTTCGCGATCTTGAAGAAGAGGTGAACCAGGGAGGTATGGTCCTGCAAACTGTGAGGGGACGAATGAGGATGAGAGCGCCCAAGTTCAGCTTTAGGATAAGAAGAGGCAGTCTAGAGAAGATGTGATCGACGAAGCATCCTGCAAGACGCCATGAAGACTCCCATGCCGCAAAGCTTCCAATTTGTGTGGCTTGCTGGTTTCAAATGAAGAGTGGAGGGTGGCGGAAGAAGGTTTAAACCCATGAGGTGACTGGAGTGGGGTGACAGATTTGATCAGACGCCAAGTGGCCTCCTCGTGGTGTGATCACACCATTGGCTCGAAAGCACCCCATCCGGGGATTGTGTGTTATATCATTATTGCAATCAATGCAGCTATTTGATTGCTTTAAATCATTTTTTATTGTATCATTATTAAAATCAAGACATCATTTTGTTTTGCATTATGTCATTGTTAAAATCAATGCAACTACTTGATTCATCTAAATCATTTTCACCATATCATCATTGAATTCAATACACCCTATTGTTTTGTGTTATATATCGTTGTTGAAATCAATAAAACTACTTGATGAAGCATCTTTTAATTAATTTCTAATTTATTGTACATAGTCAATTGTCTTCCTCTACCTTAGAGTATTCTCATTTAACATAATTCTCACTCGCCCAAATACTAAGTCTAAGGAATCTTTTATGACACTTTCTGAAAATATTACTCAAAGTTATTTAAACTCGAGTTACAATTCATTATTTCAATTGATTTACTAAAATTAAGATTTAATTCCCGTCTTTAAGATGGAGGAAACACATTTATGATGAAATTGGTGAAGACGCAATTAGATAAATTTCGTAGAATTACCATCAAACCATGCAATTGTATTTCATCTCATGAACTTTAGAGGTTGGAAAGAGATATACTTAAACTTAGATCTAATGGAGAGGGTTTGAATGAATCATTAAAAAGGTTAATATTAAGTGCTTGCGTATATTTTCATTCGATCATCCTTAATATGATCAACATTAATGTTGTTTACCATCACGTTTAAACTTCACACACCTTTTTCTTTTTAATAATCTAATTGTTTGTAATGTTTTATTGTAACTATTTAATAAGTTGTAAACGCTTTCTACAATTGTAGCTCTTGAGGGATCTATGTCTCTAATGGAGAATTTGCGTCTCCTTTTTCTTATCCATTGATTAGTTACTTCATTTATTCATCGTCTTAAGTCCATGTAAATTGCGTTTGTTTTCATACATAGTATTCATTATTATATTGCAGCGACCATTGTGAATGAATCATTACTGGCCATTAATGGTGCATCTCTCATACAATGAAGGCCAATGGAGAGGCTAGCAGGTTTGGGTGAAATTAAGAATACCGTTGTGTTGGCCTTTATGGGAGTTCATGTGAAGTGCATGTCAAGGTAACTATAAGTAATTTTGTGCTTCAATACTAATTACTGTCATTATATTCAATATTTTTTTTTATATACATTAATTTAATTTTATGTTGAACTTCATGCCATTTATTATGGTATTGACATGGCATGTGTTATTCAACTTAATTTGAAAGTGGATCTATATAGCCAAGTGAGTATGTCCATGCATGAATACTTTAGATGTAGGGGTCCACATAATGGAAGCTATTTGTGAGTACCATTTTCACCAAATATTATGTAGCCAAACCCTTATAGATTGATTTAATGAATCAGATTCATGGCACTAGGTAACATGTACGTGGTTAGCATCCTCATGGGATTGGAAGAAATAATATTTCCAAATCCTTCATGTATTGATCTAGCAATTGCAAGTGGTAATGGTACTAGTATCATTTTATACATGGATGAGTGGGCGCATATTTGGGGCAACCTCCATTGCTAGCTAGCTAGGGCCTTGCTGAATAGACAAATGACTCAAGGAAATAGAGAAACCACAAAGTATCATCTTTGATAGTTCAATATCCTTAATCCTCCCTTTGTATTCTCTTCTCAAGCCCTTGGTCAATGAATCATTCTTTATTGAACTAACTCACCTCACCATTAACCTTCTCTCCATGGGATTTGTGACCACATCACAACCATCGCACAATACTGAGAATCCTAATGACCCATGATGAAGATGAATGAATACATTGCTCAATAAACAAATAGACCCTACCATGGATATGGCTAACCTATGCCTATAATCACCATAATGAGTAGTGGCCCAACTATCAGCTCTCTCAGTGCCTAAAATATTCTCACTACATAGCCAATAGGCATATGAATTCAGATGCCCCTGCCATCCAAAATCTACTAGTTATTCCCCTATAAAGATATAATTATGGTTGAACAATTTCAATGCTCAATTATTTGTTTTATTCATTAGGAACAAAGTTACCAATTTAACAAGAAATCTAGAGAGTTCTCATTTTTTTTGAGGTCACATTTAGTGGCTACCTTTACCTATGTTTCAAAAAGTGGTGCTACTAGTATGTTGTGGCCACAATGACCCCCCTTTTCATTCTTCTTTTATTAAAAAAAGGAAATCCCCTCCCCCCCCTTTCCTATTGAATTTGAACTCTAATTCCTAATCCACTACTACTATAATCCTACTACATTCTCTTTGATATTATATTATTCTTCATTATACCTTTGATTTACGATGCTTCTTTGATCCTTAAATTTATAGGTGTTTGTTGATCCTATCTGATTTGTAGGGTTTTGATGATTTGTTTTATAACCTAAAGAAGATATTTTCTCAAGGATCCACCTTTTTATTTCCTTATTATTGAGAAAACCTAGCTCTTACTCACTAACTTGTTAATGTCAAAGGGAGAGAATGCAATATTTATGACATACCAACGAGAATTTTCTTCCATGCATGACAAAATTTATACTTTATATGGTTGGAGTAATAGGGTTGTTGAATTGCTTCCTTCACAAGACACTAATGGTGTTTCAAATCCTCAAGAGAGACATCTTGAAAGAGAAGATCATATGCATTCAGTCATGGAACAAATGAAATTCAATAGTAGAGCTTCCAATTGTTGAAAAGATACAAAAACCTCAAGTGCATTTTGGGAAATCCTTAATCGTCGTCCTCCTCACCATAATTATTTCTTACTCGATATTGATTATCATTGAATCCAACCTTCAAAATTAAGTTGTATTTTACTCAAACCCATCTAAACTTATCATTATACACGTTATTTTCCATTCTATCATTTTCTTTCCAAGGGTTGAGTTCATTACATTTTATTGGAGCATTGATCTTGATCGAAACCCTAGCCTATATCGTGATCTAAATATTAGATATTCCCATTCAGAGTAATGAGATTGTATTTTCTTAAGTCTTTTTCTGAATCCTAAGGGCCCAAAAGTATATTAGGTTTCCATCATTATGTTTGTCCCATCGGGATGGTTAGTTTAAATCTCGTTATAATTCTTCTAAATCCTAAAACCCAAATTCCTATTGCGATCCCTTTTATTGGATTGGTGAATCCCTCACATCGGGATGGCATCGATCCTTATTCTAGCCTGTCATTCATTACGGTTCAATGTGATAACATAGAATTAATGTGTCATCCCCTTTCCAGTATACTTTCCACTCATCATGATGAGATCCATGTGGTATCACCTCAGTCTAGTGTCTCCACCTAGCATTATATTCAATCTCTCCATCCAAAGATATTAATTCCTAAATCAATGACTTAGATCACTAGTTTGACTTATTAAAATGTTGGTTTTAATTGGTCATATTTGGGTTAGTTTAGAGTCATTAGGTTTACCTCTTCCTCTCTCTCCTTGTATCCTGAACCAAATCAGACTATTAGCTATCAAGTTCTTGATTCTTGGGTCCATAGTTGTCAAGTTTTCTTCTCATTGACTCTCGAAGCCCGATCGAGAATCTGACCCATTGGGCTTGGTCTTACTGAGTATCCTCTGATCATATACCTAGCTATCAAATTTATAGCTACCTTTTAGATTATGATAATCTTATCAGCTTCTCAGTTTATCAGATCTCCAGTCAAACTATTTCAAGTGGCACACATGTCTAAACAAAACTTTAATGCGAGCACTATCTTCTCTACATCTTTTATTTCTTCTTACCAATTACAGTGATGAAGTCAAATCATTATAAATCCTTCATAAAAAAATTATCCAATACATTTGGGATAAGTCTCCAAACTTGTATATCAATGATGAGGATCCACCTCGATAACAGATTAGTGACAACTGAGAATTATCATTGAAGAATTTTGTCTCAAATTCTATGCGATTGAATCATGTATGAAATGGTGCATTGGAGAAGATGGAACATTGAAGGATGTGCTAATACATTCCTTTTTGCTAAAAAATGTTTGAAGCACCCCAAGGATTTGGATAAGGGAGTAGAGATTACAAAGAAAATTTGGAAGGAATTTTGAAGATAGGTGCAAAAAGAGTTTATCTCCATGTGAACAACAAGACTTTACACAAAGATGAGTATTGACATACATCACATCCACAAGTAAATCAATATTCATTTTTTATGTCAGAATAGTCACTGAGAAATTACAAGGTCAAATCAATAGATCGACAGTTTGATAAGAAAAATATACCACATGAAATGAATGGACACCATATCATAGAGTACACCAATAGATCCATAGGTATCTATTGTGCACACAACAACCTCCCAATTTTATTGTCTTAGCGACTCTCCAAGACAAGAAATTTCTCCCCCCTCCAATTATTCCTATTAGGACCCTCTCTCTCTCTCTCTCTCTCTCTCTCTTGAAAATGACTAATCATGAGTTTTCCTCACACTACACTTCCTTATCACTTCCAATTCCTCCTTAGATCACTTCTACCTAGTGATCCGCACTTCGGGAAGTTCTGTCTTCCTGCGCTAACACATGGCATATTGATGCACACGTCGTTTCTTCCACCTCCACATTGGGGTGACAATGATTTATTCACCAGTACATAATCCACCTCTGTTTGAAATTGGTTGATGTGCCAACACACCCGCGATGAACTCCAATAACCCATGTTTTTCTCAAAAGTGAAGTACGAACGATCAACGCCAACACATCAGTAATGTTCATGTGATCATCATCGTTGCGTGCACACCTTTCACCAACTAATTTCATTTCACATTTTCCAATACATTGAATATTGACGTCACCCCTCCCTTTCACTTCATCACATTGTATATTAGCAAGATTTGTGTCTTCCTCACCTATGCACTGCTTGTTGATAAGTTTCCCTGACGTGTCCCTAATTCATCATCAGAAGAGTTTCAACCCTTCATCGTTGCCAAGCGTATCGATGATAATCTACTTCCTCTCACCAACATTGACTAGGTCAACAAGGCCCACCTTCGTTGTAAGGACTATCTTATCCTCCTCTTGGCTTGGATCCTTCTTGATACACCATCAATCGATATCTTATCATGTCTAGTGTCTAATCTCTCTACACCTAAATGGATAACTAATGAATAATACCTACCACACGTAACCTACTTCATGACTGCATTCATAATCAAGTTTGTTCTTGTCACCAATAGCTTGCATTCATGTAGCACATCAGCTTTTCTGATTTTTTCCTCTTGATTTTATGACTAACCATGAGCATGAAAGTGTTGTATATCATCATATGGGTTAAATGAAACATATATAGGTCTTTCGTAGGCTCTGAAATGCATCTTGAAGTAAAATCAATCACCTTATCTTTGAAACCATGTTAATCACCTCAAATGTCAGTTGGGTCTTTTTGGAAAGTTTATAATTATGTGCTACTAATGCGTCACCTTAGTGCAAAATGATGAACTAAGAGCCTATGTAGAATAGATGACACAACAACTGACAGAACAAAATTTTGGAGAAGAAGTAGCAAGAACGAGGTGTGAACTTTCATTAAAAAAATGTCCCTCTAAATTTTGAGTATTGGTCAAAGTGGATTTGTCACTCCTTAAATAGGCTATTTGTATGAATTACACGATTAATATTTCAACGCAACTAACATAATCAAAATTAAAGGTATGAAAGTGCCAAAATGATCGCCAAGAATTTCCCTCCAAGCAAGCCTCGTTAACCATGGCCATCATTAAAAAATGATCCACTCAAATGATTGAATAGCATATTTTATTATCCTAATAGAAGAATATCTATGTTCTCTCCATGTTTCAAAAAATGACACCTCAATCACACATCGTATGAGAAATTTATGACCTTTTGAACTCGAGCTCTTGTTGTTTCTTGCCGGTAAAAAGACACTTAGAAATTCTTTCTAATTGTTTGTTGGATAGTTGGTTGTCATTGATGTCAAACCTTAGAGATTTATGTCAACCCTTCAAGAAGAATGTAATCCCTATAGATATGGTTGATATTGATGGTGATTTAGTTGTCAATGATGGAGCAGTTGATGTTAGCAAGTGTGTGTCGTGTTGTTGACCCTTGGTTAGGGAAGCAAGAAAAGAAAAAGGGAGAAAAGGAAAAATGAGAACTTTGCGGAAGACACAGTGAATGTTATTGGATCAAAGTGAGAAAAAGAGAAGAAAAGACGGAGCGAAGCCCGAGAAAGCAAGCCATTGGAAGAGGATATCAAGAATGAAAAATCAACAAGGAAGAAGGACTGTGGACGACTCAGTAAGAAGAAAAAGACATCGTTAGATGCTTTGGAGCACCACGCGAGAAGAAAGGAAGGACATGCTAGCGAACCCCTGAAAATGTGGGTCAAGTTGACCTAGGGTTTTAGACACCTAGGGTTTTGGTATCTAGGGTTTTGACACCTAGGTTTCAGCCTAAGGATGTCGTTGAGTAATTGTAACGTATAAATAAGAACCTATATGAGGGAAGAGGGTTTGTTCAAGTTTGAGTGGGTTGGATAAAGTTGTATTGTTTGATATGAGTGATTATTGTTGTGAGAGAGATAAGTGTTGAGTGAAGAGCCTTCTGGTGTTGTAAGATCTTCAGCTAGGTGTAAAGATCAACCTTGCAGCTGGGTGCACATGGAGGGGAGAGATAGAGAGAAGAGAGAATATCTGCTAGCTAAGAGCCCAGATCAGAACTGTATGCTTTCATCTTAATATATCATAAATCACAGTTCTGTGGATGTAGCCCTAGAGAGAGGGTGAACCACATATATTTGTATTATGTGTGTGATTGATGCTATGTTATTTTTCCTTCATATATTGTTATTGCATTGTTGTGGTAGATCTAATAGATGTATGGAATAAATCTAAGCTGATAAGTGATATATACATGTTGTATCATTCTAGTATTGTATCCACTTGATATTTCCCTTGGTTGTAGAAATTTTTGTCCTGCAACCCTCCCATAGCTTCTTTGGGTGAGACTGCATCTACTTTGCAGGTGTAGTCAAAAGGGCTAGTAGTTAAGGCTTATTGGTGCGCTCTTGGAGTTGAACCCTGGGTCTGCCCCTATTCCAACAAATGGTTTTGTTGTTGTGACACCAACAAATTTGTATTGCACGTTCTGCAAGTCAGTAGGGAATGATGATAGGGATTGTAGGGCCTATGATCTCATGCATGAAAGTTCAAGAGATATATACAAAATTCAAGGCAAAGCACAACAAGAAGTAAACACTATGCAGTACAACTCCCTTGGGAGAGGAAACTTCAATCCTCGTCGTGGATTCAGAGGATGAGGATGAGGAGGAGGTATGGGTCAAGGCCAAGGACAGATCATCTATTATAACTGCACACAACCAAGACACTTTGAATGGGACTGTCAGAACCCTTGCACTACTTGCAACTACTGCAACTCCTTCGAGCATGTTATTAAAGAATGTCCAGCTTTGCTAGCTAAACTTCAAAAGAAACGAGGACCTCGACAGAACCTATAGATACAATTGATCAAAGCTAAACCTCGTGGAGAAGACCCTAGAGTCGTTGTTATTACTAGAGGAGGTGTTGTTACAGGAGATGGCAGAATGACCCAAGGGAAGACTACAGAAGATTCAAGAATTAGGAAAGCTGCAGAGAAGACCCAAACCTTTGATGTAAAGAAAGAAAGACAAATATTTGAGGAAGCAAGAAAAGAGTTCAATGGAGACCAAGGTTATTCATCAAACACATGACCATAAGTAAGACAATATGGAATGCCTCAGGAATTTGATCAGTCTGTTTCTCCAAGAGAAGGAAAAGAGGTAAGCAAGCTCATGGAATTTTTGTATACTTGTATTAAGTTGATTCAGGATGAGAGCGCTATCCAAGAACTACAAAATTTAATAAGATAGTTTGAGCTAGGAAAGACTGACCCCTTACTGAATAGGGTAGTACACCAAATCGCTAAAAGGAGAAGGACAAATAAATAATTACACTTGAATGCTCAAATAGGATAATATGATATAGACTATGTAATCCTTGACTTAGGGTCGGAGGTCAATGTCATGATGAAGGAAACATGGGCACTGATGGGAAAATAGAAGTTGATATATTCCCCTATCAGGATCAAGATGGATAATCAACATGCTATAATCCCCTTTGGTAGACTAGAACATGTCCCTGTGTACATTGATAGAGTAAGAACATTTGTAGATTTTGAGGTAATTGAGATAGTTGATGACAGGTGCCCTTAACCTGCGTTGTTAGGAATTGATTGGGCTTTCAATAATTCCACTATGGTTGATTTAAGGAAAATATGTATGGCATTTGAAAGATATGGCCTTAGGGTCATCATGCCTTTATATCCATATGAAGGTCAACAATACACAAAACCCATCAGAGAAGAAGACCACGCATATGAACTAGAAAAATTATACAAAATGATGTCCAGACAACAAGATTACATTAATCCTACAACCGATGGAAACCTAAGCTACTGAAGTGACAACGCATCTTCACCAGACTCAAAAGAAGAATTGGAGAAATGGAAGAATAAAATGTATGAAGTATCTACAAGAAGATGTGCTAGATCAACTAGAGAAGTTTGTTGGATTGGCACAACAGTAAGTAACTTACCCACCTTTGATGGTTTGAATCCATTAGAAGCCTTCTTGTTAGACTTTGAAGAAAGTGTACCAATGCAACAAATATTTTTGGCGATGGATGAGGCCCTGAAAGAAACCCTAGCAAGATAGGTGGGGACACACAAACGCAATATTACAGTCTGGGTACCTTGATGACAATGCGGTTCTCAACACAAGTAGAAGGTTGCAAAGTTTAGTACACAGGTCGAAGCTATCCAAAGGACCATGTGCGAAGCTGCGAGGGAGCCTAGATAAATGTTCCTCAATGAAAATGGGTACACAAATTCATCAACACATTGGACATGACACCTATCAACTGGTACCTTCAAGAAGATTTGTGCCTCATCACTACAGATTGGAAAGGTATGACTTAAACTTTTGTAACCACCTTCTTATTTGAAAGTCAATATCCTTCAGTAGATTAAGAAATATAGATTGTCATACATAAAGTATTTGAGGATGCCTCTAGCCTCCCTTTGGAGAAAGATGAGGACGAATGGACTGCGCCTCTACAGAAATTGCAAGGTTGTTACAAAATCAATGCTGATGAAGATGATGTTCCAAGAAAGGTGAACAACAAAGAAACAAAAGGCCAAAGAAATGTGGATGGACCAGGAGTAGAGTTACCATTCATTGAACAACCAATCAAGATTAAGAAGGTCAATATTGGAAAAAAATAGACATCGAAGCTTGCAAATGTTGGAGATTATTGGGATGCTATCACTATTGACAAGATTACAGAATTACTGCATGAATATGAGGACTTGTTTCCAACCAAGTTCGCTGATATGAAGGGCATTAAAGGGCCTATGGGAGAGATGAGGATCCCTTTGAAGCCAGATGCTAGAACAGTCAAATAGATACCCTACAGATTGAACCCTAAATATAAGGAGAAAGTGAATATTGAGATCGACAGAATGATGGAAGCAGGGATTATAGATCCTATGGAAGTGTCAGAGTGGATTATCCCTATGGTGGTACAAGACAAGAAGACATGAGAGATTAGGATCTGCGTAGATCTCAGGAAGTTGAATGATGCCTATTTACATGATCCCTTCCCTACAACATTCACTGACGAAGTTCTAGATAATGTGTTACAGGTGAATCCTCATGCAGACAAGCAGATTCCCTCTTGGTCTCTAGACTCCTAAGGCCAAGACAGAAAAGTGCTTAACATGGACACTGACATCCTTTTTAGATCTAATTAAGCTAATATGTGAAAAGGAAAAAGAGGGATATGTACCTTTTTAGCGACGTTTTTCCTCACAAGATCCAAGTTGAGATCCAATCCTGATCTCCTCGATAGGTCCTGTAAAAAAAACAAGGATACAAAGAAATTCTTATTATATTGAGATTAGCTCAAATATAGATCTATCTATTGAAGACAAATTCATGTGGAACAAACATAAATTTGAAAGAAATAGACCAAGCATTGATTATTAATGAGAACAAGTAAAGGGTGCTTACAATCCTTTGATGGAGGTGCAACAACCTCTTCCAACTCTCCTTGTTCAACCCCTTTGCTCAAGTAATCTATATTGATTATGCTCCAATGGCATCTCACTTATGGAATCATAAGTTTGGTGTAATTCTCAATCTCCATATATCCTTCTACCATGAGGAGGCCTCCTTATATAGGCTTGGAGAGGCCTAACCACTTGAGATATATTTGGGATAAGTTGAGGATTCCTCTCTTTCAGTTGTGGATATCCCCTAAGATCATGCCTTGACCCAAGATTCGAACCCAACTACCTTCAAATATTGAGGGGATTTTCCCCTGATTTCCTCCAACAAACCAAATTTCGCCCAAAAAAGGGTAGCACTCCCTCAAAAGGGGAATAGAGCACTAGAACACTCCTCTATAAGGGAGTACAGAGCACCAATGCTCCCTATCAGTGGGTATGGGAAAGATCCCTCCCAAAATTGATGTTTTAGTGGCTTTTTCAGTGGCACAAGGTTTGTACTCTTCTGTCAATTGATTTTCCTTCTTCAAAACTAGTCTTTGAGGTGTCTTAGTGTCCTTACGATGTCATTAGAGAGACGACATAGGTAGTATGATGTTTTCGACACTTGTGACCAATATGTGACACTTGTGATATTTGTGACGAAGGCACTAGCCATCATTGCAATGAGTGATTTTGATGTGTAATAGATTGCCCCCTAAAGTGCAAAGTCAGAAGATGATGATGGTTGAAGTACTTTGTAGACTTTTTCAAGCAAGAGTATGGATGCAGAGAGGCTAGAGAAAGATGCACACAACCATCAAACAAATATTATGACATGTTTCAAACCCAAGGCAGGCATACCTATGCTTGAGTGATAAAGAATTTTTAGGTATGGCCACCATAAAATACACTGCAGATCCATAATTATATTGATAAAAGGTATATCCACTGAAGATACAATGCGGATCTATACTCCTATGACTTGAACTGATCATAGCCATGAAGAATACACAGTGGATATACAAGATGACAAGAAATAACCATGACCAATACAAAGTGGATCTATGTTATAGTATATTTCTCAAAGTTCAAAAGAACTCCTTCGCAACCTGGACAAAGTATATATAAGAGTGATAACTCAACCCAAGGTCTTCTTACTGATCCCGATGTAGTATGAATCTAACAATGTGAATATATGTCCTGATGTCAAACATGGCAAAAACCACTTGATTACCGATCAATGAGTTAAATTGTTAACAAGTGGGAGGGAGATCACCATTGATGTCAATGATTCCCAAGGTACTCTAGTACATTCCAACGAATGTGAATAGATGAGATGAATTCAAACATCCGTGGAATCATCTGATCAACGGTCAATGATGCAAACCTATTTTCGGATGTGAGGAGGCCTGCCATTGAGGCATGCAAGTCCCAAAGTACTAACTAGTTTCTAAGTCTGACTCCTGGATAATGTGCTGAAGTCGATAGGAATAGACTCGTTGAAGGAGGGCATTGATGTATCCCCCATTAATGAAACAAAACATACACAAAGATGTAATTGGTGGATCAAATGAACATGGATTAACACGGGTATTGAAACAGGATATTTGTGATGGATGACTCTCGAGGCAGATACTTCCCTTGAACACTGAGGCACAGCAACAGAAATGTGGCATGGACCAAAACTTGATGATGAAGTGGAAGTTGTGACTTTCATCATGTGACCCAAAGGAGTAAAAGAAACTGAGAGGATTGGCTCAGTGCAAAGGTTTAGCGGATTAAAATTCATGCAAAGACAAAGTGTCGTGTTCAAGGGTGACCATAAGAGTTACTGGTAGTGTTCTCAAAAATTTCTTGGCTTGCTTCTTTCAATTTTTCTCCCATCCAGATAAACGAGTACCTCTTTTTAATTTAACGCGCTCGAAGAGGGTAACACATGATCGATATGACTCACCTTTGGTAATTCCCTCTTCCTTTGTTTAGCGAATTGGAAGAAGTAAGGGTTCAATCATGTATGGGCCCTTCAATGTATGATTGTTTAACGAGTCCAAAGAAGGTAAACTCGGTGGTTTTTCATATTTAGAGAGTCTGAAAACAACTTAAAGGTGACTCCAATGTTGTCCTTTTTCATAATGTTAGTCTTGCAAGGCCGAAAAAGAGATAAATTATCACTCGAAAGATGCCCTTTCAAACCTTTTAATGAGTGGGAAAGGAAGCAAGATCACTTGACAATATTTTCACGTTTAGAGAGTCTGAAAAGAGTTTAAAGAAGACTCCAGGGGGTTCCATTTTTGTTTATCCATGTGGGTTCAAAAAAGAGATAAACATTTCCTCGTCGCGTTCTTATATTTTTGAGCTTAAGAACGAACTAAGACTATGCTCGTGAATGTGACAAGATAAAAAACGAACAAAAATTCTCTGAAAATTATCAATAATGTCAAAATTGTGTGGTAGGGGATTAAATCTAACCAGACAGTGGGTACTTCTCACACCTATGGATGAGTATTTGGCAAACCATTGTGTCCCAGGAATGAAACTAGGTGTGCACTCGTACTTCCCACTATACTCGTAATGTAAAACATAATGGATCAAAGAGACTGATCCTTGATATCTTTGATCGCAATTCTGTCAGTGTCCATGTTAAACACTTTTCTGTCTTGGCCTTAGGAGTCTAGAGACCAAGAGGGAATCTAATTGTCCACAGGAGGATTCACCTGTAAGATAATGTGGGAGGCCAGGAAGTATATTCTTTTACAGAATGATTTTCAGGATACCATCAGATCCAGATTGGCAAGGAAGATCGCCACAAGACCACATTTGCAACAGAATGGGGGTCCTATCAGTATACAGTGATGCCATTTGGATTAAAGAATGCCCTAGCCATATTTTCCAGGGTGGTGCTCAAATTATTCAAGGAGTTTTTTCATAAATTTCTAGAAGCATATTTTGATGATTGGACTGTTTTTAGTTTATTAAAGAATCATATTGAATGTCTAAGGCTAATGTTGGAAAAATGCAGGCAGTGTTAAATTGATTTGAATCTGAAGAAGTGCATCTTCTTCTCACCAGTTGGAGTGTTGTTAGGTCATATTGTATGCAAGAAGGGATTGCTGGTTGATCCATCCAAAATTGCCATTATAGTTGATCTACCCCCTTCTACTTCAGTCAAACAGTTGCGCACTGTGCTGGGACACATGATATTACAGGAAGTTGATTAAAGGATATGCCCAGATTACAACACCCATGGAGAAGCTATTGAATAAGGATAGTCAGTTCAGTTGGATAGAACAATGGTATAAGAGCTTCGACACACTGAAACATAAAATGTTTACTGTGCCTATTATGGTCTTTCCAGATTGGAGCAAAGAATTTCACGTACATGTCGATGCATCTTCCATTGCCTTAGGAGCGGTGTTAGCACAACCTAGTAAAGGAGAGATTGATCATCCATTAGCTTTTGCTAGCAAGAAGATATCAACTGCAGAGGTCAAATACACCACCATTGAGCGAGAAGGGTTATCCATGTTGTATGCGCTGCAAAAATTCTGCCACTACTTGTTGGGAGGGCACTTTAAAATGTTTATTGATCACTCCATGCTGAAATACCTAGTCAACAAGCTAGTGTTGGGGGGGAGAATATCCAGATGGATTCTTCTATTTCAGGAATATGACTTTGAGATCATAGTAAATCCAGGAAGAATGAACAAAGGCCCTAACCACTTGTCAAGGTTGGAACATGGCAAAGAGCCCACCAGTCTGGAGGATACACTATTGGATGCACAACTGCTAGCCATTATAAATATTGATTACCATTTCACAGAAATAGTCCAGTTCTTTTCAATAGGAATGGAACCTAGTGAGTATACAATTTCCTAGAAGAAACAACTAGTAGTGCACGCTACAAACTTTTCAGTTATAGATGGACAACTATAAAAGATGGGACCTGATGAGATACTAAGAAGATGTGTTATGGAGGAAGAGAGACCATTGATCCTTGTAGAAGCTCATGAAGGTATTGCAGGAGGACATTGCACAGGGAAAGCAACTGTGCAGAAGGTTCTCAGAGATGGCCTTTGGTGGCCTACCTTACACAGAGATGCTAAAGACTACTACAAGGTCTGCAATGTATGCCAAAGAGTTGGAAAACCGTCCAGAAGAGATGAAATTCCATTAGCACCACAAATGACCCTACAAGCATTTGCAAAATGGGCCATTGACTTCGTGGCACCCATAAACCCACCAGGAAAGCACATAGGAGAAAGGTACATCCTCACTGCGACATAATACTTGACCAGATGGGCTGAAGAAAGAGCAGTTAAGGATTGTAGTGAAACTACAGTTGTGCACTTCATATTTGATGACATCACAACCAAATTTGGATGACCAAATATCCTTATGAGTGATCAAGGCACACATTTCATAAATAAAACTGTTGAAGCCCTGACTGAGGAATTTGCAGTCCACCATCAAACGAGCACACCTTACCATTCTCACGCAAATGGTACCGTTGAAGCATTCAACAAGATCTTGGAAACAACGCTAACGAAGATTTGCTATGTGAATAGGGATGACTCGGATTGAAGAGTACTAGCAGTACTATGGGCCTATAGAACCACTTGGAAGAAGCTAACAATGTAGACCCCTTTTAAGTTAGTATATGGTATCGAAGCCATTGTTCCAATGGAATATTTGGTACCAAGCCTAAGAATTGTTTCCTTTATATATATGTATGACACTAGTGTTGTTCAAGAGAGGCTTGCACACTTGGTTGAATTGGAAGAAGACAATTTTGTTGCAAGATTTCATCAGCAGGTACAAAAGGAAAGAGAGAAGGCCTATCATGACAAGCACATCAAGAAGAAGGCATTCAAACAAGGTGATCTAGTACTGGTATATGACATTAAGTTCATCAAGCACCTTGGAAAGTTCAGAAAAAATTGGCTCGGACCATATGAGATCGCCTATGTTACAGAGGGAGGAGCTGCACATCTGAATACTTTGAATGGGTAATGGAAGGAAGAATTAGTGAACGAGAGTCAACTGAAGTTGTATTATGACAACCAGTTGCCTTATATCTCTTAGTAATGGCATAAGGAAAAGGTTGTAGGTACCAGGTATAGTTGAAACTGGGTACCAGACACAGAAAAGAAAGGTTGGACAAGGAAGGAGAGGAGGCATAGAACAGAAAAGAAAGGTTGTACTACATAGTCTGAAGTCAAAGTAAAACAAAAGAATCAGATATGAAGTGCTTTGGGAAGAGTCACAGGTGAGTTTTGGGGGCCTGTTGGCCCTTGGTTAGGGAAGCAAGCAAAGAACAAGGGAGAAAAGGAAAAATGAGAACTTCATGGAAGACACAATGACTCTTACTGGGTCGAAGTGAGAAAAAGAGCAGAAAAGACGGAGCGAAGCCTGAGAAAGCAAGCCATTGGACGAGGAGATTGAGGATGACAAATCAACAAGGAATAAGGATCATGGATGATTTAGCAAGTGGAAAAATACACCGTTAGATGATTTGGAGTACTACATGAGAAGGAAGGAAGGACAAGCTGGTGAAGCCCTAAAAATGGGGGTCAAGTTGACCTAGGGTTTTAGACACCTAGGGTTTTGGTATCTAGGATTTTGACACCTAGGTTTTGGCCTAAGGATGTTGGTGAGTAATTGTAACGTATAAATAAGAACCTATATGAGGGAAGATGGTTTTTTCAGGTTCGAGTGGGTTGGATAAAGTTTTATTGTTTGATATGAGTGATTACTATTGTGAGAGAGAGAAGTGTTGAGTGAAAAGCCTTCAGGTGTTGTAAGATCTTAAGTTGGGTGCAAAGATCAACCCTGCAGCTGGGTGCACAGAGAGGGGAGAGATAAAGAGAAGAGAGAAGATCTATTGGCTAAGATCACATATAAGAACTGTATCCTTTCATCTTAATATATCATAAAGCACAGTTTTGTGGATGTAGCCCTAGAGAGAGGGTGAACCACGTATATCTGTCTTGTGTGTGTGATTGATGTTGTGTTATTTTTTCCTTGATATATTGTTATTTCATTGTTGTGGTAGATATGATAGATGTATGGCATATATCTAAGCTGATAAGTGATATATGCATGATGTATCATTCTAGTATTGGATCCACTTGATATTTCCCTTGGTTGTAGAAATTTCTGTCCTGCAACCCCCCCATAGATGCTTCGGGTGAGACTGCATCTGCTTTGTAGGTGTAGCCGAAAGGGCCAGTAGTTAGGGCTTGTTGGTGCGCTCTTGGAGTTGAACCCTGGGTCTTCCCCTGCGCCAACACGTGCATTTGATGAAGTCTACATGAAGCCTCGGAGGTGTGGTTATGGGACCCAAAGTTGGTTGAGGAATATGGACATGAAGTACAATTTAAACACAGATAAGACACTCATAGATGGATATTCCTTGTCATGTCATTTCCAGTGATAGGTCGTACATCACGTGGTTCCTCACGGCTAGGGAGATATGCCCCCATGTAGTTGGAATCCCATAAGAAGGGTCAAGAAGCCCCTAATTTGTTACAAGTCATTATTGAAAGGGTAAAGTGGCTATAACAAGAAATTACCTGAATCCCTAAGATTAAGGAAAGAGGTTAGCTATCAAAATTACAAATACACCTCAAGGAGTCTCTCATAATTATACACACTTGCATTGAATATCTATCTTGTGAGAATGTTATGGTCTAGTATTTTGGTCTATTGGTGAATCTGATGGAAATTCTGAGGCAACAGAGAAGGAGTTAAAAAAGAGCAAAAGTTTAGGAGCCGCAGAGAGTGAGGGTTTCTGTAACACCCTAAGATGTCTGGCCCTCATGTTTCAGGAAGAGGGTGTCCCTCGAGGCAACTTCGGGGGTTTCCTAGTGCAAGTCATGCGAGGCCCATGTGACAGGTAGTCTTTGTAAGGTACGATATATATTATAATAGCATGAAACAAAAATATTTCAAAGAATAATCATGGAACAACACAATAGATGAAACCACAATGCCAAATAATACCTTTATTGATAGGAAATAATGTTCACTTGCCTCTTCGAGGGGGAAACCTCTAGCAGAGAAATGCTCTATTGCAATAATTTTCAAGATAAAACTTATGATGCCCTCTACTCCTATTTATACTAAATTTATCTATCCAAAATAACAATCTAGATGAAGATCCTTCTAGAAGCGAAAAATTCTATTAGGTCTTCTTACATTTGACTTATTCTTCCTTATTTCTAGGCCTTATTAATATTGGCCTTTATTACATGGAAATATATTATTCTACCTACGTGAGGGGTTACGGAGGCTAGGTCCCTAACATTCCCTCCTGATTGAAGAACAACCTTGTCCTCAAGGCCTAATATGAGAAAATTGTTGGATAATGGAGGCCATATCCCAAGTGGCGTCATCTAGAGTTGTATCTTTCCACTAGACTAAAACTTCCTTGATGGTGCGCTAACAGAGACGTTGCTCGTGCTAGTCTTAGATTGCCTCTAGATACAACCAGATTGAACCTTCTTCATCCAACTTAGGGAGACTGGTTTGCGTTTGGAACTTACTTCCAATCACCTTATTTAAGCAAGGGACATGAAAAACAACGTGGAGCTTCGACTGACTAGGTAGCACTAACTAGGGATGATTTTAAGGATGGAAATTTATTTTAAAATGTAGAAACCTTGGCGAATCTTACTAATCCTTCATATGCCAACTATAAATGATTGGCGATATTTTTATAAAAATATTCAAATTTCTAAGGATTTTGTATAGCTTTTATAAAATTTTGGCGATTTTAAAGGTAGAATAATTTTATCCTATAGAATTTGGGTGAATCATTTTTAAAATAGCGAATCTCATTTTTGGAAAAACCATGGAAAATTAGCCCATGAGAAAAATTTAGCCCCTAAAATCATCCCTAGCACTAACTGGTAGGCCACTAATCCCACTCATTTGAGCACATTATAAGGACCATAAAATTTGGGAGCAAGTTTCTAATAGTTTTCATCTTTGAGTGAAGTTTTGTTATACGGTTTCATTCAAAGAAACACCTGGTCCCCTTCAACAAATTGACATACGGAACAATCTTGATTTTCTTGTTGCTTCATGCGATTATGAGCCATGAAAAAATTGTCTTTGAGGGTGCGAAGAATAGCCTCTCGGAATGTAATATCTTTTTCAACCTCCTAAACCTTCAAAACCGCTGGAATGTATGAGATAAATGATGGTGTCTTTTGACCATATAATGCTTCAAAAGGAGTCATGTGAGTAGTTGTATGGTAAGATGTGTTGTACGACCATTCAACTAGGGGTAACCACTAAGACCACCAATTTTTCCTCTCATATTGATCAAAATCTGGACCAAGGGGCAAAATTTTGCTCAATTTTCAAAGTGCTCAGAATGCGATGAAAATGGTGCCATTGTGTCTGTCTCGTCTTCCTGATTTCGGTGGTATATTTACTTTCTCAAACAGAGTCCGTATGGAGAAGATATCGTGATCTGTTCGCCGAGCCAAACAGGCAAAAAATTGATGTTGACTGTACCTATCCGTACAGGTCGTACAGGACACGTGGAAGGTCCGTATAGTTCATACAGGACAAGTGGCAGGTCCATATAGGACATGTGGTGGCTCCAGGGTGTGACATGTGTCATGCATTTTTGGACTTTTCAGCGTACGGTTTGGCCAATCCTGAGGTGACACGTGTCACCACTGGAAGGGTGACATGTGGCACATGATGACATCAGCATCCTGCGTGTCAGATGACGTCAGCAACACGTGTGGCGATGACATGGCACGTGTTTAATGGTTGGTTGCTGATGAATTGGATTGTGACACGTGTCATATTTTGGGCAAATGGTATGAGGACACGTGGCCCAATCGGAGGGCGCCACGTGTCCCCCTCATTTTTGGTTATTTGGTTGTATAGAAGTTTGTTGGGGTCCGTGGGGTTCGACCCCCAGACCTCCCCCCATTGTAACAACTTCGCATGACCACCCGGCCAATAGGCCACTGTATGGTCCTTGTAAAGGATGTGGGGAAGATTTTATTTATGTTTAAAACATTGTTTATCGGGCGGGGGGTCGGGCCGGGGCTTAGCCCCGGCCCGTGGTTGTGTGTTGTTATATATGGCCATATGTTATATGGGGGCGGTGTTAACCATTCGCACGTGCATTTCATTATAATACATTGTATTGCAATGCATTTCATTGCAATGTATTTTATATATATTGCATGTGTTATCGCGGGGTTTTAAAACTATAACCATTGGTTTATACCCGGAGCGCGCGGGAGTTGCAAACAATTAAAGCCCGTGGTTTTGGTGTGTAGTTGCATATGACCACCACTAACCTTTGTGCGCAGTTTAAATTGTGGTTTGAACGGTTCAAACCACCTGCCACATGTCATTCAACTATTTGCTTTATGAATGGTTTAACCACCCTTTTGCCCAGAGCGCGGTCACATGCGCCATATGCCCGAGTGCTAGGCGGTTGGGGGCTGGAGGCACCCTAACCATCCTACAGTTTGCACGGTTATTCAGAACCGCTCGGTGCTGGGTTTAAACGCGTGTTTTGGAGCGTGTTCTTGGTGGATGCACACAGAGGTGCGTTCTGTAGAACCAGTTCCAGCAAAGCTTGAAGGAGGAAAATGGAGGAGGCCTAACTTCTTCATTGTTTGGCCGTTTGAGGTGCCGTAAAAGCCCAGCTAGGGGTTTTTGGACGTGCCGGATCCATTGGTTCTATTTTCAAGGCCATTTGAAGACTTATTCTGCAAGTTTTTCACCATTGAAGTTTCAGCAAGCTCCAGGGAGCTTGAAGCCCTCTTTGATGGAGGACATGGTTTGGTGAGCCTATGTTTGTTTTCTGTGAATGAATAATCATTTTTGGCTAATTTATATGCTCTGAACACATTGGGACAGGTTTCAGAGGCTTTTGAGAACTTTTACAGGTGTTTTTTCCACAGAGAAGCTCAGGGAAGCTTATGGCCACATGTAGAAGAGGTCATGCCCGGATGAGCCATGATCCGTTTTCATCGCATTTCGAGCACTTTGAAAATTGAGCAAAATTTTGCCCCCTGGTCCAGATTTTGATCACATATAAAAAACACCTAAAATATGTTTCTAAACATTTTTTGACAACTTTAGTCTGGCCATCCGTCTGGGGTGATAGGTGGTGCTGAGATGCAATTGGGTGCCATGTAGTTGGAACAATTCTTGCCAAAAATTGCTCTTGAAAGTGGGATCTCTATCAGATACAATAAAATTAGGCATGCCATGAATCTTGAAGATATTATCCATGAAGATTTTATCCACTGTGGATGCAGTGAATGGGTCTTGAAGATCACAATAATGAGCATATTTGGAAATATGATCGATGATGACCACGATGAGTGACTTATTTCCTAATCTAGGTAAGACAACAATGAAATCCATACAAATATCTTGCAAAATAGCAGGGAGGATCGGAAGTGGTTGGAGTGTTCCCGAATCTTTTACTATTTATCCCTTGTTACATTGACAAATATCACATTCAATGACAAAGGTGCGGACTTCCCATTTCATACCATCCCAGAAAAAATAACGTTTGACCAATTCATAGGTTTTGGTAAACCATAAATTCCCAAATGTGGGGGATGCATGAAGTTCAGAAAGCATTGTGGATTTAATTTGCGATTTCTTGCATAAATAAAGATGAACTTTTTAGAAAAGCTCTGCATTGTTCCAAGAGTAACCTGGAGAAGATGGAGAATTGTGTTGCAATTGGTGGATTAGGATGGAAATGTTGGGGTCTTGTATATATTCCTAACGAACAACTTTGAGCCAATCTGTTACAATGAAGGAGAGGGAGAAAAGGGAGTCATCTTCTTCATACTTCTAGGAGAGAGTGTCCACAAGTACATTTTCCTTTCCCTTCTTGTAAATTATCTCATAATCATATCCGAATAGCTTGGTCACCCATTTTTGTTGCTCTGGTGATGAAATTCGTTGTTCCAAAAAATACCTAAGACTTCGATGATTAGTTTTTATTTAGAAGCATTGCCCCAATAAATAAGGACACCATAGATCCACAACATGCAGAATAGCTAACATTTCCTTTTCATAAATGTATTGGTCCAAATGTCTCTCTGAAAGTTGTTTACTAGTGAAGGCCAAAGAACTTCCATCTTGCATGAGGATGGTCCCAATTCATTTCCTGGAAGCATCACATTCTAGTATGAAAGTCTTGTTGAAGTCTGGAAGTTCCAGGACAAGGGTCGAGCACATAACATCCTTCAAATCTTGGAAGGAGTGATCAACAAATGGATTCCAAGTGAAAGCATTGTTTTTAATGAGAGAATTGAGAGGAACTACATTTTTTTCATAATTTCGAACAAACTTTTGGTAATAGCCCGTTAAACCTAGAAAACAATGTAAGATCTTAAGAGTTTTAGGGCAAGTTCAATTTTGCATAGCTTCAATTTTCTTAGGATCCACCTGGACACCATCCTTGCTGACAATATGACCTAGGTATTCCACTTCCGAGGCTCCAAAGAAACATTTAGATTGTTTGAGGAAAATTTGGTTCTTAGAGAGTAGATGGAGAACTTGATTCACATGGGAGAGATGAGATATCCAAGTTTTACTATAAATGGGAATATCATCAAATAAAACTAAGACAAAATGATGGAAAGTGGAGGGAGAATTACATAAGAAAAAAGGGATTACCAAGCACTCATAGTGACCCTCAGGAGTTCGAAATGTAGTCCTGGGAATGTCTTCTTATTTCATACGACTCTGGTGGTAGCCAAAACATAGATCAAGTTTGGTGAAATACTGAGCACCTCTCAATTCATCCAAGAGGTCACCAATGATAGGAATGGGGAATTTTTCTTTGATAATGAGTTTGTTGAGGGTGCAAAAATCAGGACACATGCACCAAGTACCTTCTTTCTTGAGTACCATGACCACAGGGGAAGAATAGGAGCTGGTACTAGGACGAATAACACCCGCTTCTAGAAATTCATGAACAATTTTCTCAATTTCATTCTTCTATGCAAAGAGATGAAAATAAGGGAGAACATTTGGAGGAATACTACCCAATATTAGAGGAATGGAATGATCATGGACTCCACAGGAAGGGTGAAGTTCTTTGGGAGTGGTAAAAACAACTTGGTGGTGGGATAGTATAGATTGGAGGTCAGGATGTACAAAGGGTGTCTCAACAACATGAATGGAGTGGAGTTGGGAAATAAATCTAGAATGACCCTTTTTTAGGAGGTTTTCCATGTGATGGGAATTAATGATGACATAGACCCCCTACCTCGGCAGGGTCCACTGACCTCCCAGTCTAAGGATTGCTCTAATTCTCTAAGTTGAAGCAACTCTTCGATTCCCTACTATAATCCCACGAAAAACTCCATAGGTCCTTATGAAACTCTACCCACGTGAAAAATCATCAGGTTCAAGCTTCTCTCACACGACCACGCGTTGTGACCATTAGCCTAAACAAAGGTGCATTGCAATTTCGCATGTCGGGTCTTTGTATGTGAGTCACCCTGACTCTCCCAATCTCCGAAATCCTGACAGGGGCCTAAAACTTGCTAGCTCCTCCCTTATCCTCTCTCATATGAACTCCAGTCAAAACCTGGGGTCCACCTCTGAGCGCGTCGGGATTTCATGTGTCGGGACTTCGTGATATATCTTTGGTTCATTTTCCCAATGTCTAAACTCATGATGATCACTTATGCCAAATCGATGGTCCTGATTCCTTCACGATCCAATGGTCCAGATTGCGTTGAGATTTCATGATTCATGAACCCCGAGAACAGTTCGTCCACGCTCTTTCGACTCCCAAAATACCGATATTTCAGAGTGCCCAAATCAACGGCTCACGGTCCTCTGGATATGATGGCTACTATCAAATCATGAACTTGGGCCTCATGAGTTCTCATAATTGTACCCTTTGAATTCTCTTATGTGCAAGTCAGCAAAGTGTTGATCACTCACCACGTGTCCCTTCCAATGGATGGCTCTGATGATTTCGATACTTCACATTTCAGGAAGTTGGATTCCTCTTCCCCACGATCCTTTTGATGTCCGATCCTCCGAACACCCTGCAATATGTTTCCACTTGTCCTCTGACGATGGAGGTTTTCGATCTCTTCAGAACTTTGGGACTTCACAAATTCCACTCTTCTATACACTATCAAAGGGTTTAACCCTCATGAACCTTCCTCTGGATCCAACTGCTTTTGGTCCTTGCGCTCAGATCTGACAGCCCGGATCTGATATTCTCCTATGCTCACTTCTGGATGTGGGTTCGACGATCCAGATTTCCTCCTCTACAAATGATCTAATGGTTGTTTTTATCCTCCTCCTGATCTTTTTCTTTCTTCCTAGACTTGGAATAATTCAAATGTTTTCAAAGGCCTCAACCTTTGATTCCTCTACTGTGATCCTGATGTCTTGAGTCTCACCTACGTTCTAAAGACATTGTCTCTCCTAAGATTTGGGACTTCGAATCTCCTGCACACTCCTTGTGCTATCTCTTCTGAGCTTTGAACTCACTCAATATCTAAGGGAATCGACCCTTCTATGTATTCCAAAAAGACTTTTGGTGCTCTCCTGGCACGTTCTGCACTCGACCTCCTGATCTTTTGAACTTGAAACAAGTTCTCTCCTCTGCACACTCCTTGTGCTTGACCAACCTTCAATAGGTTGTCTTTCAACACTTCATTCGAGTGTTGGGCTGGTGCACTCCTTGCACTCATCTTCCTCCAGAGTGTTCAACAACTCTTTCTCCTTGATCTTAAACTACTCGGACCTCAAAGGTCTCTATCCCTTTTTTCCCTCGAAGAGATGGAATTTCCCTCTTGGCAACTTCCGCTCAAGCACTGCTTGCTGAGCTTATAGATTATTCAACAAATATGTAAGTGTCTTCCTACTGGACACTTCCCTTATCTATGAACTCGAAATAGAGTTCTTCTTGTGCACTCTTTTCACTCACTCGATGCCCTCTTGGAAGAGGTTCACATAATCCTCATTGATTCTATTTTCTCTCTGTTCCCTCCTATGTACAGTCTTTCCTCCAAGGTGTTCAGTAACCTTGAGGTCATCCTTTGGGTTTATGATTCCTTTGGTGCGCCCTCCTAGAATGTTCTTTCCTAAATTCCTCATAACTCAGATGTGCACTCTTTGCACTGGCTTACCGAGTATTTAACACTCTGTCATGCAACCCCTTGCATTAAGCCACAAAGAACCCAGACTGAAATCAAAGAACTCTCAGACAGATAGAGAAGTCTATCTATCACCTGCAGATGGAATCTAACATACATCTACAACATAAAATAACACACACATTTCATTCATTCATAAGCACATAAACACACAAAGAATCTCATGCAGGAAAAAATTCTCTTTGTATTAATATGAATATTCGATTACAATATGGGTGAGCTCAGACTGCATCAGAGTCTCGACTCTCTCTTTTTTCTCTTCTCTTGTAATCTCCTCTCTAACATAATCTCATCTAGTATAATTAATCTAGATACAAAAGATCTTTTTACAAAAGAGGGGCTTCACGAGCACTCCCTCCAAGCTACCTACTCTCATTAATTTCATTGAATTACATTCAATGGCTGTCTAGTCCGAATCAGATCTAGATCTTATCAGCCTGTCAAACATTAAAGGTGAATCTATCTACAACATGTACAAAGGCAACGATTTGTCTCTTCCATCCTTACAAACATTTAATTACAATTTAAAATTTGAAATGAGAGGGTTGGATCCTCTCCTTTCCTTGAATGTGCGTTGAATGTGTTGTCTAGCTGGCACGTTGTTGGGTTGGAGCGATGCTCCTGCATCATACTCCACTGCTTTGAAAAATTCATGAGATACTTCTCATGAGCTTCCCAACTCTGATGAAATCCACCTGGATCCCAAACTGTTCTTTGGAGCTGTCCATCCACTCCACTGCTTCGTTTCTGCTACTGCTTCCCTACTGCTATGGTAGGCTCCTTTTGTTCATCTTATTCCTGCTGACAAATTCTTGTGGTGAGTTGAACATAAGCCTTCTTATCTCCTCAATCAGCTCTTCTAGATGTTCCAATGGTTGGCTCTCTTTATGCAGTCTGCTCCATTGCAGTCCCTCCTCATTGAAGGGAAGATCAACTTGATCCCCCTTGTGATTTTCTCCATCTCTTTTGGCCTTAGCTTGCCACCCTGTTGTAGAATTCAGTTCTACAGTATCATCACTGAGTTTCTTCTCAGCTTCCTCCTCTAACATCTTGTTTGTCAGCTCTCCTGCTGGCATATCTCCAGCTTCCTCTAACTTCTCCTTGGGTTGGTATGCCCCATCTTCTACTTCAGGCCTCAACACTACATTCATCATCTGTTCAACTTCCTGGATGAAATTTCTGAGAAATTCTATTGAATGCCCTTCTCCCAAAATCTGCATGATTGTCTTCTCATGGAAGTCATCTACTAGTTTTGGATTTTTCAACCAATCCTCCAACATATATAACTCTTTCTCCCATGGAGTGAGCACCTTATCTGCATGATCTTATTCTATTGGGGAAGATTCTGCTATCTACTCCATTTCTTCTTCCTCTATGACAGTTACTGTTGGTTGTCCTTCTTCTATTTTCTCATCTACAACACATTCTCTGGCCTCAACTGGGATGCTTGGTAGGAATATCTGAATTCCCCCAATGATCATAATGCACCTCTGATCTTCATCAATCAACTCTCCTTGCTGATATGAACTCTTAGATGAGTTCATATTCTCTCCCTTGCCCACCTGGTAATCTGGGATTTCTTCCCTACCCTCCTGGTAGTCTATGAGATCCTCCAATGATCCCATCTCATTGCCCACCTAGCAATATGAACTTTCTTCACTGTCCACCTAGAAATATTAACTTTCTTCACTGCCCACCTGACAGTATTTGAGATCGACCGTTGACCTCTTATCATTTCCCTCTAGGCAACCTGAAAGTCCATCACTGCTCACTTGGCAGTTTCTACGACCCTTCTCTAATATCTTCTCCTCACCATCATTGAGACTCTTCCTAGTTTTTGGCTCACAGATGTGAGCCATATCCTCCTCACCTTTGAGGCTTTCATCATACTTCAGCCACATTTTCAACAACCTTTGATGTCCTTTGGCCAACAATTTATGAACAGGCCACTTCACCTTCTTATTCATGGGCCACTCATATACCCAAGGCACCTTTGCATCCTTCTTCATTTTAAATGCAAGATTCTCCATTCACACTCTTATCTTGCTGAACTCTTGGTCCATCTCAGACTTGCATTTCTGCTGGCGGTATTTTCCTTGACCACTCCTTTGGCCTCCAGTAGCCATCCTTCTCTTTCTCTTCTTGCCCTCTTGACAAGTTTGTTTTTTACTCTGCAACTAAGAGCGTTCCCAGCTTCTCCTATATCTCATATGGATGTCAAATGTTTGCTACCTACATGCAAACATATCTCCTTGCACAGAGCATTTCACTATGTCTCCTTATTCTCTTATGCCTGAAATCTACAGACGAAAATTATCACTCTTATACCACTTGACATAGACCCCCTACCTCGACAAGGTCCGCTAACCTCCCGATCTAAGGATCGTTCTAATTATCTGAGATGAAGCAGCTTTTCGATTCCTTGCTGGAATCCCACGAACAAATCCATAGGTCCTTGTGAAACTCGGCCCACATGAACAAGCACTAGGCGCAAGCTTCTCTCACACGACCACGGGCTGTGATTATGAGCCTAAACAAAGGCGTGTCATGATTTTGCATGTTGGGTATTTGTATGTGAGTCAACTTGACTCTCCCGATCTCTGAAATCTAAATAAGGGCCTAACACTTGCTAGCTCCTCCCTTATCCTCTCTCGTATGACCTCTAGTTGAAACTTGGGGTCCACCTCCGAGCGCATCAAGATTTCACATGTTGGGACTTCATGATATAGCTTTGCTTCCTTTTCCCGATGTCCGAACTCATGATGACCACTTATGCCAGATCGATGGTCCCGATTCCTCCACGATCCAATGGTCCATATCGCGTCAGGATTTCGCGGTTCGTGAACCCTGAGAAAATGTCCTCCACTCTCTTCCGAGTCCCAAAATACCAATATTTCAGAGTGCCCAAATAAATGGCTCACGCTCCTCTCGATCTGATAGCCAATATCAAATCGTGAACTCAGGCCTCGCGAGTTCTTATAATTCTTCCCTTTGACTTCTCTGATGTGTGAGTTAGAAAATCACTGATCACTCACCACGTGTCCCTTCATGTGGATAGCTCTGATGATTTTGGGACTTCATGTTTTGAGAAGTTGGATTCCTCTTCCCTGCGATCCTTCCGATGTCCGATCCTCCAAACACCCCGCAATATGCTGCCACCTTTCCTCTGACGATGGATGGTTCCAATCACTTCAAAACTTTGGGACTTCATAAAGTCCACTATTCTGTACACTATCTAAGGGTTTAACCCTCGTGTACCTTCCTCCATATCCAATGACTATTGGTCCTTGCACTCAGATATGATGGCCCAGATCTGATCTTCTCCTGCGCTCACTTCTAGATGTGGGTTCGATGGTCCATATTTCCTCCTCTGCAGCTGATCTAATGGTTGATGTGCTCCTCCTCCTGAGATTTGGATTTCTTCCCAGACTTGGAAGAATTCAAATGTTTTCAAAGGCCTCGACCTTTGATTCCTCTGCTATGAGCCCGATGTATTGAGTCTCACCTACATTCTAAAGACTCTCTCTCTCCTGAGCTTTGGGACTTGGAATAATTCCTCTCCTGCACACTCTTTATGCTATCTCTTCTGAGATTTGAACTCACTCAATCTCTAAGGGACTCGACCCTTTTGTGTCTTCCCAAAAGACTTCTGGTGCCCTCTTGGCACGTTCTACACTCGACCCCTTGAGCTTTCAAACTTGAGACAAGTTCTCTCCTCTGCACACTCCTTGTTCTTGACTAACCTTCAACTCATTGTCTTTCAACACTTCATCAGAGTGTTGGCCTAGTGAACTCATTGCACTTGTCTTCCTCAAGAGTGTTCAACAAATTTGTCTCCTTGAGCTTCAACTGCTTGGACCTCAAAGGTCTTTGTCCCTTCTGTCCCTCAAAGAGATTCAATTTCCCTCTTGGAAACTTCCGCTCAATCTCTCCTTGTTGAGCTTGCAGAGTATTCAAAAATTTTGTAAGTGTCTTCCTCYTGGACACTTCCCTTATCTTTGAACTTGAAATAGAGTTCTTCTTGTGCACTCTTTTCTCTCACTCGATTCCCTCCTGGCAGAGCTTCACAGAATCCTCAATGATTATGTTTTCTCTCTGTGCCCTCCTCTGTACAATATTTCCTCCAAGGTGTTCAATAACATTGAGGTTCTCCTTTGGGTTTATGATTCCTCTGGTGCACCCTCATGGCACATTCTTTCCTGAATTCCTCAGAACTCAGATGTGCACTCTTTGCACTGGCTCACAGAGTCTTCAACATTCTATCATGCAACCCCTTGCATTAAGACACAACGAACCCAGATTGAAATCAAATAACTCTCAGACAGATAGAGAAGTCTATCTATCACCTGTAGATGGAATCTAACATACATCTACAATATAAAATAACACATGCATGCCATTCATTCATAAGCACATAAACACACAAAGAATCTCATGCAGGAAAACTGCTCTTTGTATTAATATGAATGTTCGATTACAATATGGTTGATCTCGTACTACAACAGAGTCTCGACTCTCTCTCTTTTATCTTCTATTCTAATCTACTCTCTAACATAATATCATCTAGTCTAATTAATCTAGATACAAAAGATCTTTTTACAAAAGAGGTGCTTCACGAGCACTCCCTCCAAGCTACCTACTCTCATTAATTTCATTGAATTACATTCAATGGATGTCTAGTCCGAATCGGATCTAGATCTTATCAACCTGTCAACCATTAAAGGAAAATCTATCTACAACCTATACAAAGGAAACAATTTGTCTCTTCCATCCTTACAAACATTTATTTACAATTTAAAATTTGAAATGAGAGGGTTGGAGCCTCTCCCTTCCTTGAATGTGTGCTAAATGTGTTGTCTAGATGGCATGTTTTTGGGTTGGAGCGATGCTCCTGCATCAGATGACCTCAAGGGAGCTTGTTGTGATTCCTTGGGACTTATATTGCTGCCCCTCCTGTTGGAATTGCATGGTTAAGTCCTTAAAATCCATGAGAATGGTGTTGAGAGTGCATAACCATTTGAAACTAAGAACAATGTCACAACCACCCATGTCTATAGAAAACATATGGTATTTTAGATGATACTGACCAATTTGTAGCCACACATTTTCACAATATCCCCCACATTTCATGGAACCTCCACTGACAATCATGATTTGAAAATTATTGGCTACTCAAATATAGCAATTAGTTTCTTAGGCAATGCAACGATGAATGAAATTATGGGTGCTTCCATTGTAAAAAAGGATGATGACCTTCTGATGCTTAATGTAACCAATTATCTTGAGGATTTATGGAGTAGAGAAGCTCATGAGAGCATTCAAGGAAATGACGGATTCAACTTCTGGAGGGTCGGTAGGCAGAGTCATGTCAATGGGTTCATGTCATTCGACCACAGGGGAATCCTCGACATATTCTTTAGAAACATCCTCATGTTGGAGATACTTCACACACACCTATGATTTATTTTTCCTAAGGTTTTCCACATTTTTATTAGTCATTAACCAATCTCCTACATTTTAGGGAGCATATTCATTTTCCTACATTCTAGGGTAATATTCTCTTCAGTTCACACTTCAGTTGGATCATTTAAGTGGAGTCTTAATGCCACATTGGTTCCATCACCATGTAATATTGTGATCATCACTACTAATGTGCATTGTCCTTGGAATTATCACCAGAGTGGCACATTTTTTATGCCATCAGTCAGTTAACTGAGGTTTGAAAGGCTAGTTGACTTAGATTAGGTGGAAGTTAACTCTCGTAACAGAAGGTGTGTGTCCAAATCAATCTATACCACCACTATGGCTCATTGGATTCTCTTCCAGTGCACATTAGTTGAGTTATATTGAGTATATCGTGTGTAAATTCTCATTCATTCATTCAGCTAATATAATTCTTGATTCTCTCTCTCTCGTTTTTGTCTTTTCTCATTTATTCTACAAACAATGTATGTAATTTTCTAGATAGATCTTATCTGTGCAGGTTCATCCACATTTACATGGTATTAGAGCCAATGTATTGCTAGGAAAAAGACACACCAGAATATTTTTGCAGGTACCGAGGATTGAAGACAGCAGGAAAATGGAATTTCCAAAAGAATTGATTATTAGACCATACAATTTATTTTCATTGAATCACAAGATGGAATTGCATCTTTGAAGTAGAGGATTATATAGGTTAACCATGGGCACATAGACCACAACCACATCATCCATATAAAAATCCAAGTATATGAATCATATGGCTGAAGCGTATGGAACTATTTGCAGTCTTATTTCTCCTGAGATCCTCTTTCACATATCCTCCTGTAAAATCCTCGATGAAGTATGGACCACCATGGAAGGAATTTTTGTAAAAAAAGATGAGATGAGGGGACACATGCTCTAGGTGGAATTTCTCACTTTGGATCCAAAAACCTTCGACAATATCCAATATTGTTTTACCAAATATAAGGATTTTTTGTCGCAACTCAAGGCTTGCAAGGTTGATAAATATAAGGAGGAGAAACAAATGGTTCTTACCATTATTTCCAAAATGTTCCATAATACTCAATGTTTGAATCCAAATTTCATTCACTTATGCTCACCTTTGGAGCTACATGGAAAATTCCCTCTCTTGAGGCCTTTATTGAGTATCTGATGCAAGAGCAGACCAAGCTCATCAATATAGGAAAAATCAAAGGCTCAAAGGAACACGAACTTGCTGTGCAAGATGGAAGCAGTCACCAAAATAAAAAATCTAAACACAAAGACAAAGGGAAGGGACATGAAAATACAAAGAAGGAAGGGTACTCAAAACCCTTAAAAATTCCTCCATATCCAAAGGTGGAAAGGGAAGAAAAGGGGAGAAATTCACTTACTTCCAATGAGGAAGAGTTGAAATCACAAACGGGAGCTTCAAGAATGTCCTACACATTCCCAACATCTATATCAATCTTCTCTTTTGTATCAGATGACAAACTCCAGCACCGGAAAGAAAGTATTATTCACACATGATGCAATGGATATCTATGACATGCAAACCAATTCCAAATTTTCTACTCGTGAGGTAAATCACCAATCCATACTCTACACATTTTCTAAATTTATTGAACTAGATTCTGCATTACTGCTTATGCATGCTAATGAAAGAAGTAGGATATGGCACGAAAGGTTCAGGCATTTAAATTTCAGATACATGCAACAACTTAGAAAGCAGGGAATGGTTGAAAGTCTACCTGACATCCACTTCTCCAAAGGAATTTGTGAGGGATGTGTTCTTGGAAAACACCCTCAAGAGAAATTAGACAAAGCAAAGACTTATAAGGCCTCCTCTCCTTTGGATCTAATCCACAATGATCTCATGGGCCCTTTTCTACATCCATAAATCAATAAATCAAGGTATGTGCTCATTTTTGTTGATGATTTCTCACACTACACCTAGACTTTCTTTCTCAGGCACAAATTTTAAGTCTTTCAGCATCTCAAATATTTTAAGGCCCTTGTTGAGACAGAGTCAGGAAGGAATATCAAAGTCCTCTAAATAGAAAATGGGGGGTAGTATGTCGACCATGAGGTACATAATATTTTTTCTGAGGCTGGGAGTCAGTTGCAACACACGGTTCCCTATACTCCACAACAAAATGGAGTTGTTGAGTGGAAGAATAGATCCCTGAAAGAGATGGCATCTTGCATGTTGCATGCAAAGTCACTTCCACAGATATTATGGGATGAAGAAATGAATTGTGCGAACTAAATCCAAAAAATATCCACTCATAGGTATATCAAGGATAATACCCCCTTTGAGGCTTGGAGTGGCCTCAAATCGAAAGTGACCCACTTATGTATATTCAGTTCACATGCATGGGACAAGATTCCATTTGAGAAGAGGAAGGCACTTGATCCATAGAGTACAGAGTGTAAATTTTTTGGATACCCACATGGTGTGAAGGGATACATAGTCATTGATCCCTCTACATACCAGCTCATCATTGAGTGCAGTGTGAAATTCAAGGAAAGTATCTCTCATGCACCGCAGGAGCTGCATGCAGATACTTTTGTTCTTCCACCCATTAGATATGATGATCATGCACATCTCGAGTCTTGTTTAAATTTGATTTCTAATTCATAGGATTCAGATGATTCAAATACTAAGTTAGTATAGTCAAATGTCGAATCAGTGCACCCAGATGCATATGTAGAGTTAGAGTTGAGGCCCAAGTGGGCCAAGACTACACTTTAGGATGCAAGAGATCTTGTTGGGGATATAGTTGATACCAAGAGGACTTGATATGATTTCTAGGAGCCTCATCTTTCACTCATAGCCACTGAATCGATGCCACCCATGAATTTTTTCTTGGTTTAGTCTTTATATCTATAGTCCTATGGCAAGGTTGCTAGGAATCTATTTTGGGAATCTGCCATGCAGGAGGAGTACAAATCCCTCCTCAAGAACCAGACTTGGGATCTGGTTTCCCGTCCTTCAGGAAGGAAACTTTTCAGGTGCATATGGGTCTACAAGATCAAGAGCGCAACAAATTAACATGTTGGCAGATACAAATCCAGGCTAGTCTCCAAACGCTTTTAGCAGGTGCATGACATTGACTCTAACGAGACCTTTGCTCCAGTGGAAAATATGGATTCCATATGCTTGGCACTTGAACTTGCGACAATGAAGGGATTGGAAGTCCATCATATGGACATGAAGAATGCATTTATTCACCGATATCTCTTTGAGGATATCTATATGGAGTATCCCTAGGGCTTCATGAAGGATTTATCTTTTCTATGTCGACTGAATAAGTAACTTTATTTCCTCAAGTAGGCCCTAAGGGCATGGTATGCCAATATGTACTCCTACCTGCTATCACAAAAAATTGTGCGTTGTATGTTAGACCCGAATGTTTACATGCTTCAAATGAATGATTCACTTCTACTCCTAGTTCTCTATGTTGATGATTTGTTTATCATTGGTTGCTCGAATTCAATGATTGCTACAGTCAAGAGGATTCTGCATGATAGGTTCTTGATGACGAACATGGGTCCACTACATTTCTTCCTTGGTCTCGAGATCAGTCAGGATGCATCATGAATCAAACTGTCTCAAGACAAGTATGCATGATATCTCCTCAAGAGATTCCACATGAAAGACTACAAGTCTTCCCTGACTCCTTTCCTATCAGGATTCAAACTTGAGGATGGAGGGGACACTCCACTGGTGGAAAAACACACTATACATACAACTAACGGGGACCTTGTTGTATTCACACACTCCAGACCAGACCTCTCTTATGCATTCATAACAGTCTCCTAGTTCATGCAAGAGTCGCATGATCTACACTGGAAGGTTGAAAATTGTATCCTTCGGTACGTACATGGCACGATCACCTTTGTAATTCACTATGAAGAAGACTCTGCATTGGACATCATTGATTTCACTAATTTTGACTAGGTTGATGACATCATTGATCGCAAGTCCACATTTGGTTACTCACTCAGTATGGATTCCAGGCCCATCTGTTGGTCGAGAAAGAAGAAGGATTCTATTTATCTATATTAGAGGGGTAGTTAACATAACCATTCAAGCTATGTGGCTACAATATTTTCTCATTGGGTTGGGAATTCAGTTTCACTGGCCGATCGTAATCTGGTGTGACAACCAGAGCACTATGAATTTTTGCAGAGATCCAGTTTAGAGGTAGTGGACGAACCACATTGATATCCACATGTACTACATGTGGGAATTATTACATGAGGGGATCATCGATTTTTGTCCTTCAACAAAATAGAATGCAAACATCTTCACCAAGAGCTTTAGTGAGCAAAAGTTCAATTCTCTATGCAGTCATATTGGAGTGAAGGACATAGTTTCCTAGCAACTTTTAGTTCATTTTTTGATACATTGTACCTTGA
>SNQJ01S0003517.1:46764-56999 GCA_010110895.2 Picea sitchensis | reverse complement strand
CAAGTTCTCAGTTTTGGCTTGAATATCTCTTGGCTAGGGTTTGGAACATCTGATCAACCTTTTGTGATGCGCTACCCTTGGGGATTGATGTGATGCTCTTTGTTTTGCTATCTAGCCTAGGGTTTTCTTCTGGAAGAATTCTCAGTCAAGTTTAAGGTGCTCGGAGGGAGGCTTCGGCCTGTGGTTGGGTGACAAGGGTATCTTCAATGGTAAAACAAGCACACCATCTTCTATATTCTAACAGTTGTAGCATCCTTCTGGTTGGAGCCAAGGAATTCATGGAGTTGTAGCTTCCTTCAGGTTGGAGCTTGGGAATCATGGGGTTGTAGCCTCCTTCTAGTTGGAGCCATAGAATTTAGGGATTTGTAGCTTCCTTCAAGTTGGATTATATAAATAGGGGGTCATAGCCTCCTTCCAGTTACAACTGGAAAATTGGGAAGTTGGTGCTTCCAATGAATGTATTCCTTGATATATAAGAAATCATTTGGTGGTTTTCTCTCATTTGAGTTTCCACATAAATTATGGCGTACTATGTACATGATGTGATTTTGTTGATGTGATTCTTCTTATGTTTATATTCTCATGATATACAGATGATACATTAATGATATACTGATGAGATATTTTTTATTAAGTTGAAGTTTATATATTGTGATTAAAAGTTGTAAAAGTGATCATATGGATTCACCCTCCCCCTCTCAGTATTCCAAAAATTGGTATCATAGAAATTCCTTCAAGAAAATAGTTTAACCACTGGGAGGAATAGCATAGATTACATTGAGAAAGGAGCACCAATATTCAATGGTCAGAATGGTATGGACTACGAGATATGGAGAAAAAGAACATAAGTATTTTTACAGGCACATGCATATGATGTTTGGAAATAAGTTGTTACATGATACACTGCTACAAAGAAACCAAATACTATAGAAAATAAGGAATTAAAAATAAACAAAAAAATAGAAATCGATTTCATTTGGGAAGGATTACTTAATCCGGTAAGAGAGAAAGTGGGAAAATTCTCATCAACCAAAGAACTTTGGGATAAGCTACATAATCTATACTTTGAGGAATATCCCATCACAAATCCAAAGAATGCTAAAGAAGGTGCAAGTATAAAACAAGATGAAAGATTCTCATCATATCAAACAGATTCAGAAGAAGAAGATTGTGAAGAAGGCATGGTAGACCTTGAAGAAGAATTAATCAGTGCCTTAGATGAATTGACAAAACAAAGGAAGAAAAGAAGGTAACTTAAGGAACAATTAGTCAAGAAGAATTCTCAAGAAAGTTTAGAAGAATCCCAACAAATCATTGTGAATATAAAATATCAGCTAGAAGAGGCTAGAAGGATTGAAGAAAGATAAAAATTAAGATAGAAGAAAAGAAATGTTTGGAACCTGAAATAGAAACATTAAGAAAGGAAGAAATGGATGAGAAGCAGTGTTTGGAAGGACAAAGAAAGGAAGTATATAAGAGAGAGAATATTTTTACAGATCGTCTTAAGAAAAGAACTGAGGACCTAAATCAACTTGAAGTAGAATTTGGTGAAGAAGAGAGAAGACTTGAAAAATAAATCATCTCCTTGAAAATCCAACATGAAGAATCAAATAGAACAAAAGATGTAATGAAGATTCAGATGATCAAGAAAGAAGAATAGGTTTAGAAGATTGAAAAATAAGTTGTCAAATCAAGAGTTAAAATCATCCAACTCAACAAGAATGTTGAAGAAATAGAAAAATCCACATCATCAGTAGAGAATGTTGAAGAGAAGCACTCATGGTTGCTAAAAAATAAGAATGAAGAAAAAAGTAAAAGTTATGTAAAAGTACTCAAAGGAAGGAATCATGGTTATCTAGAATCGATGAAAAATGATAGAGATACATATTCAAGAAGACCCTCCACATTCAATCCACAAAGAATATTCAATCATGATCATGATCAGTGAAGGAAAGAATTCAGAAGGACTACATCACAAAGAATATCATTCACTCCCAGGTATTTAAATTTATTTTATGGTCATTGTTTTTATTGTAATAACTTTGGACATAAAGTTGTAGATTGCAGGGCTTATGGAAGAAATGTTCAAGAAATAAATTCTTATGTGGCCCCACATAACATTGAATGTTATGAATTCTATAACTATGGACACATAGCTCATGAGTGTAGAAGCATGATGGATACTTATATAAAAGAGAACAATGATATTATATATAAGAAAGTATGGAAAAGAAAACACGAATAGGTAATAGATGAACAAATGAATGAAGGACACCCAAAATTCTTACTCTCAGTATTGACAATAGTACAATATCAAGAAAAATCTACAGGAAAAAGTAAAGATATCATATATAGGAAGGTTTGGAGAAGAAATGAAAAACAAGAAGAATGGGTGAATAAAGACCAGGTCCCAGAGATCGTAGAATTGGTAGTAGTGCAAGAAAGAAAAGAAGAGAAGGTGAATAAAGAACATCCCTAAGAGATTGTAATTTTAGGAATAGTAGTGTAAAATCAATCTATAGGAAGAAAGAAAGAAGCCAGAGTTTGGAAAAATGATGAGTCTACAGATGAAGAGGAATATTATTTCTCATTAGAGAGAGTATTTTTTTGAGCCATCAGGCTTGGAGAGTCCCAATAAATATGAATAGTCAATAGGGGATTCGATGCAGTGGCTACTACAGATTAGAGAACCATCCTTTGAACATTTTGAAGTGTTTGCAAAGACATATTTAGAGCATTTAGATAACATAAGTACAGAGTGATAGATGGGTCATCATTATGGACAGTTGAGTAACAAAGTTATGGATAGTTTGCAACATGTGGACATAGATGGATATTTAGAAGGTACTATTGTGGTGAGAAATCCCCCTATGGACTAGCAAATAGGGTTATATTATGCATGCCGATATGACCAAAAGAAACCTACTTTCTACCTTCGTCCCCAGACCTAATCCCCATTTCTTTTCAGTGGATACATGGTTAGACCAACATACTTGTTCTGGATGGTTGATGTCGATCCTTCTTCACGCTTGACCACTTGTTGGCATCTCTCCTCCCAAGGCTGACTTGCATACAAAAAAAGCAACAAACTACACATGCATTTTACCTACAGACTAATGGGTTAGAGATTCAAACATATATTTACTGAACTACGAAGAACTCATATAGTGGGATGGGAAAATAATTTCTTTATTATTAACTTTAATGAATCAACTTACAATGTCAAGACCGGCCACTGCTCCGCAAATCCTGATCCTAGGCTCCTCTTCAATGTCCTCCAACTTCTTTGCTTTGTATCTCTTCTTGCACAAGGATGGCTAAAGGGTTCGGACAATGGGAATATGAAATTGGGCAGATTTTCTTTAATCTTATTTCTCTTCATCCAAATATGACCCCTAACCCTTCTTTTATAGGCTAGAAGAAGCTAGGTATTTAGGTGAACCCTCGGCCATGCATGGACGAAAGATTTAGTTAACTCAGCCAAAGCTGTGTGTTCCGTCGACAACTTTCCTTTTTTCATGCTTTTGAAGGTCCACATGGGATGTAGTGGGCTAGCTAGCATGGTCACTGTAGATCCACGTGGGTTGTAATGGGTCAGCTAGCATGGACTTTTAAAAATGGACTTTTTATAAGAGTTGTTTAGTAGTGTTTTGGCAAAGAAGGAATATGAGATGGCCTGATGCCAGGTAGGCATGTATAGTGCAAATTAGGGTTATAACATATGGCCCCTAATGTGTTAGGTTAGAAGAGCATCTGATGGCCGAAATACATTACCAATCTTTACTGATGTGCCAAACAAGTGAGCCTAGGAACCAGGAACCGAGAGGCACCATCTGCAAAATAAAAAATGTCTCACCAAGGTAGGCATACCCATGCTTGGGATAGAATAAACACATGGATACCAATCAAATACACTGTATATCCATGTCATATAACTATATAAAGTGTATCCGCGAACAATACACAGCGGAGCTACATCTTGAAATCAAAAAGATATACATATAGAGTATCCATCTTTGTAGAAGATGATAAGGCCTGATGGATGGAGATGAGGTCTTCAGAGCTCGAGAAACAACTTCAAAATCTTCAAAACATAAGGTAGGAGTGTAATATGAGTGTACGAATTCACTACCCAGAGGTCTTTGACAGCTCGTCGGTCATGGACTAGAGAATCTTGATGATCAGACTAAAGGCTTCATTGATTTCGAACAAAGACTTGATTGGATGTTCAGGATGGCCGGGTATGAGGGAAAGAGACAAACTGCAGAGGGGCCGACTCAGGCTTTGTAGAAACTTCCCTTGGACAACAACATGACAAATGATGAGACTTAGGAAGCATGGAATTAATCATAAGTTTACGAAGCATGAGGCAACACAAACTCTCCATATGTTTGGAAGAATAACCAAACAGAGGAGGACACAACTCTATGTAGCGAGAACAACTTCCTAAGGTCATATTACATCCCATAGTTTGATGAACAAATGGACATATGTATTTTATCCAAGGGCGACTCATTATGCTGCCAATAAAGAAAATACTTTTCCCTTCCTCTTTTTTGGGTATATTTGATTTTTTTTGTCTTTTTCAATGATTTTGGAAAAATAATAAAATAATGTTATGTTACAATGGAGGAACGAGTGTTACAAACATACAAGTTCAAGGCGCAAGGACAAGACTGATGTTCAAAATAATGATACTCAGGAAAAATCCTCCAGGGGCCAAGGGCGTTAAGACGCAGAGGCAAAGTGCTACAAGGCTTGCATATAAGGTATGCTTTAGATGGTTTAGTTGGGAGCAATATGGAGCCGACATTTAGACCAAAGACATAGGTATGCAAACACGGTTAACAAAAAACACAATGGTAACGTCCTTCTATGTAAGTTTAACAAGCCCAGAGAAGGTAAGCTCGGTGGTTTTTCATGTTTAGAGAGTCTAAAAACTCATAAGAGGAGACTCCATTGGGGTACCATTTTCGAATATAGTCTAGTCGGTTCGAAAAATGGGTAAACTAGCACCGACAAGATGTCTATTCAAAACCATTTTAACGAGTATGATAAGGACAAGATCACTCAACCATTTTTCATTTTTAAGGAGTCTGAAAAAAGCTTAACTATGGACTCCATCATGAATGTTCTTCTGGACCAGTTTAACGAGTGTGAAAGAATAAGGTCACTCGACGATCTTTTCAATTTTAGGGAGTCTGAAAAAAGATTAACTATGGACTCCGTGGGGGTTCCTTTTTCGTAATTTTAGTCCCTCACGCCCAAAAAAGGGGTAAAATTATACCTGAGAGTACTCTTCTAGAGAACTGAAGTTCCATAGAGTATAACTTTGTTCGTACAATTGACCGTCTAGACAAAAAAAGGGGTAAACTACCGCCGGACAGACGTGACTTCAAATTTCAATTTAACGAGCGTGAAAGGCCACAAGATCGCTCAACAATCTTTTCATGTTTAGAGGATCTGAAAAGGGCTTGAAATAAGACCCGTAGAGGTTACTTTTCTCAGTTAATCTGAATGAGATCAAAAATCATAAATGCAGTCTCGACGGATGTTGCTTTCGGACCTCAAAGTGAGCTTGAAAAACAACAAAGTTAGCTCATGATCGACTCTTTGTGGGTCGATGCCTAGCATCTCCTTGGGGAAGAAGTATGCTCCGACGAAAACATTGTCTATGATGCTAGGGGTTCTGGAGATACTGATAGGTATTGTTTCAACAATGGTTTCCATATTACCCTCAGCATAGATCTCATGTGTAGCTGAGGGATTAATAGGACAAGACCTATCTCCAGTCATAGTCAAGGTGAATTCTCTGACCTTGATTTTTCTTAACTCTAGGAGGAATTATGATCTATGATGAAGATCATCCCAACGTTTGTCCAGACTAGTCATTGCTTCAATTACTGCTTCGTCAGAGGGAAAGACTAAGTCTAACGAATCGGTGTCAGCGAGAGAACCTTGAGCCCAAATAGGCTCTAGAAGCGGATCTAACTCTTGTGTAGGAGTTGGATCAAGGTTGGCTGAAGCTTGTTGGAATAAAGAGTACACTACTTCAGCTGCGGACAAGGGAATGGACATGCCCGGGTGCCCTATCCCATCCATCATGGTTGATGGGATAGGAAGTATCCACGGATCATCGAAGTAAGTCATGCGGAATGATGAAACTTGAAAAATCTCAACCTTACGGTGATTGGATATAAACTTGATATTGCCTTGAGGGGGCGGGTAATCAAAGGTACCCATCAAAGATGGGCACAAACCAACCCCTACGTTGACTACACCTAGTTGAGGATTATCGATCATCGGGACCGTGGATGCCCCCAATGAAGGGTCAGGTCAATTGATCGATGGTCACTATCCGACCCTCATGTGGAAACAACAAGACTCGGAAAACTATAGCAACCACAACTTGCATGGAATAAGTCCAAATCCTTCCTAACAATAGGTTATAGCCGAGGGGAGCATCGACTACCTCTACCTTGACACACATGGTCTTCCCTCCTAACTACATGGGGAAAGAGGGAATGATACCATGTGGTTGGAATGAATGACCATCAAAAGTAGTGAGGAGAGTAGGTGATGGAGACAAAACGGGTTGGCCAACAACCTTCCAACATGCCAACAACATAACGCATGTCAAGGCTCCCTCATCGACCATCATGTGAAAAATATTCTGAGTAAAATTTTTTTGTGGGATAAGCCACTACTATCTGAAACGCTACGTGGTAAGGAAGAAGAGGTTTTAGGTCAGTTTTATATAGCATGATTGTACCCAGATTACAAGTCTTGGTAGATCCTAATGTGGTTAACACGGCTTTCCTCTGGGAAGGGAAACTTTGGAGGACCTCTGAAGCGGACATCGCACAAGGGGTTTTTGATCAATCCTCCACCACATAATAGTTTTGGGTGGCCCTTGCGTTTGGGTTGTGAGAAGATTTTTTGAATGGACCTTTTTGGATGCATGTCATTGTTTCACCCAACGTCTTCTCAATCTGTAGAGGAAGAGATGGGAGTTCGACTTCTTTGCCCTTCTCAAAAGTGCTTGGTTTACTATAGTCATGCGCTCTAGTTGATATAAAAGCATCACCCTTCACCATATATACATTCATGGATGTAGGGTTGGTTGAAGATGGAGATGGTCCTTGGCTGCCCCCTTCCGTGCTTGCAGAGGCTTGAGTTAGATTTTGCCCATGTTGAAGAAGATTGGTTAACACAACAGGTTTTTGTTGCACCACAAACTTTTGGGCATCTGCAAGCCGAGGACATAGATGGTTTGGGTGGTATTTCATGCAGAAGTTGCATGGATACCTCACCTTCCATTTCTTAGTGTTGCCCCTGCCATCATTATCGGTAGGTTTCTTATCCCCCTTACCCTTCTTTCATTGTTTTTTCTTTCCTTCAGTTTGCTAGGTGGCCTTTGGATTAGTCAATTGCATTGTGTGTACATCCGATGTTTTGGTAGGGGGAGCATCTAAAGCAGTAGTTTGGCTAGCCGTTGTGTGTTGTATAGACAATTGCTGCAACTGATTCGTTAGTTTCTTAGTGGTCTTTGTTTGTGCTGAACCAACAATACCATCAGCATGTGGTCCAACTCTCTGTCTAGTTTTATCAAGTATTGAGCATGGTGCATCTGGAAAGATCTTGTATAATAAACCAGACTGAGAATAGATTAGCTTAAGTTGTTGAGCTCTCATGATGGCATATTCTTCAGAAGATACTCCTAACTTCGCGACGTCCTTGGACAACTGTGGGACCAAAGACTTAAGAAACCACTTGAGTAGGAATGCTGGTGAGACTGGTACCTTAATTAAACTCTTTCTATGTCTCCATTCTCGAATGTGATCAGAGATATGGTCCCCTTTAGTTTGTGATAAATTGGCTAGCAATTCGGTGCCAACGTCGTATCTCACAGGCAACTGGAAATGGTTTAGGAAATCCATCGCTAGTTAACCGAAGGAAGAGTATCTTGAGCGGTCGAGCTCAATGTACCATTTCGTGGCACTCCCTATGAGAGTACATTGAAACAATCGCAACTGTACGGAATTGTCTTTCAATGAGTTAGATGAGCACCAAAGATGGAAGGTAGTCACATGATCTCCTAGATATTCATTAGTCTTGGCTTCAAACTTTGGGATGTCCAAAGGCAACTTCATCGGCATAGGAGGCCAACGTGGATCATGACAGATAGGGTCATTCAACAACCTTGTCAAGTCTGGAAAATGCAAGGTTTCCAGGAAAGGTAGTTTGGGTTGTTGGTGATAATCTAGGAAAAAGGAGCCTAGAGTTTGACTGGCACTAGGTTGCCAGGAAAATTTTGGCTGTTGGCCCAGATTCTGGTAGAAACCATGGCCATGGCCAACATATGGATTTTTTGTGAGAGGAGACATCATCGACGAATTGTCGAAAGAGGACATAGATGGTTGGGCATGTAATACATTCGAAGGACTTTGGGAAGAATTGCTCCATGTCGGTCCCATGGGGATAGGCATAGTGCTTTCTCCAGGGTTCCATTGATTATGAAAAAAATTACCCCAAATCGAAATTCTCGACGACGAAATTGATCCCTGCCAAGAATTCCAAGGCCCTGCTATGGAAGAAGTTCCTGGGTGTGCCCCCTATGCAGGAATAGTACCTTGCATAGGAATAGGTTGTCTGAAACTGGGGTTGCCCCCAGTTGGGAAAGTAGCTGACGAGAAGGCATTGTTACCAAACACATCGAACAAATAAAATGATGTCGACCCTACCGACATATTATGCAAAGGTGGTCCTTGACTTCCTGCTCCAAGTAAACTATGGTGTGCAGGTTGCCCGATGGTTTGCTGATGCGAGCCACCGAGTGAAGGGGATGAAGGAGGTATATGACCTCCCTCGTAAGGGAAAGCATTAAAAGGAGCAGGACTACCCCCATGTGTCCTTGCAAAGGAGCGTTAGAGATCCCTACCCCCAGAACTAAATTCTGTAAAGTGGAGTAGGACAGTACAGGACTTGTACCTAAACTAGGCATCCCGTATGAGAACGGAGGGCCTATTGCACTTGGTGTGAAAGGGGTTGTGGCTGCTGCAAAAGACGGGATCAGACCACTGTACGATGTAGTGGCGGTCGAGACCATGGTGGCTCGGACCGATGATGGTGGGTTAGGAGGTGGACACTCTCCTGTGGTGACAACCATAGTGGGAATTGAAGAATTCCTAGAAGGAGTAACAACATTTGTTTCCATTTCTATGTGCGACATTGTCTAACACTCGTAAGGATGAATCGATATGATGGTGGGTGTTGAACGATCAGTGGTGGAGGTTTCAACCAGATCAAAATCTTGCACTCCAAGGTCTAAAATGGTCGATTCCTCTGGATGTTGGTCGAGCACAATTTCTTGTGACCCGGTCGCTTCAAAAGACCCTTGTTGGTCTAGCTTTCGCCTTAGTGGTGGCAGGGGTGGCTCCAGTGTAACTGGAGGCAGACCAAGAAACCTTCGTGACCGACAGAGCTTATGATCCTCCATTGTGTGAGAAGATCAAAGACACACTAGGCTAGTCTAACCATTCAAAAAAAACACGCACTAAAAAAGTCCCTACAAGATAAGACAGGCAAACACTAAATTAATTGGAAGAATAGTTACAACAACCAACACTAGAGAAACTTACTGGTGCAAGTGAAACTCGAAAATGGAAGCACCCTCCAGGTATAATCTGCAAAGAGTTTTTCGATGTCTATCCTAGGTACCAGGGTATACCCCGCAGTCACCTGTGTATGTCCCTAAAAAATATAGGCAACTAGGTTTCCAGCGCATGAACAGTCACCAGGAGGGTACAGTCGAAGGTCAGGTAGACCACAATGAGTAGGGTATCGAGCCCGAAACCTGTCAAGGGTATCGAAATCAAGTGGTCTAGAAGACAACTAAGGACCTCGAACAGATTCAAGACCCATGAATCCCTGTGACAAATGCAATCGACGGAATCCCAAAACAAGCCCTCTATATGTGTTCTCCACTACGATTGGTCCATCTTTGGAGGGGTTATCTCCGATACCTTTCCGCACGCGACCTCGTGTTTATCCCCTATGTTAGAGGGGGGTCCTAGATAACTTTCAAAATAATGGACTTAGACACTCCCTAACTTAGACTCCAATGTTTGATTTTAATGGCCTTGAAGAGTTTCCTCTCCAACCTAATCCAAGGCCCTAATCCTGAACTAGTTGGTTAACCCTACAAACATAAAAGTCTAATAAATTTTAGATTT
>SNQJ01S0003517.1:19094-46714 GCA_010110895.2 Picea sitchensis | reverse complement strand
TAATGGCCTTGAAGAGTTTCCTCTCCAACCTAATCCAAGGCCCTAATCCTGAACTAGTTGGTTAACCCTACAAACATAAAAGTCTAATAAATTTTAGATTTAGCGTTAATTTTATGGCTTGTATTATTTCAAGGGGTATGAAATTTCAACTGATGATGTTTTGAAAGACGAAAGTAAAAAATGAACAAAAAGATGGAAACAAAAATTTCACTTAATGCAAATTTTCAACAACTTTTCAAAATTTTTTATTTTTATTTTTCTAAGATCTTTGGAATTAGAAAACTTAAAGAAGGATTTCAATCGACTACGAGCTACTTATGATCTAAGTAAACTATCAATAACTTAAGAAAACGAATATTTTTCCCTGGCTACTAATGCAAAATCACACTTTTCAACCAAACAAGAAAATGAAAGAGATTTTATTTATTTATTTAAATGCTGATAAAGAAAAAAGGAAAAGTACCAACAAGTAAAAAACCAAGAAAAACAATTCTAGTCTAATCACAGATTGAAAAGAATCACTTCAAGAAATCACACACTAGCAACTTAAAAAATGACTCTCACACTTGTCTAAAAACCCTAAAGAATAAATTTCAATGACAACTTTTAAATGAAAAACAAAGCTAAGGCCTAGAACAACCCTAAGCTACTGGCTGCTAGGATAGATATTCAAAAACTTGAGAGGTATAACTCTTTTCAAGGGAAAGGATGACTGCCTTACCCTCAACAAAAACTATCCTGCGCAAGCACACTACTGACAATCCAACAGTAAGCATGTGCACGCAAGTTGTGTAGAGCCAGAGGGCGTTTACATGCGTGGTGGCCTTATGTAGGCTGCATGTATCTCTAAAACTCTGAAACAACTAAAAAAAGACAATCCAAACCAGGAAGAGACCACTGATATTGAGAACCAGGCTCTCTTGCAGGCTTAGACACTCTTTTAAACAAAAAAAAAGCAAACAATGTAAGGAAAAAAAAATTGTAAAACAAACCAATATGAGACAAGACTGCAAACAACCAAGACTTAGAAAGAAATCCAGAAAACCCCTGAGAATAACTGATTCTGACAAGGAAGAGGATGACTGCCTCAAAAATTTTCTGGAATCTACACGCTACTGCTACTTCTTCAGCTAGCGTTTATACGCGGGCTATAAGAGAGTAGGGCGCGGGTACACTTGTGAAGACCTTATGCAGGCCACATGTACCTCTATGGGTCTCAAAAAAACACAGTCAAGAAAATAATAGAGATAGCTGGTATGGAAAACCAGATTCTCTGCTAGCTCAGACTTTGCAGAAACTTCAAAAAAAGGGAAAGAAAACTAGTATTTTAAAACTACCCAAAAATACTCCCAGGAACCCTAGAGACTTCCCCAGTATGGTCGCCAATTCTGTTGTGGTGGGAAATCCCCCTATAGACTATAAAATAGGGTTATATTATGCATGTAGATATGACCAAAAGAAGCCTACTTTCTACCTTCGTACCCAGACCTAATCCCCATTTCTTTTCAGTGGATACATGGTTAGACCAACATACCTTGATTCAAATGGTTGATGTTGATCCTTCTTCACACTTGACTGCTTGTTGGCAACTCTCCTCCCAAGGCTGACCTACATACAAAACAAACAACAAACTACACATGCATTTTACCAACTAATGGGTTAGAGATTCAAACATATATTTACTGAACTATGAAGAACTCATATAGTGGGACGGGAAAATCATTTCTTTATTATTAACTTTAATGAATCAACTTACAATGTCGAGACTGACCACTGCTTTGCGAATCCTGATCCTGGGATCCTCTTCAATGTCCTCCAAATTATTTTCTTTGTATCTCTTCTTGCATAAGGATGGATAAAGGGTTGGGACAATGGGAATATGCAATTGGGCAGAGTTTCTTTACTCTTATTTCTCCTCTTCCAAATAGGACCCCTAACCCTTCTTTTATATGCTAGAAGAAGCTAGGTATTTGGGCGAACCCTCGACCATGCATGGCCGAAAGATTCAGTTAACTCACCCAAAGCTGTGTGTTCCATCGACAACTTCCCTTTTTCGTGCTTTTGAAGGTCCACACGGGCTGTAGTGGGCCAGCTAGAATGGACACTATAGATCCACATGGGTTGTACTGGGTCAGCTAGCGTAGACTTTTAAAAATAGAGTTTTTATAAGAGTTGTTCAGTAGTGTTTTGGCAAAGAAGGAATCTGAGATGGCCTGATTCCAGGTAATCATGTATGGTGCAAATTAGGGTTATAACAGGTACAAATAACATGGGTCAGAGAAGATACATAAAAATGCGTCTACAATTGCAATCAATGGAATCAATTGGAAGAAGTTGGTCACAGAAAGGAGAGAATTAATAGGCACAACAAAACAGGGAAATATAAATATTAAGAAAAATCTAAATTACCAGAAGAAAATCATTGAACAATATGGTCAAATGAACATGACAAGTGAATGATGAAATAAATTAACGAATTCTTTTTATATATGTCATAGATTTACAAGAGGAAGAACCAATGGAGAATAAACAAGCACTGGAAGAAAGGAAAGGAAACACTTACAGGTATCCTACACGACATCTTGCAAGGAATTTAAGGGAAGATAAATCATCATAGAAAGAGATCCATAAAGGAAGATCAATAACATATAGATAGGGGAATACATGCCAACAAGGGGAGTTATCCTTTTCCCCATGATATCAAAAGAGAATAGAAATAATAAAGGAATGAAAAAAAAGAGAAAGAACATATGGATGAAGATAGGGGGATCAACCCTAAGGAGAGAGACCCTTTTCCATTGATGTCAAAGGGGGAGAGTGAGAAACATTGATGAGGAGTAATGGAAACAGGGGGAGCATGAGTGTTGGAGCATGATTGTTTCCATCATTATTTCCATTAATGTTGGTGTTGCCATCAATTTCAAAGGGGGATATTGTTGGATAGTTGGTTTGGACAATTGGTTTTCATTGACGTCAACTGTTAGAGATTGATGTCAACCCTTGGAGAAGTCCGAAAGCCCTAGAGATATGGTTGAGATTTATTGTGAGTTATTTTTCATTGATGGATTGGTTTATGTTAGCATATGTATTGGGTGAATTTGATGAAGTCTACATGAAGCCCCAAAGGTGTGGTTATGGGACCCAAAGTTGTTTACAAAATATGGACATGAAGGAAAATGTAAATGCGGATAAGACACTCATAGATGGATAGTCCTTGTCGATTATTTTTAGGTGATAGGTAGTAATCCACATGGTTCCTCACAGTTAGGGAGATATGTCCCCATGAATTTGGAAGCCCCGAATAATGGTTAAGAAGCCCCTAATTGGTTACAAGTCATTATTGAAAGGGTAAAGTGGTTTTGAAAAGAAATTACTAGAAGCCCTAAGATTAAGGAAAGATGTTACCTAGAAAAAGTATAAATACACCTCAAGGAGTCTATCATAAGTACACACACTTACATTGAATATCTATCTTGTGAGAATGTTATGGTCTAGTATTTTGGTCTATTGGTGAATTTGACAGCAAGTATGAGGCAACAGAGAAGGAGCAAAAAAAGAGAGAAAGTTTCAGATCCATAGAAATTGAGGGTTTCTGTAAAACCCTAATTTGGATCTCCCTTGTGGGTCAGGCATACCATGTCCCATGAGGCACCCATGTAGGTTTCCTAGGGCACATCATGCGAGGCCCCATGTGTTAGGTAGTATTCATCCTATGAGGACATTGAGACATAAGTGAAGGAGGATGTTTTTTCCTGGTTGTTGAGGTCTGAGGTTAAGCTATAGGATTGTGTATCAGTGCTAGCAGGAAAAAACCCCTATGGATACACCAGGGTTTACAATGTAGGAAGATCAATAATTGTTTAAAAATATCCTACTTCTCTAACTACCCCAAACATATCCCATACTTGTACACGAAAAGAAAAATGAGAAGGATCAGGTAACTGTACCTCTACGCCGCGTCTGGTGATGATCCTCTCGCGCTTGATAGGTTCACTGACTGCAAACCTCCTCCCAAGGCTGGCCTGTATTCAAAGACAGATAAACAAAAAACTACAAGCATGCAATTCATATATAAATCAAGGGTTATATGTTAGAATAAAACATAAATCAAATGGAAACATTCAACACATCATGATTTGGGACAGTAAAAGTACTTCTTTTATTGATAATACAATGATCATTTGCAACCAAATATGGCTACTACTCTACGAACCTGGTCTAGGCTCCTCTTCACAAATCTCCAAGTGCACCTCTATATGGATTCTCCTCTCAACCTTCTTCTTGGGAAGTATAATGGGTTTCTGATGGAGGAAGGAAGGAAAATTGGAGAATTCTGAGGCAATTCTCACAAAAGGGATGAAAATTCTTGGGGCAAGGAGGCAATGTGAAATGGGTAGAGTTTCACTATTATTATGTCTAGATGTGGAATGAGACCCCAAAACCTCCTTTTATATGACAAAATTATGGTTATTCGGTTGGGTGGTGGCTTATAGGCGGTGGATTAGTTGGGAAACTACCCAATAGCTCATAATCTCAACAAGTTCCTTGCAACTTTTTATCTTTTTAAAATTTTGCAAGTATACACAGGCTTAGTGGTGCAGCATGCATATGTACGTGGGCTATAGTGGTGCAAAAAATGTATGTACGTGGGAAGTATTGGTGTAGGGCATGTACATCTTCAAAAAATGAGTTTTTTAGAAGAGCAACTTAGTAATGGCTTGGAAAAAAATGCAAGTAAGAGGGACAAATGACAAGTATGCATATGTATAGAAATTTAGATTTATAACAGATGCCCCCTAATGTGTGAGGTCAGAAGAGCATCTGATGGCTGAAATACATTACAAGATATTCACCAATGTACGAAATAAGTGAACCTGGGACCAGAGTTCGGGAGGTTCCATCTGCAAAAAATAAGAATGTCTCTCTAAGGCGGGCATACCCATGCTCAAGATGAAATAAATCATGGTTTCCAATCAAATATACTGTAGATCCATGTCATATAAGTATATAAAGTGTAGCCGCGAGAAATACACATCGGATCTACATCTCAAAATCAAAGATATACAAGTATAGTATCCATCTTCAAGAAGCCAACAACACCTAATGGTTGGAGATGAGGTATTCATAGCTCAAGAAACAACTTCAAGATATTCAAAAATCAGGTAGGAGTACAATGTGAGTGTATGACTTCACTACCCAGAGGTCTTCGATGACTCTTTGGGAAAAGACAAGAGGATCTCGATGATCAGGAAGAGAACTTCATTGATTTCAAACAAGGACTTGATTGGAATTTTTGGGATGGTCGGGCATGAGGTCAAGAGACAAAATGTAGAAAGGCTTACTCAGGTTGGGTGAAACTTCCCTTGGACAGTAGCATGAACGATGATCAGAATCAGGCAGCATGACATTGACATAAGTTCACAATGCAGGAGGAAAACACAAACTCTCCATGTGTTTGGAAGAGTAACCAAACAAAGGAGGACACAAATATAAGTAGCGAGAACAACTTCCTAAGGTTATATTTCCTAAGGCGACTCATTGTGCTTCCAAAAAAGAATATATATTTCCCTTCCCCTCTTTTTGGGTTTTTTTATTCTTTTGTCTTTTTCAATTTTTTAAATATCTTTGAAAAAGAATAAAAGAATGCTATGTTACAAAGGAGGAATGAGTGTTGCAAGCATACTAGCTCCAAGCGCAAGGAACACACTAATGCTCAGAGCAAGGAGACATGTGTAGGAAAAGGACACTCGAGAAAATTCCTCCATGGGTCAAGGTGTCAGGTCGCAGAGGAAAAGTGCTACAAGGCTTGCATATAAGGCATGCTTCAAAGGTTCAGTTGAGAGAAACATGGAGCCAACATTAGGCCAAATATGTAGAGATGCAAAATGTGATTAGAAAGACATGATGAAACCCCCTTCAATGTAATTTTTAATGAGCCCAGAGAAGGTAATCTCAGTACTTTTTCACGTTTAGAGAGTTTGGGAAAATGAAAAAGAAGACTCCACTGGGGTACCTCTTTCCAAAATAGTCTGGTCTGTTTGAAAAAGGGGTAAACTAGCACCAAAAAGACGTCTATTCAAAACCATTTTAACGAGTGTCACAAAGACAAGATCACTCGATAATATTTTCAATTTTAAGGAGTCTAAAAAGATCTTAACTATGGACTCACCGCCTTTTTCTAGATTTATTCTCCTTAGCCCGAAAAAGTATAAAATTTACTGAGGAGAACTCTCCCAGCGAGACAAATCTCCCGAGGTGTACCTTTTTCCTCCATAATCTATAAGCTGGAAAAAGGGGTAAACTCATTCCAGTAGATGTTCCTCTGGACCAATTTTAATGAGTGTGAAAGAACAAGATCACTCAACGATCTTTTCAATTTTAGGGAGTCTGAAAAGAGCTTAACTATGGACTCTGTGGGAGTTCCTTTTTCGTAAATTTAGTCCCTCGGGCCCAAAAAAGGGTTAAAATTATACCTAAGAATACTCTTTTGGTGAACCGAAGCTTCTAAAGTATACCTTTGTTCGTAAAATTGACCATCCCGACCGAAAAAGGGGTAAACTACCATCGAACATACATGCCTTTGAATTTGAGTTTGGCGAGTGCGAAGGACAACAATACACTCTACAATATTTTCATGGTTAGAGAGTCTAAAAAGGGATTAAAGAAGACTCCAAGAGGTTACTTTTCTCAGTTAACCCAGACAAGATTCAAAAGCATAAATGTAGTCTCGTCAGATGTTACTTTCAAATTTCAAAGCGATCTTGAAAGACAACAAAGCATGATCATTTTGGGAGTCCCAAGGGTCAAGACAAGAGTGATGGTGCATTAAACGAATGAGGCTCAAACTCATAATCATGAAAGGAATAACAAGGAATCCCTAACCTAAAATCATTAGAGACAACATGGATGCCAAAATGCAACAAGGATCTATCTAGGGCATCCATGTAAAGGTAGGATCTACCACCAAATCAAGACACTTCTAAATAAGCAATGACAGTTCCATGTTGCACTTTGGTGGGATTGATCCTATGGCAAAGAGGAAAATACAACGAGATGCAAAAAGTGGAAGTGGAGTCCTAACTTACATGCAAACAGTTGGAAAAAATGACTTTTACCAAAGGACCTTTAAAAAATGACCCATCTCCCAAAAGAGTTACCAAACCAAAATGGAAAAGTGCATCGTAACATCCAATAATAAATTCAAGAACCAATTTAAATGATTTCAAATCCAGAAAAAATGACAAAAGGGATAAAAAAACTGGCAAAAAGGGCCAAAAAAGTCTATAAATAGAAGCTGACAACTCATTTTCACCATTGCAATTTGAAAATTAGCCAAAAGGAAAAAATTACCCTTTTTTCTAAAAGAGTTGATTCCAATAGCTTCAGAGGATGAAATGAAGTTCTGCGCAGACCAAGTAAGTATAAACTCATCCCTCTTGCATTTCAATACTTCAATTATGCATAGATTTTAGTTTTTTGGGGGTCGCACCCTCTTAAAAAATGGCGGCCCTACATGTATGTAGGTTTTATCAGGACAACCCGTGTATGTAGATAAGAAGATAACAGTCTGACAATGTGCATACACGACTGTGTCCAAGAAATCCCACGTACACCATCAAAAGTGTGAAAAAAAATCAAAATGCAAGAGCTAAATCCTTTTTGAATTGTCATGGAACATGCTATATGTCCACTGGAGGGAGAGGGAACATGAGGAAATCGATATCTTGGTCGATGAGGACCCTTCTTCTATGGCCATATTGAAACAATGCGGGTTATGGAAGTTATACCAGTGTCTGTTCATGAGGGCACAACCCAGGTTACTGAATGCCCTGCTAGATTACAGACACCCTGACGCAGAGACATTCATGCTTGAGGGGTGGTCGTTAATGTTGAAATGGATAATTGAAACTAAGAGGGGCGGGGGGGTGAATCAGTGTCACAAAACTTTGAACAATTTTCTACTTTTCAAAAATTAACTAAACAACAAATATTTATTTCATTTTCTCAATCAATATATAAATGGATAAATATTTTATTTATTTAAATAACTTGAATGAATACATAAGATCAATATTTGAATATCAACTTCATACAATTATGAGAGACCCAAATCTTTGTTACAAGACCCAAATTTTAATTCTCAGATCCAACTGAGAAATGAGGAATCCAACCCTCATAACAAGTCCCATCTTGTTGATCTCAGATCCAACCGAGAAGTGAGGAATCCAATCCTCATACAAGACCCAACTTGTAAACAGGCACCAACCTGATAGAATGAACTTTCATTCAATCCATTATATATAAATATATATACTTCAACAAAAAAACCTACACTTATTCTCACCATTCCTTCTTGTTTATATAGCCTTCCAACTGGTGTGAATTTGAATCATTGTGTCTTTTGATATTTGAAACATTGTACCTTTTCATTTAAATGATAATATTAATCTTTAATTAATATCATTTTTCCTTTTATCCTTTATTCATAATGCTCACGAATTAATTCTCTTTTAATCATGACTGTGTGTCGGTTCTTTTGTCTTCATGAGTTGATCACATACATGGATCGATTCATTATATCATACTCATGCTTCTGTTGTGTTCTTAGTTCACAAACAGATCATATTTTGATCTTTTATCAATTCTCTGTATTATTATAGTGTTAACTCTCTGTCGAATTAAATCTTTATGAGGTGCTTCCTTCAAACCATTTACATATGACCATATGCGCAAAACCACGGGCTTATTGATTTGATGATTTCCTCTTATTTTTCCCTTTGTTTCTTTATTCCATACGACCACAGGTTGTGACCAGGCACTAAGCTAAAGAAGTTCTTGATCACTTTATCAGAATCAACGATCATGTTTTAATCTCCCGATGAGATGGATGACTGTCGACACTTTGGGACTTCATCCTTCACATCTTCCAGCCTTTTTACAAATCTCCCGATGAGATGGATGATTGTTGGCACTTCCAGACTTCTCCCTTCACATTTTCCATCCTTTTTAAAAATATCCCTATGAGTTGGAAGGCTATCGGTACTTCGGGACTCTGTGCCATGGAACTTTCAGCCTCTTTAAAAATCTACCGATGAGTTGGATGACTTTCGAGAAAGATCCAGAAGTAGATAAACAATTTATGTTGACTTCGGCCTTTGGTGCTTCGGGTGATTTATCCTTCACATTCCATCAATATTATAGATTTCATTTCACCAAAGTAGATCAGACGATTGAATTTTATTCGCACGATGAATGGTTCTCATTCATTTCAAAACTTCGGGACTTTGGGTATTTGTTGGTGGTGAAACTCCCAAAGTAAAAAACTCTTAGAGTGACATAACTTGCAGACGTCACTTGTTTGATGTGGCACTGACTAAGTGGTTTCCACATGTCACTTAGATTCGTGACTTACGCATACCTAAAATGACAACTTCACTTTGACACTTGTCATAATCTGACTATGCCACATGTCCTTGTTGAAGTGGATCTCCTCATGTGGCACATGTTCTTCTCCTGGATCTAACGGTTTTCCTAGCTCCCAAAATGTATCTCAGATCGACGACTGAGAGTGAATTCGGAACTTGGGCCTTAGGGACTTCAGAAATTTGATTTCTCCACTTCCCAGTTCTCTCGAAGTGATATTCCCCAAAGTTTAAACCTCGAGTAACTTGACTTCATCCAATGGACATTATTTAACCCGAAAAGGCTTAACACGATCCAACGATTTTCGGGAATTCAACTATTCGGGATTTAGGGCCTTTTGCCTTGATTATATTGTCACTCCACTTTATATATCGGACGATCAATATCACTCCATAAATATTTCTCAGATCGGATGGTCAATATCACTCCCGAAATAATTCTCAGATTGGACAGTCAATATCACTCCTGAAATATTTCTTAGCTCGGACGATCCTCATTTACTTTGGGACTTTGGCCTTCGGGTGATCTGACTATGTTAGAGTCCTAACCCAAACATAGGTAAAAAAATATATTCGGATGTAATAAAGGTCAATATTAATAAGGACTTGCAATAAAATAGAATAAGTCGAATGTAAGAAGACCTAATATAATCTTTCGCTTCTAGAAGGATCTTCCTCTAGATGATTCTTTTGATAGATATATTTAGTATAAATAAGATTCGAGGGTATGAGAACCCTATCTTGGATATTATTGTAATAGAGCTCTGTTCTACTGGAGGTTTCCCCCTTGAAGAGGCCTGTGAACATTGCTCTCAAAATCAAATTGTTATTTATGTTGTTATTCTTATATCATTTCAGTGTTATTGTGGTGATTGTTCTGGTTATATTATTGTTATTGTGCCATTTCTAGCATTTTATTTCTGTTCTAAATACTTTTTATATCTAGTATATTACAAGTGGTATCAGAGCACTTTCCTTGGCATAAATTGTGGGTAATTTGTTTTTCCAGGGTAGATACGTATTTCAGCATCTTTAAGCCATAGAGATCTGTCGTTACACGCATAAATCCATAGTTGAGGGATTCATACATGCAGGAAATACAAGTGGTTCTTAAGCGCACATCTATTGGCCACCCTTGTAACCCTTGTTGGTACCCCTTAGAGTGGTAGTGCATCAGACAACACCTGTGTACGGATTGACCTAGATTTCCTGAAGCCCTCTTTTAGATAAACCGATCGACTGCCTAACTGCTATAGTGCCACCGAGAACAACACTCGGGAAGATACTCTCTAGTACTTGGGTAGTCGGATAGTATGGCTAAGGGTATGGTCTATCCTCCTTAGTTAGTGCCTTGAGATATTGGGCCGAGTAATACTGTTAGACCCCACACGTATATCAGAGAGCTATAGAATAGGGAAAATCCTTGTCTGTAGAACCCTTGAATACCTAACCCTTGGGGACAACAACATAAACAAATCAAAATAGATAAGATCTATTGACGTCCAACTGTGTTCCTGTTTCCAAGTAACTACACATTTCTTCATGGTTAATAATTTGGGCATTTCATCACTACAGTATTCTTCAGACTGAAGTATCACTCTACAGGTGTATAAAAAAATAAAAAACAGTCTAGAATTTTTTTCACCATTATTTGAGACCTATTCCATTGGATTAACACGATCCAACGTTGTTGGTAATTTTACTATGAGACATTTTGGGCCTTTGGCCTTGCTTATCCTATCCTTCCACTTTATATATCGTACGGTCAATATCACTCCTGAAATATTTCTCAGATCGGACGGTCCTCATTTACTTCGGGACTTTGGCCTTTGGGCGATCTTACTTGTTCTCAACCCTTTTCTCTCGAAGTTGTTAGCATTTAAGTTGACCACTACTACCTTGGCATGCTCTGAATAGATCAGACGGACTTTGTCTGGAAATTTTTTCACCATTATTTGATACCTATTCCATTGGATTCATCTCTTCGCCCTGATCACATTCATATATATCATTTTTCGGAAAAATGTTTGACCCCACCTACCCCTTTTCAGTTCCCTCATCCTCATGGCCCATACCCGTTGCCAAGACTTTGAAACTCGCTTCAATACCTTGCAATCTAGTCTCATCGAGACCCAACAATAAGTGAAACAACTCAGTGCCAATGGTGTCGCCATCAATACAACCATGCAGTCATGAATGGAGGAAATCAAACAAGACCTCACCACCCAGATTGAATCTGTCTTTTCATCACTCTGCACCAAGATTCATATCCCTACAAATAACCCTTCCTCTGACTCACCCCCAGATACTGAAGGTGGACATTCCTCTCATTCCCATAACCTTCAGCACCATCACTTTCAACGCGACCTACGCCTTCCGTGGGTGGATGTGACCAAATTTGATGGCTCGGACCCCACTGGTTGGGTAAACCAAATGGAACATTATTTCTCTTTATACGACATTACAGATGACTTGGCCAAACTCTGATATGGTGTTTTCCATCTAGATCAAGAACATTGGCAATGATGGCAATGGAGAAAAACTTCCTGTCAAGGGTATATTTCTTGGACACACTTTGTGGTAGAGCTTTATGAACGCTTTGGCACTGATAACAACCATTTGGTCCATTTGACAAAGTTGAAACAATTAGGAACAGTGGAATACTTTATAGCTACCTTTGAGTGCCTGGGTTTTCAGACAGAGGGCATGTCTGATGCATTTTTTAGAGAGTGTTTTATCAATGGTCTCAAGGATGCGATTCGGGCCCATGTCCTCATGGATCGGCCTCAACATTGGGTGGAGGCTACTAAAAGAGATAAAGAAGCACAGTAGGTTGTATCTTCTCAAAAATTAAAACCGTCCTTTATCCCTCGCCCTAAACTAGTAAATCCCACTACTCCCTCCACTCCACTAAAGATCCAAAAATTGACCAGGGCTGAAATGGTTGAATGCCAACTCATAGGATTTTTTTTTAAATGTGATGACAAATATTTCCTAGGCCACAAGTGTAAGGAAAAAAATATTTTTATGGCCATCTCCAAGGATATTTCGGAAGAGGATGTTGAAAATCCCCTTGTGTCTGAGTCACCTAAAACCACTGACATAACCCCTCCCTCAGACCCTCCTGAAGTAGAACCGGTCATTTCCCTCAATGCTCTCACTGGCTTCTCTGCCCCCCAAACCCTCAAGCTAATTAGTTACATCAAGCATCAGAAGGTCATCATTCTGGTTGATAGTGGAAGAACCCATAATTTTACTCATCGCTGCATTTCCCGAGAAACTCATTGCTACATCCATGCCGTCAATAATTTCCAAATCATGTTTTCCAATGGTGGCTTAATGAAATGTGGAGGGCATTGTGAAAATGTGTGTCTCCAAATTTGTAAATACAACCTGAAATCTCATATGTTTTCTATCGACATGGGTGGTTGTGACATTGTGTTGGGTGCAGACTGGCTAAGGACTTTGGGTCCCATTATTATGGATTTTAAGGAATTAACCATGCAATTCGACCAGGAGGGCCACCAATATAAGTTCCAAGGCATCACCGTCAGTTGACCTGAGATCATTAGTTCCTATCGCATGGAAAAGATGCTAAAAAAAGGTCAGTCTGGTGTTATTTCCCAACTTCATGCCATACAAGAAACAGAGACACCCTCGGTGCCGCAAGACCTCCAAGCCATCCTTTCTAAACATCAAGTGGTTTTTTCCACTCCCCAGAGACTCCCTCCTTCCCAAGGTGTTCATGATAATTCCATTCCCCTTGTACCAGGAATCCTTTCTCCCAATATCCATCCATATCGTCACCCCTTTTCCCAAAAAAATGAAATTGAGAAAATGGTCCACGAACTCCTTAATGCAGGCCTTATCCGCCCTTGTACAAGCCCCTAGTATTCTCCTATGGTCATGGTCCTGAAGAAACAAGTTTCTTGGTGAATGTGTCCTGACCTCCATTCCCTTAACAAACTTACCATTAAATACAAATTTCCCATTCATGTCATTGATGATCTCCTGGATGAATTGAGTGGTGCCCAATTATTTACTAAACTTGATCTTCATTCGGGCTACCACCAGATATGTATGAAAGAGGCAGATATTCCCAAAACTTCCTTTAGAACTCATGAGGTCCACTATGAGTTTTTGGTCATGCCCTCTGTCTTGTGTAATGCCCCCTCCACCTTCCAAAGCCTCGTGAATCATGTCTTCTATCCTTTTCTTCATCATTTTGTCTTAGTTTTCTTTGATGATATTGTCATCTATCACAAAAAATGGACAAAACATCTTGTTCATGTGGATTGAGTTCTCCATCTACTCTCTCAATACCAAATTTTCCTGAAACAGTCTAAATGTTCTTTTGTCGCCTCAGAAGTAGAATACTTGAGTCATCTAGTTGGCACAGATGGCGTCGGGGTGGATCCAAAAAATATTGAAGTTATGCAAGACTGGCCTCACCCAAAGACTCTCAAAATATTTCCTGGATTTATGGGCTTAATAGGTTATTGTCACAAGTTTGTTAAGAATTATGGAAAGATTGCAACACCTCTCACTGCTCTTCTAAAAAATAACTCTTTCACTTGGACTCCAACTGTTGCTCAAGATTTTCAAACCTTGAAGATGGCCATGTGCACCAATCCAGCCCTGGCCCTTCCTAATTTCACAAAGACCTTTGTCTTGGAATGTGATGCCTCAGGGAAAGGAATTGGTGTTGTCCTTATGCAAGAGGGTCGACCTTTGGCCTTTACCAACAAGAAACTATTTGAAAGCAATCTCGACAAATCAATCTATGAAAAGGAAATGTTTTCTATTCTGCATGTCGTTGATCTGTGGTGCCCTTGTCTGTTGGGGAAACGTTTCCAAATTAAGATAGACCATCAAAGCCTCAAGTATTTTCTAGAACAACGTATTTCCTCCCTAGAGCAACAAAAATGGGTGATTAAGCTCTTTAGATATGATTATGAGATCATTTACAAGAAAGGAAAAGACAATGTGGTGGTGAATGCACTTTCCCGAAAATATGAAGATGAAGGACCCCTTTTTTCTCTTTCCTTCATTGTACCAGATTGGTTCCAAGCCGTTTTCCAAGAATGGATACAAGATCCCAAAAGTTCACATCTGATCCAACAATTGTAGTTTAATGGTCCAACTTCCCCAGGTTACTTTTGGCTTCATGATGATCTTCGATACAGAGGCCATTTGTATTTAAGTAAACAATCAAAGCTTAAATTCATGGTACTTTCTGAGCTTCATGCTACACCCACAACGAGGAACTCTGGGTTCACCAAAACCTATGACAGGGTCAACCGTTCTTTTTTCTGGGATGGTATGAAACATGACATTTGTAATTTTTTCGCTGAATGTGATGTGTGTCAACGCAACAAGGGAGAAATACTCAAATCTTCGGGAACACTACAACCTCTTTCGATTCCACCTCCTATTTGGAATGATATCTCTATGGATTTTATTACAGGCTTACCCAAATCGGGAAATAAATTAGTCATCATGGTGGTTGTTGATCGCCTTTCCAAGTATTCTCATTTATGCGCTCTTCAACACCCATTTAAAGCTTCCATGGTGGCTGAAATTTTGACGAATCAGGTCTTCAAGCTTCATGGCATGCCACACTCTATTGTTTTTTATCACGACCCAAATTTCACAATAAATTTTTGGCAAGAACTATTCAAGCTACAAGGCACCCAATTGCATCTCAGCACATCTTATCATCCCTAGACTGATGGTCAAATAGAATTTGTCAACAAGTGTTTGGAAACATATTTGAGGTGTTTTCCTCAGAAAAGCAAAATCAATGGGCTCAATGGTTACCCCTATCTGAATGGTGGTACAACAATTCATACCATACAGCTACAGGGATGAATCCTTTTGAAGCGGTATATGGACAGAATCCACCTTCAATTTTCTTATACTTACCTGGTGTCTCAAAGGTCCAGGCGGTTGACCAAACACTTACAGTTCAAGAGGCTATTCTCCATACCCTCAAAGATAATTTGGTCATGACACATGATCGCATGAAGCAACAAGCAGATCAAGGTCGCTCTGAACATCAATTTGCAGAAGGGGATCAAGTGTTTCCTCGAATGAAACCTTACAAGAAAAATTCCCTCAAGGCCGAGCATTGTCATAAGCTAGCGCCCAAATTTTATGGTCCTTATACCATTCTCAAGTGTGTGGGACAAGTATCCTATCAGTTAGCTTTGCCCATTCATTCGAAGCTACATCCTGTTTTTCATGTTTCATGCTTAAAGAAGGTGATTGGAACTAAGTTCCAAATTCAAACCAACCTTCCTGAATTAGCCGAAGAAGGATCCATTTGGATACAACCATAAGCAATTTTGGACCAGCATAAGCATCGCCTGCATCAGATAACCATCAAGGCAGTGTTAGTTTAGTGGAAAGATACAACTCCAATAGATGGCACTTGGGAACCAACTACCATTCTGCAGTAATTTCCACTTTTCAAGCCTTGAGGACAAGGCTGTTTTTAAGGGGGAGGACATGTTAGGGTCCTAACCTGCACATAGGTAGAACAATATATTCAGATGTAATAAAGGTCAATATTAATAAGGCCTCTCAATAAAATAGAATAAGTTGAATGTAAGAATACCTAATAGAAGCTTCTGCTTCTAGAAGGATCTTCCTCTAGATGCTTCTTTTGATAGACATATTTAGTATAAATAGGAGTCGAGGGCATGAGAACCCTAGCTTGGACATTATTGTAATAGAGTTCTGCTCAATTGGAGGTTCCCCCTCGAAGAGGCCCGTGACCATTTCTCTCAAAATCAAATTGTTATTTATGTTGTTATTCTTTTATCATTTTGGTGTTATTGTGGTGATTGTTCTGGTTATATTATTGTTATTCTGGCATTTATAGCATTTTATTTTTGTTCTGCATACTTTTTATATCTGGTATATTACATACTTGTTCTCAACCCTTTTCTCCCAAAGTGGTCAGCACCGAAGTTGACCACTGATACCTTGACACGCTCTGAATATATCAAATGGTCTTTGTCTTCGCTTATCCTATCCTTCCACTTAACTTGATCCAACGGTCAATGTGGATTGTGGAACCATAACTTGCGAGTGGTTTAATTCATCTCCCAATCTCCGCAATTGAATTTTTGTGATTGTTGGTGAGTCAAACATAGTCATTGATCTTTGAATCGATGAAATTTGATGATCTAGAATAATTGCGGGATTGGAAATAACATCTAGTTTAATTTTCCTTTTGTTCTTCCCAATATATCCATGTCGTTGATCTGTTCTTGCATACCCAATGGTCCTAGTTTGTCCTCTGGGGATTTCGTTCTCGATCACGTTTCTGCACTACGCTTTCTCTCTTAATATTTGATCATAGGAACATTGTTGATCCTATCGTGATCAACAATAATCACAATTTGCTTCAACCTTAAGGTGATGTTATTTTGTCGATCTTTAGTATACTTTTCCTCCTAATATTAACCTTGCTTCTATGCTACATTATCTTTCTTTCATTGACCCTTCATTACACATGGACAAACCTTATTGGCCATCTTGATACTAATTCCAACTGTATAACTATTCATGACTGATTTATTTTTCCATCATAACAACTTATCATGACTGTTGACATCAATGAAAATATCTCCAACAATCTCCCCCTTTGTCATTGAAGGAAACACACTAACTGCATACACAAAATCCCCTATGATGATGCTTCTCTCTCTTGAAGTTACTCTCCCCCCTTGACATCAATGGCAAATATTTTCTCCCCTTATGATCAACATCTTTCTTTCTGCATGTTGTTTGACCAGAATATGAACTTGGGTAACTCCCCCTGCAATCATTCTCTGTCTTCCATAACTGAATGACTCCCCCTGTCAATATGCTCTCTCTGTCTCTGAGTAATTCCCCCCTTTTTCTATGAAAGGGTATCTTTTTATGACAAGGTCTCTTTCCCTGTTAATCTTACTGATCTTTTTTATCTGCTTCTTATTTGTATTTGATATTTCAGAGGAATATCAATTGAGGAATTATACCAATTGATTTAAATACCAATTTTGTTATCAATTGATCTTTGTTGAATGATACTCCTTGAACTTCTCTGCTACCTTTATTTCTTCTTCTTCTTGTATTCTACAACTAACCCTACTAATGATTTTTCTTTTGACCACTAATCTATAGATAGTCAAGATTTTCCATATGTTAATTTAGAAACTCTTTGGCATAATCTTTGATTTTGTAAAACCAATTTAAACTTCTTTTTGTATTTTCTTTCTTTTGCTAACAACTTGTGACATCATCAAAATTTTATATTGTCCCATATTATTCTATAGGTAATCCCTTTTCTTGAGCTTGATTTATTTCATATTGAATTTCACATTCTTTGTTTGGACCTTCACCCATCATTTTCTTATTATTAATTTCTTCATTTTCAGGTGTAATAACATCTTTCTTGCTTTCTCCTTCAGATTTTCTTCTCCATATCTTTCTATGAGATATTCTTCTTTTTGGATCTTGTCTTTCTAATTATGTTTTTGGAGGTTTGTCATTTCCTTTCTTCTTCAAACTTTTATTAGGTTTTGTCTCTGAATTGAATAACTTATTCAAATATTGAATTTTTGTATTCTTTCATTTTTGGGATTTGTGCCTAAACCTATCACAGTTGTAACATCTCATTCTATGACAAAATTTTGTTGTGTTCCCAACAAAATTACATCTCCAACATCTAATTGCGTTTTTGGATTTTCTTGTATAACCTTCCTCTAGTTTCTTCCAGTACATTACTTTATGGCCAAAACTATGACAAGAAAAGCAATATTCATTGAAGGTGTTTCCATTTTTTATTTTATTTTGGCTTGAGAGATATGTCATATGATTTTCTTTCTTATTGTATCCAAGACCAGTTTTGTCAACAACTGATCTTTGGCTCTTCAAAATATTATCTAGGATAGCTGAGCTATTCTGGAAATTGACAATCTTATTTGTCTTTTCGTTCATCTGTTTGAGATTGACTATTTCTAACTTTAATATATGACATAATTCTTCCCTTTTAGTCAACTATATATTAAGGGATTCTTCCACTTCTTTAGCAAGTTCAAGATGAGTCTTTAGATTGATGACTATTTATTCTGTCTCATCCAAAACTTCTTAGCATTTAATAGTTTTGTCATATGTCTTCAATTCTTCCATATCTTTTGTTAGATCAAAAACTTTAGATTTCAATATTTTGATTTCTTCCTCATATTCTAGCTAGTCCTTTTGAGGTTGATGGTTTCTAATTCAAACATTTGGCATGATTCTTCCTTTTTAGTTATTTGGATCTTCTGGGATTATTCATTTTTCTTATATTCTTCAATTTGAGTCATTAGTACTTTCATTTATATTTTTGAAAATGATGATTTCCAATTCCAACATGTGCTAAGAATTTTATTTCCTTGTTAACTGGATCTTTAGGTCTTCTTAACTTTGTTTAATTTCCTCAAGTTGAGTGTTTAGACTGTTAACTAATTCTTCTGATTATTTTAGTGTTTCATTTCTTTTACATTCATGTGCCTTTAATTCTTCGATATCTTCTATTAGATTGGTAACTTCGGTTTTCAATCTTTTGATCTCCTTTTCTTTTTCTTCTAGCTGAACTCTTTGTTCAAACTTTTCATCATTAGATTGATCTAACTGTTGAAGTAGCAACATATCCTTTTGTTGGAGTTTCTCCAACTCTTCTAGAGTGCACATAGTTCTGGACTCAAGATGATCAAGAACATCCTTAGTAAATTCAATATATAGAAAATTTCCTGGTTCCATACTAATCACTTCAAATGTAGTTATAACATCAGTCTTAAAATCTAATAGTTTTTCTTTAGTGAATACTGAGGTATTCCTCAATTCCTTGATGAGGTTGTCTTCTTCATTGTTAACTGGGTTTTGCATGAAATTCTACATTTCATTCTGATTAGAAATGTATTTCTCTATATTGTGTTCTTCAAATTGATTGCAAATTTGTTTTCTTTATCTTCTTCCTTATCTTGATAATAATTCTCTTCTTCTTGTATTTCATTATGATAACAATTTTCTAGTTGAAGCCATAATTCTTTATCAGATTTGTAGTGTCATCTTTTCTTTGACTTGGTCTGACAATCCATCCTAGATTACTTTTAAGGCTACTGAATTGTTTCTCCTTGCTTCCTTTGCAGTTTTAGTTTTTCTCTTTTAAGTAGTTAAGTGTCAGGGCTTCCTTACTACCGAATCCTAAACTCTAGATCTTCTTAACTTCAGATATCTTTTCATATTTTCCCTCCACTATAAATAATTTGTTCCATGAAATAAGGGAGCTTCATTTCTGGAGATAGAAATTTTTTCACCCATTTCTTCTTAATCTATCTCTAGTGTTTAAACTGTGATGAAGGAACCTTCTATGATACCAATTTTTGAAATGGATACTTGACACTGAGAGGGGGGGGGGGGTGAATCAGTGTCACAAAACTTTGGACAATTTTCCAATTTTCACAAATTAACTAAACAACAAATATTTATTTCATTTTCTCAATCAATATATAAATGGATAACTATTTTAATTATTTAAATAACTTGAATAAATAAATAAGATCAATCTTTGAATATCATATTCATACAATTATGAGAGACTCAACTCTTTGTTACAAGACCCATCTTGTAGTTCTCAGATCCAACTAAGAAATGATGAACCCAACCTTTATAACAAGTCCCATCTTGTTGATCTCATATCCAACTGAGATGTGAGGAATCCAATCCTCATACAAGACCCAACTTGTAAACATGCACCAAACTAATAGAATGAAATTTCATTCAATCCATTATATATAAATATATATACTTCAAAAAAAACAACCACACTTGTTCTCACCATTCCTTCTTGTTTATATAGTCTTCCAACTGGTGTGAATTTGAATCATTGTGTCTTTTGATATTTGAACCATTGTACCTTTTCATTTAAATGATAATATTAATCTTTAATTAATATCATTTTTCCTTTTATCCTTTATTCATAATGCTCATGAATTAATTCTCTTTTAATCATGATTGTGTGTCGGTTCTTTTGTCTTCATGAGTTGATCGTAGACATGGATCAATTCATTATATCATACACATGATTTTGTTGTGTTCTTAGTTTAGAAACAGATCATATTTTGATATTTTATCAATTCTCTCTATTATTCTAGTGTTAAATCTCTGTCTAATTAAATCTTTATGAGGTGCTTCCTCCAAACCTTTTACATATGACCATATGTGTAAAACCACGGGCTTATTGATTTGAGCATTGCCTCTTATTTTTCCCTTTGTTTCTTTATTCCATACGATTGCAGGTGGTGACCAAGCACTAAGCTAAAGAAGTGCTTGATCACTTATCAGAATCAACGGTCACGTTTTAATCTCCCGATGAGATGGATGAATGTCATCACTTTGGGACTTCGTCCTTCTCATATTCCATCCTTTTTACAAATCTCTCGATGATATGGATGACTGTCGACACTTCGGGACTTCGTCCTTCGTGTTTTCCATCCTTTTTAAAAATCTCCTAACGAGTTGGACGATTGTCGACACTTTGGGACTTCGTGCCACATGAATTGTAGCCTCTTTTAAAATCTATCAATGAGTTGAACAACTATCGACACTTTGGGACTTTGGTTATTTCACTTACGCTATCCTTCCACTATACTTGATCAACGATCGAGAAATATCCCGAAGTATATCAAGGGTTAATGTTGACTTCTTCCTTCGACACTTTGGGTGATATATCCTTCACATTCCTTCAATCTTCCAGAGTTCATTTCTCTAAAGTAGATCAGACGATTGGATTTTATTCACATGACATCTCGTTCATTTTGAAACTTTGGGACTTCGGGTATTTGCTGGTGGTGAAACTCCCAAATTACAAAACTCCCTGAGTGACGTAACTTCCTGACATCACTTGTTTGACGTGGCACCGACTTAGTGGCTATGACATGTCACTTAGATTCGTGACTTATGCATACCTGAAATGCCAACTACACTTTGACACTTGTCATAATCTGACTGCACCACATATTCTTGCTGACATGGAACTCCTCATGTGGAACATGTTCTTCTCCTCGATCTAATGGTTGTCATAACTCCCAAAATGTATCTCAGATCGACGGATGAGAGTGACTTCGAAACTTCGGCCTTCGAGACTTTAGGTAATTTGATTTCTCCAGTTCCCAGTTCTCCCGAAGTGTAAACCTCGAGTAATTTGACTTCATCCATTGGACATTATTTAACCTGAAAAGGATTAACATGATCCAACATTGTCGAGAATTTGGCTATGTGACATTTCAGGCCTTTGGCCTTGTTTATCCTGTCCTTCCACTTTATATATTGGACGGTCAATATCACTCCTGAAATATTACTTAGATCGGACGGTCCTCATTTACTTCGGGACTTTGGCATTCGGGTGATCTTACTTCTTCTCAACCCTTTTCTCTCGAAGTGGTCAGTGCCGAAGTTGAACACTTCTACCTTGGCATGCTCTAAATATATTAGACAGACTACGTATGGAAATTTTTTCACCATTATTTGAGACCTATTCCATTGGATTCATCTCTTCGCCCTTATCACATCATACATATCATTTTTCGGCAAAATTTTTGACCCCACCCGCCCCTTTTCGGTTCCCTCGTCCTCATGGCCCACACCCATAGCCAAGACTTTGAAAATCACTTCAATACCTTTCAATATAGTCTCACCGAGACCCAACAAGAAGTGAAACAACTCAGTGCCAATGTTGTTTCCATCAATACAAACATCCAGTCCTCAATGGAGGAAATCAAACAAGACCTGACCACCCAGCTTGAATATGTCTTTTCGTCACTCTGCACCAAGATTCATATCCATACAGATAACCCTTCCTATGAATCACCCCCACATACTGAAGGTGAACATTCCTCTCATTCCCATAACTTTCAGCACCATCACTTTCAACATGACCTATACCTTCTGCGGGTGGATGTGACCAAATTTGATGGCTCGGACCACACTAGTTGGGTAACCCAAATGGAACATTATTTCTCTTTATATGGCATTACAGATGACTTGGCCAAACTCCGGTATGGTGTTCTCCATCTAGATCAAGAACATTGGCAATGGTGGCAATGGAGTAAAACTTCTCGTCAAGGGTGTATTGCTTGGACACCCTTTATGGCAGAGATTTATGAAAGCTTTGACACTGACACCAACCATTTGGGCTGTTTGGAAAATTTGAAACAATCAGGAACAGTGGAAGACTTTATAGCTAGCTTTGAGCGCCTAGATTTTCGGACAGAGGGCATGTCTGATGCCTTTTTTCGAGAGTGTTATATCAGTGGCCTCAAGGATGAGATTCGGGCCCATGTCCTTATGGCTCGACCTTAGAGTTGGGTGGAGGCTACTAACAGATATAAATAAGCACAACATGTTGTATCTTCTCAAAATCGAAAACCCTCCTTTATCCCTTGCCCTAAACCAGTAAATCCCACTACCCCCTCCACTTCACTAAAGATCCAAAAATTGATGAGGGTTGAAATGGATGAACACCAACTCAAAGTCCTTTGTTATAATTGTGATGACAAATATTTCCTGAGCCACAAGTGTAAGGTACAAAATCGTTTTATGGCCATCTCTAAGGATATTTCAAAAGAAGATGTTGAAAATCCCCTTGTGTCTGAGTCACCTGAAACCACTGACATAACCCCTCCCTTAGACCCTCCCGAAGTAGAACTGGTCATTTCCCTCAATGCTCTCACTGGATTCTCCTCCCGCCAAACCCTCAAGATAATCGATTACATTAAGCATCAGAAGGTCATTATTCTGGTTCATAGTGGAAGCACCCATAATTTTATTCATTGCTGCATTTCCCAAGAAACTCATTGCTACATCCACGCTGTCAATAATTTCCAAATCATGATTGCCAATGGTGGCTCAATGAAATGTGGAGGGCATTGTGAAAATGTGTGTCTCCAAATTAGTGACTACCACCTGAAATCTCATATGTTTTATATCGACATGGGTGGTTGTGACATTGTTTTGGGTGCAGACTGGCTAAGGACTTTGGGTCCCATTCTTATAGATTTTAAGGAATTAACCATGCAATTCGACCAGGAGGGCCACCAATATAAGTTCCAAGGCATCACTACCAGTTCACTTGAGATCATTATTTCCCATCGCATGGAAAAGCTGCTCAAAAAAGGTCATTCTAGTCTTATTTCCCAACTCCATGCCATACAAGCAACAAATACACCCTCGGTGCCGCAAGACCTCCAAGCCATCCTTTATAAAAATCAAGTGGTATTTTCCACTTCCCAGGGACTCCCTCCTTCCCATGGTGTTCATGATCATTCCATTTCCATTGTACTAGGAAACTTTCCTCCCAATATCTGTTTGTATCGTCACCCCTTTTCCCAAAAAAATGAAATTGAGAAAATGGTCCAGGAACTCCTTAATGCAGGCATTATCCGCCCTAGTATGAGCCCCTAATCTTCTTCTGTGGTCATGGTCCTGAAGAAAGAAGGTTATTTGCAAATGTGTCCTGACTTCCGTGCCCTCAACAAACTTACCATTAAAGACAAATTTCCCATTCCTATCATTGATGACCTCCTGGATGAATTGAGTGGCACCCAATTCTTTACTAAACTTGATCTTTGTTTGGACTACCACCAGATACGTATGAAAGAGGCAGATATTCCCAAAACTTCCTTTAGAACTCATGAGGGCCACTATGAGTTTTTGTTCATGCCCTTTGGCTTGTGTAATGCCCTCTCCACCTTACAAAGACTCATGAATCATGTCTTTCATCCTTTTGTCCATCATTTGGTTTTAGTTTTCGTTGATGATATTTTCATCTATAGAAAAACCTGGACATACCATCTTGCTCATGTGGATTGAGTTCTCCATCTACTCTCTCAACACCAACTTTTCCTGAAATAGTCTAAATTTGTTTTTGGTGCCTCAGAAGTAGAATACTTGGGTCATCTAGTTGGAAAGGATGGCGTCAGGGTGGATCCAAAAAAGATTGAATCTATGCAAGACTGGCCTCACCCAAAGACTCTCAAAAGATTGTGTGGATTTCTGGGCTTAACAGGTTATTATCACAAGTTTGTTAAGAATTATGGAAAGATTGCAACACCTCTCACTTCTCTTCTAAAAAATAACTCTTTCACTTGGACTCCAACTATTGCTCAAGATTTTCAAACCTTGAAGATGGACATGTGAAACATTCCAGTCCTAGCCCTTCCTGATTTCACAAAGACCTTTGTCTTGGAATTTGATGCCTCAGGGAAAGGAATTGGTGTTGTCCTTATGCAAGAGGGTCGACCTTTGGCCTTTACCAACAAGAAACTATCTGAAAGAAATCTGGGAAAATCAATCTATGAAAAGGAAATGTTGGCTATTCTGCATGTCGTTGATCTGTAGCACCCTTATCTATTGGGGAAACATTTCCAAATTAAGACAGACCATCAAAGCCTCAAGTATTTTCTGGAACAACACATTTACTCCCCATAGCAACAAAAATGGGTGACTGAGCTCTTTCTATATGATTATGAGATCATTTACAAGAAATTCAAAGACAATGTCATGGCGGATGCACTTTCCTGAAAATATGAAGATGAAGGATCCCTTTTTTCTCTTTCCTTCATTGTACCAGATTGGCTCCAAGCCATTCACCATGAATGGCTACAAGATCCCAAAATTTTGCATCTGATCCAACAATTGCAGTCCAATGGTCCAGCTTCACCAGGGTACTCTTGGCTCCATGATGAGCTTTGATACAAAGGCCATTTGTATTTAAGTAAACAATCAAAGCTTAAATCCACGATACTTTCTGAGCTTCATGCTACACCCATAGTGGGGCACTCCGGGTTCACCAAAACCTATGAAAGGGTCAAACGTTCTTTTTTCTGGGATGGTATGAAATAAGACATTCGTAATTTTGTCGTTGAATGTGATGTGTGTCAATGCAACAAGAGAGAAACAGTAAAATCTCCGGGCACACTACAACCGCTTCTAATTCCACCTGCTATTTGGAAGGATATCTCTATGGATTTTATTATAGGCTTACCCAAATCAAGAAATAAATCATTCATCATGGTGATTGTTGATTTCCTTTCCAAGTATGCTCATTTCTGTGCTCTTCAACACCCATTTATAGCATCCACGGTGGCTCAAATTTTCGTGAATCAGGTCTTCAAGCTTCATGGCATGGCACACTCTATTTTTTTTTATCGCAACCCAACTTTCACAAGCAATTTTTGGCAAGAATTGTTCAATCTACAAGGCACCCAATTGCATCTCAACACAACTTATCATCCCTAGACTGATGGTCAAACAGAAGTTGTCAACAAGTGCTTGGAAACATATTTGAGGTGTTTTGCCTTAGAAAAGAAAAATCAGTGGGCTCAAATGGTTACCCCTATCTGAATGGTGGTACAACACTTCATACCATATAGCTACACGCATGACTCTTTTTGAAGCGGTATATGGACAGAAGCCACCTTCAATTTTCTCATACTTACCTAGTGTCTCAAAGGTCCAGGCGGTTGACCAAACAATTACAGTTCGAGAGGCTATTCTTCGTACCCTCAAAGAGAATTTGGTCATGACACAAAATCACATGAAGCAACAAGAAGATCAAGGTCACTCTAAACGTGAATTTGCAGAAGGGGATCAGGTGTTTCTTCGATTGCAACCTTACAAGCAAACTTCCCTCAAGGCCAGGCATTGTCAAAAGCTAGCACCCAAATTTTATGGTCCTTATACTGTTCTCAAGCGTGTGGGACAAGTAGCCTATCGGTTAGATTTGGCCAGTCAGTCGAAGCTACATACTATTTTTCATGTTTCATTCTTAAAGAAGGTGATTGGAACTAAGTGCCAAATTCAAACCAACCTTCCCGAGTTAGCTGAAGAAGGATCCATTTGGCTACAGACACAAGCAGTTTTGGACCAGCGTGAGCGTCACCTGTATCAGAGAACCATCAAGGAAGTGTTATTCTAGTGGAAAGATAAAACTCTGACATATGCCACTTGGGAACCAACTACCATTCTGCAACAATTTCCACATCTCAATCCTTAAGGACAAGGTTGTTTTTAAGGGGGAGAACATGTTAGGTTCCTAACCCGCACATAGGTAGAACAATATATTCAAATGTAATAAAGGTTAATATTAATATGGCCTTGCAATAAAATAGAATAAGTCGAATGTAAGATGACCTCATAGAAGCTTCCGCTTCTAGAAGAATCTTCCTCTAGATGCTTCTTTTGATAGATATATTTAGTATATATAGGAGTTGAGGGTGTGAGAACCCTAGCTTGGATATTATTGTAATAGAGATCTACTCGATTGGAGGTTTCCCCCTCGAAGAGGCCCATGAACATTTCTCTCGAAATCAAATTTCTATTTATGTTGTTATTCTTATATCATTTCAGTGTTATTCTGGTGATTGTTCTGGTTATATTACTATTGTTAGCGATAAAAAATTCACTGGCATTTTTTAAAGAATGATGCCTAATCTTGTAGGGAAAATTTGACTAGCTTCTTGAGCTCCAAATGCATATTTTAAAGCACCATTGGAAAGCTTAGGATTTCTAGATGTCGATCGACTATTCAAGCATGTAAAACGAACTCTCCATGACTAAGAAATTTGATTTGAAAAAAATATGCGCTTTCACCAGCTAACCCGTCTTGAATTTTGTTAGTTAGCTGGTGAAAGCTCTGCTTTTCACCAGCTAAGGAGAGGATTTTTGGGTAAATTAGCTGGTGAAAGCCTGTCACGGCTAGAATAACTGAATTTTTGCCCAGATCGGGATTTTTTGAGTTTGAATGGTTTGAAACCACATCAAATGGATAGTTGTTGAATTATTAAGTCTGATTCACAGGCTAGTTTTGAGGGATAAGGTCAAAAAGAGGTTTTTCAACTACATTTGGCATCTTTTTCAAAGGAAGAATATCAGGGGTTTGAAGACACATCATCCAATTCGAATTTTATCTATGGAGGACCAAATCAAACAGCCTTGGGAGGCTAAAACTGCACTTCATTAGCAATCTACTACTCTTAGAGATCATTATATAGGACCTTTTCCTATTTTGTTTTGATTTTCCATTTTTAGTATTCTAGATCCATTTTTATAGGATCTCATCCTACACTTGTTGTATCTATTTTGATTTGACTATTTTTAGTAAAT
>SNQJ01S0003517.1:2179-19084 GCA_010110895.2 Picea sitchensis | reverse complement strand
TGTCATGAATTTCATTTATTGACTAAAGACTCGGATGTTAATGAAGAGTATGTTGTTACCGAGAATACTCTTCGTTATCAAGAGATTGATGATTCGCATTATGGCAACCATTGTGATGCTTTAAACATTGTATTAATTGCATATTTTAAATATGATTGTGATGATGATACGATTATCCATTTTGAAAATTTGAAAAATGATGAGCAAATTGACATATCATTAGGAGATAATTTTAGATCTACAACAAATACTAATGGAAGCCTTATGATTCTAGATTTGCAGACAAAAGTGGTTTGCAGTAGATATGAAGAGGAAGGTGAAGAAAAGAAGAGCTCCGATCAGAAACCGAGTATGCATTTTTCTCCGACAAAGGTTGAGCAATTCACATTCATCATTGAGATCAAGGAGGACAACCAACAACATCATTTTTGTTTACAGTCAAAACAGAAGCTTGAAGAGGTATTCCTTTACTATTTTATTGATCCTATTGTCGATTTTCTGGAATCATTGAGTAGTATAAAGATCAAGATACTCTTGTCAGATGAAGGTTGTTTCTATCATTTTTTCGGAACACATCTCTATTGGCTACGCATTCTTTTATCTTTGGGATCAAGATCAAGAATGTTGTCAGCAAATAAATTTCTTACATGACTTCATTGGAAGCATGAGTTTACATGATTAAGAAGTAGTGCAAATTGTTAATGTAGGAGTAGGTAGAATAATAATCTCACTATATTTTAGAAGTATCAAAACATAGGATTTAAGATTTTATCTTAGAAATAAATTGATCCTCAAAAGTTTTTTTTTTTAAATTTTGTGAAAAATCTTTTCACCAGTTAACATATGTTGCTAAGTTGATGTTAACTGGTGAAAGCCTCGGTTTTCAATGGTTAAGGTGTACTCCCCAGAGGAAAGCAAGTTGGTGAAAGCGATAAACACAGATTTCTCTTCAATAACTCCAAAATCAAAAGGGAATAAACATCAAATATGAGATCAGAGACAAATGCTGTGAGCAGCTTGACAAAGACGTGAAGAGGATAACAAGAGGTGAGTTACTATGTGAGGATGTGCCTATGGGAATTCATTGCTCCCCAAAAATCGCATCTAATCAGAGCAAGGCAGGGGAGGAAAGTAAGTTGTCCATCAAATTTGGACATTGAAAAGGAGCTTTGCTACTCAAAAGAAGGTATTGTTGTATCCGGAGGAGGAAAAACACTTCAATTAAGTGTCAACACTAAATAGAAGAATCGTTGGTGAAGACCACCAATGCATAGAGGAATAAAGAGAAGAGGATGCCCTAAAAGAAAATGAAATTGACCATGTTCCAGCAGAGGTACTAAAAAAGGCTAATTGTATGCAGCTTGTACAAGTTGGCAACTTGGAGGGGCCATTTCTGAAGGAATTCTTTCCTCACTGGGTCGAGTCTTGTGGTTGCCTAGTTTTGAGGATGGGATTATCCTACAACAAGTTGCGTAATATGATTGAGTTAGCTGTTTTGCAGGGATGCACTTCTAATATGAGTTCAAATTCAGTGCCTGCTAGAGGCACTGTTAGCAGTGAGTTTCAAGCAGGTGATGATGGATGTCCAGGAATGATGAGTGTAAGAGTCTATGAACTTGATGGTATGTATGATCATCCGAGATTTCCTATGGCTGGAGACACCTGTCAGTTATTATAAATGCAATGTCATTCAAAGCTTGTTGTTCATCGTATTCAACGCCCAAAGAAAGGTGGCAAAGGTGACGGGTCAGATGATAATGGAGAAGTTGCAGCAACTTTAGACTCACGAACATGATTAGAATCTTCATTACTTTGGTTGCAGGTAGATCCCGAGATGGAGTACTTGGCAAATATACAAATACACCAACCTGTGCAGATGTGGATAAGTCAATTGGAAAAGGAGAAAGATGTTGTTGCACAACTAAAAGCAATTGCAACGTTGTGTAGTTTTCCGCGATTGTCATTTTCAATTATTAATGATTTGAACAGCTTCCTTATTGATCCAAAGGTGTTCTGGAGAGTGAGGATTGAATCAGTATTTGCTTTAGAAAAAATAGATACAGAGGAAACTGATTGGGCTGGTCTCATGCATTTAACTAAATTCTATAAAAGTCGGCGCTTTGATCTAGATATTGGACTTCCAAGGCTGAACGACTATCATGATTTTTCTAAGTACTTTGTTCTTGAGGCAGTTCCAAGTGCAATTTCTATGGTGAGGGGTAGAGATGGGAAAAGTCCATCAGAAGCTATTAATTTTATTTTGCAGTTGTTAAATTACAACGAAAATAGTGGAAATTCTTACTCAGATGTATATTGGCTGGCAGCACTTGTGGACTCAATAGGCAAGATTGAATTTGGGCAACAGTTTCAACATCTTGCGAACAACCAAGGAAAAAATGTTCCTAAAAAGATGGAGGCATTCAGGGCAGACCAAGGCACTTGAGCAGGTGCATCCCTTGCACAATAAGAGACCTTCGAAGGACTCAGAGACAAATAATTTTCCAGATGGTTGATTTTCGGGCTATTATGGACCACTCTTACAGAATGTTTGACCTCTCATTTACAGTCTCAAAGACTAAAAAATGCAGAGAAAGTAGCTAAAGTGGAAAACCAAGACAACAAATTCAAATTTGTGATATCTCGATGCATGTGGGATTTTGCATTGAGCAATAAAAGGAAAAGAAAATGCAGGCGTATTTGCAAGCATTAAAGGAGCCACCTGTCAGATCTTGCCAAGTGTTTGCAGATTCTGTAGACATAGAGGGTCGTGTCACACCAACGCGCTGAGAAGACCAATGAATTGTTGTTTCCGAATGATTTCAGGTGTGAAAGGTATGAACAGTTTATGCTAAGTGCTTGCAGGGTTTGGAAGTGCGATATGAGAAGGGTCGTTCCACACCCACACATTTAGTAAATGTTGCAGTGCTTCTAGGTGTCCTCCTCAAAACAAAAAGAACCGAATAAATGAGTATAGGCTTGATTGCTGCACTGAAGAATTACCAAGCATACACTCCTCCATTACCCTATAAGTAGATCACAGGGAATGATGCATAAAAAAAAGGCAAAGAATATCTTTTTCTTGTGCTTGTGATCCTTTTCGAACTGTGAGGTTTCGACCTAGTATGAAGAGCTCTGAAGATGTATCGAACATAGTTTTTGTTGTAGATGGTTTATTGGATGCAAAGTTCTGGATGTATTAAATTTAGATGAGCTTGCAAGATTGAGTCATGTATAAAAACTTATCTTACAACATGTTAGTGATTACAGAAATGGGTAGCTTCCCATTTGGATGAAATCTCTTCGTTTTTCAGGTAACAGTAATTTGAAGTTGGATTTGCATGGATGCAACTTGCAACCCATAAGCTTTTCTGAATACACACCTATTCTTTTCAAGTTCAAGCCTTAATGTTTTCTGAAGAGAAGGAGGCCTCTTCCAAGCCAGGTGATATATAGCCCATTGAAATCTGGATGATTACAAACTCCATTCTTATTATTTTCTGAAGACATGACGGGTTCCTCCAACGGACAAATAGTGCATTTGGGTTTTAAATGGTAGCTTTTTGATGGCAAAATGAGAATTAAAGCCTCTTTATCTTCCATCAAAACAAAAAAAGGTTGAAGGAGACTCTTTTATCCTCAAACAAATCCTCAGTAGCAGTCAAAGAATTTATCATTTCAAACAAAGTGAGGGCATCCAAAGAGGACAAGTGGCATAGGTTTCATCATCAATTCCAGATTTATCTCTATCATTTGCATAACCAAGATTTCTTCCACATTCCAACCACAATATCAGCAGAGAATTAGATGATAAAGATCAAATCGAGATTCTAAATATTAGTTCCAGATTTGTTTCCAACAATTTTCAGCAACATTTACCATTCGAGACTTTTTGCAACTAATGTTTTTTATAGTTTTATTTTTGAGATTTTATCTGATTTCTTTCCTGTAAATTAGGGGAAGTTTTGATTTATGTCTTGATTATAAAAAACACAGTTTGTGAAAGGGAAAGGACGAAAGCATGTCAACTTCTCAATAGTTGATGGAGAATTAAAAGCGGCTCCTGCTATGAGTATAGCCGATGCCTTTCATACCTTGTGAGTGATGGAACAACTGTGCGTGAAAACAATCAACATGTGTAGAAGATGGGGGTGATCCCTCCAATGGGACATATTTTGTTGATCGCTTGAAGCGTTTCGTGGAAGATCCCCAGACTAAAGAGGTCACAAAGGAGGCAGCTGATATGGCCTTAGCAGGTGATATTTTCAGTTCAATAGTTGCAGTTGTTACTGAAGGTCATTCCATTTTACAACAACATGAAGGCTTTAATTTGGTACACAATATCCTCAAATATTGGTGAAGTTGCTTCAATATTTCTAATGGCAGCTCTAGTAGGAGATGGTCATACACTTGTAAGATTTCCCCATATCAGGACATGAGACTAATGTTCCTCTTGGGAAAGGCTTTAGGTGTCTCTCTTCAAAGAAAGATCACATGTTTTCTCCTTCAAAGCCGATCCATGTGATTACTTCTCAACTGACAAAGATAAAGATATAACCCTTAATCATTCATTAACAAAGTTTTGAGCCATGGGCTTATAGGAGGAAGAAGATCTCTGATATTTATATTCATCATGGCTAGGCAGCCAATATCTAGATTTGTGGCAATATATATTGGGTTTTGGTACATTTTATTTCAGAGGACCTAGGTGGCTGGCTTGGTTTTCTAATTCAATATGGATCAGTTATCTTCTAAAAATCTTCTTCCAGAGTCCTTCAGGGAAATGACATGACTGAACAACTTGAATTGATATGGAGATCGAAACAGAGATGGACATTGGTTCACAAGGTGCAATGATGCTCTTCGAAGAAACCGAGAAGGGTGAAGTGTTTGATTCAACACACTAGGGCATCTCAAGACAAATTCTTTGTATATGAAGCTGCTGGAAAACGAAAAGTCAAAGACCTCAAGCTGCCTGCAATACTCTCATTTCAAGCTTGAAGTTATCCTGGAATTTTCAAAACCATGGTTACATATCTCACCATCCTGCCTATGTTCAACACTTTTCTTCTTAATGACGATATTTCCACAACAGATGCCATGTCAATATGCAAACAACATTTCCAGGGGAGTTTGAAGCAGACATGCTACAGATAAAGAAGATTGGGAAAGACAACAACAAACTTTGGAAAATAGCCAGATGATATATTGTAAAGGCTGAATGAATCCAAGCCAAATACTAAAGGCATAGGGCCTGCCAGGTTCTTGGAGACCTTGTAGGGAGGTCTCCATCCTAGTTGGAGCCATATGTTAGCAATAAAAAATGCACTGGCATTTTTTAAAGAATGAATCCTAATATTGTAGGGAAACTTTGACTAGCTTCCCAAGCTCCAAATGCAGATTTGAAAGAACCATTGGAAAGCTTAGGATTTCTAGATGTCGATCGACTATTCAAGCATGTAAAACAAACTCTCCATGACTGAGAAATTTGATTTTAAAAAAATTTGCGCTTTCACCAGCTAACCCATCTTGAATTTTGCAAGTTAGCTGGTGAAAGCTCTGCTTTTCACTAGCTAAGGAGCGGATTTTTGGGTAAATTAGCTGGTGAAAGCCTGTCACGGCTAGAATAACTGAATTTTTGCCCAGATCGAGATTTTTTGAGTTTGAATGGTTTGAAACCACTTCAAATGGATAGTTGTTGAATTATTAAATCTGATTCAAAGGCTAGTTTTGAGGGATAAGGTCAAAAAGAGGTTTTTCAACTACATTTGGCATATTTTTCAAAGGCAGAATATCAGGGGTTTGAAGACACATCATCCAATTCGAATTTTATCTTTGGAGGACCAAATCAAACATCCTTGGGAGGCTAAAACCACACTTCATCAACAATCTACTACTCTTAGAGATCATTAGATAGGACCTTTTCCTATTTTGTTTTGATTTTCCATTTTTAGTATTCTAGATCCATTTTTATAGGATCTCATCCTACACTTGTTGTATCTATTTTGATTTGACTATTTTTAGTAAATCTGATCCATCTTTCAAGGATCTAGATTTCATATTGTAAGGCTATAAATCCAAAGACATTTGGAGCACTAGGGGTTCAATCTAAGAGACATTTTCTAGCCATTGAATTTCACTTCTTATTCTGATAATAGAATCACAGTCCTCTTTTGTTTTTAATATCAGATTCTTTCATATATTTCATGATTCTACACTTTACCCCAGTTTAGTTTAGCTTTTAAGAACTATCATCTTCTTATTAAGCTCATAAACTTGGATTAAAGAATTTCTTACTGTCTTGTATGACCCTGCATATGGTTGTATTTGGTTATCTGGACTAGTATTCTTCATCCCTTTTTTCAACTCAGTTGTCTGATTATTGTTCTCTAAAAGCACTGTTTTATTCAGATACATGATGAGTGGTTACTTTCATTAGCTATTGAGTTATCTTATTGTTCCAAGAATACAAATCTACCATATTCTTAAGTTACCAAGCACCTTTCGTCTACAACCACAAAGGGTTTCTTGGAGTGATAACAACTATTATTCTGCCATTTCTAGCATTTTATTTATGTTCTGCATACTTTTATATCTGGTATATTACATACTTGTTCTCAACCCTTTTCTCCTGAAGTGGTCAGCGTCAAAGTTGACCACTAATACCTTGGCGAGCTCTGAATAGATCAGACAGTCTTTGTCTTCTCTTATCCTATCCTTCCAAATAACTTGATCCAACGGTCAATGTGGATTGTGGAACCATAACTTGCAAGTGGTTTAATTCGTCTCCCAAGCTTCACAATTAAATTTGTGTGATTGTTGGTGAGTCAACCACAGTCGTTGATCTTTGAATCAATGAAATCTGACGATCTAGAATAATTGCGGGATTGGAAATAACGTCTAGTTTAATTTTCCTTTTGTTCTTTGCAATCCATCCCTGTCGTTGATCTTTTCTTTCTTACCCAACAACCCTAGTTTGTCCTGTGGGGATTTCAATCCCGATCACATTTCTGCACTGTGCTTTCTCTCTTAAGATTTTTGATGTAGGAGCATCACTTCACCCAGCAGTGCACCAACCAACCAACGCATTCAACGCGCATTCATGGAGGATAGAGGTACCAACCCTCTCATTTTATAATTTGAAATTGTAATTAAATGTTTGTAAGGTTGGTAGAGCTAGAGCCATGATTTTGGGTAGGCTTTAGATAGAGTCTCTTTAAATGGTTGACAAGTTGAAGATCTAGATCCGATCTAGACTAGACAACCATTGAATGTAATTGAATGTAATTTATGAGAGTAGGTGAGATGGAGGGAAGATCTCGAGGAGTCCCCTTTGGTAAAATATATTTGTATCTAGACTCATTAGAACCAGAAAGAAAGAAAATAAAAATAGAGAGTTCTGCGAGAGGAAGATAGGTATATTAGAGAGGAGAAAAGAGAGGAGTCAAGACTCTGTTGTAGTCCAAGCTTTTGTAACCTTTGTACAGGCATTCTGAATTTAATACAAAAAGAGTAGTTTTTTCTGCATATTGTATTGTGTGTGTGTTTGAATGACTGTCTTTATGCATTGATGCTTATGTTGTAGATGTATGCGATAGGTTCCATGTGTAGGCAATAGATAGACTTCTCTATCTATCTGTGAGTTTATTTGATTTTCAGTCTAGGTTCTTTGTGGCTTCATGCAAGAGGTTGCATGACAGAGTACCGAGGACTCTATAAACTAGTGAAAAGAGTGCACATCTGAGTTATGTTGCGAATTCAGGCGATAACATGCCAGGAGGGCGCACCATAGGAATCATTTAACTCGAAAGGAGAAGCCTCAAGGTTTCTGAACACCTTGGAGGTAAGAATGTGTAGAGGAGGGCACGGGAAGAAGGATATAACTACTGAAGGTTCTGTAAATCTCTTCCAGGAGGGCATTGAGCGAGTGCATAGAGTGCACCAAGGAATTCTCTTTCACGTTCTGAGAGAGGAGAAGTGTCTAGGAGAATACACTCACAGAGTTGTTGAATACTCTATCGGCTCAGCAAGGAATGCTTGAGAAGAAGTTGCTAGGAGGGCACTTGCATATCTTCGAGGGACAAAAGAGACAACGACCTTTGAGGTCCGAGCAGTTGAGGCTCAAGGAGAGAAAGGACTTGTGCAAGGAGTGCACCAGGCCAACACTTAGGTGAAGGTGTTGAATGACGACCATATTAAGGCTAGTCAGAGAAGAAGGAGTGTTCATGGGGTGAACTTGTTTCAAGTTCGAAGAAGCTCAAGAAGTTGAGCACAATGAAAGTGTGCCAAGAGGAACACCAGAAGTCTTTGAAAGAAGACACAAAGAAAGGTTGAGTGCCTTAGAAATAGAGAAAAGTTGACAAGCTCAAGAGGGATAGCATTTCCAGAATGCAAGCGGGAGCCAAGGTCATAGGCTTCGTAGAGGAGGCAAAGGTCAAGGATTTTGAAGCATCAAAATATTCTAAGTCTGAGAAGAAAGGTGCCAAATATTAGGAGGAGGAGCACAACTGTTGTTGGATCAGCTGAGGAGATAAGATCTAGACCGTTGAGCACATCCAGATGCATGGAGGAAAGAGCAGGAGAAAATGGATCTGAGTCGTCGGATCTAAGTGCATATAGTCGACAGTCATCAGACCTGTCGGAGGTGCACGAACATTAACACTTGTGCACACAAGGGGTATTCATATTTCAGCTTTCGGGGTTTGAAGAACATCATGCCTAGAGTTTAGGGTCACGAAGCCCCGAAAGAATTTAGGAGATTCCATTCAGCTGACACGTGGCAGATATTTAGAAGCCATCAGGGTTGGGAGAATTCTCTGGAAGATGGTGAATCGTCAGATCCAGAGAAAGGGTTGACATAGGGGAATATGATGGAGATTCATTGAGTCTCAAATGGACAACATAGTTCTCCCAGGGATGGGTGTCGAAACCACGAAGATTGTCTGATCGCTCCAAGTTGCGAGGATGATAGCTGGAGGTTCATCCAACATTGAAATTTTAGAGGAGATCTGAGCCATTGATCTAGTGGGATCTGGGTCGTAGGTTGAATACCAGGATATTGAGGTTCTTGAAGTTTGGGAGCAAGGTCAAGCATTGAATTTTGAATCCCTGATAGGCGAAAACCAGGGGAAAATACAGGCCATCAGATCGTGATGGATCTAGACCATTCGATCTAGCCATCGACTATCGAGAGTAGATATTTTACGAGGAAGGAAGTGTTGTTTGGGCTAGGACCCATTTCATAGCATGTGGTCTCATTATCTTCATAGGAGGGTGGACTGACATTTGACTATCCCTAATCAGGTTTTGGAGATTCAAACATGAGAAGGATTGGGCCTGTTACACTCATATGCCCGAAACCGAAGCACAAAGAACCAAGGATATTGGCCTGTGGTCATATCGCATGGTCATATGGGTTGAGACCCCATGCCTAGCACCAGTTGTGTAGGTGATTTCTAGCTTAAGGACCTGTGGATCTATTCGAGGGGTTCTAGTAGGGAACAATGAGCCATTTCGGTTCATCAAGGGTGAAGAACGATCCTTGACTGGGAGGTCAGTGGACCTTGAGGAAGGGGGGGTCTGCATCATTTGGTATCATAGCTTGCACATAATTTATTTTTTTAGGCCGGTGAAGAGTGAATAAGAAGATAGTTCGATATCCTTAGTGGTATCAGGAGCTGGAGGAAGGCAGAGTGTTGGTGCTCTGTGTGAAAGATTGTTGCAGGGTGTGAAAAAAATGGTAGATAGCTAGGTGAGATAAGCTAGAAGAACCAATTGTGTTCTTCAAGGTGGAAAAGGAAGGATGGATACTGAAGGCCATGAACATGGTCCAAGAGGAGACCACCAATAGAAAGACAAGGTTGAGATAGGCCAAGATATCGATGCGATAAGAGAAAGAATGGATAAGCTTTCATTTAAAATGTAGCAGGATGCTAAAGAGCATTGGGTGTACGAGTGGCCCATGAAGAAGAAGGTAAAATGGCCCGTTCAGAAATTGTTGGCCAGAGGATAGTGAAATTTGTTAAGAGGATGGTTGAGGCATGTTGAAAGCCTTGGAAGTGAAGAGGAAGTGATTCATATTTGTGAGCCAGAAGCTGGGAATATTCTCAGTGATGGTGAGGAGGAGAGATCACGCAGAGATCTCAGAAACTGCCAAGTGGGAGGTGAGGAAATTTCATGTTCCCAGGTGGGCAATGAGATGGGATCATTGGATGATCGCATAGGCTGCCAGGAGGGTAGGACAAAAATCCCAAATTGCCAAGTGGGAAAGGGAAGCGAGATGAGATTGGTTGACAATCTCATGAACTCAGAGGTGAGTTCATATCATCAAGGAGAGATAATGGAGGGGGATCAGAGATGCCTTCTGATCATTAGAGGAATAGAGGTATTCCTTCCATATAGCCTAGTTGAGGCAAAATCCTTTGTTGCAGTTGCAACATTAACAGGATAAGGACAACCATATGTGACAGTCATAGAGGAGGAGAAGTAGCAGATACTGATGTCTACCCCAATAGAAGAAGAGAATGCAGACAGGATTCTCACTCCATGGGAGGAGGAGTTAGAGATGATGGAGGATTGGTTGAACCATCCAAAGCCAGTAGATGAATGCCATGAGAAGATAGCCATGCATATTTTGGTAGAAGAGAATTCAGATAAATTGATCAAAAATTTTAGCCAGGGAGATGAACAGATGACTGCAGCGCCGAGGCATGCAGCAGAAGATGAATCATAATTCTAGTCTGTGGAGCAGATGGGGGAAGCTGGAGTTGAACCAGTGCAAGGAGAAATGGAAAAATCTAATCTATCAGAGAAGAGGACTGAACAACACATCAGTCAAGAAGATACTTTAGAGCTGAAATCTGTAGCAGAGTGGCAACTCAAGGCCACAAGGGATAGAGAAAATTGCACGGGGGAGAATCATAAGGAAATCCAACCATTGGAGTAGCTGGAAGAGGTGATAGGAGAAATTAGGAGGCTGATTTTGAGGTCAACGCAAGAAAATTTTAGTAGGAGGAAGTTGAGTAGAGGAAGACTTGCAAGAGCAACATGAAAGAAGCAGTAACAACAACAGCAAGGCAATGGAGCAGATGGATAGCTCCAAAGGATAGTTTGGGATCCAGGTGGATTTCAACAACAGAGCTGGGAAGATCATGAGAAGGAGATCATGAAATTTTTGCAGCAGTGGAGTATGATGCAAGAGCATCGCTTCACCCAGCAGTGCACCAGCCAACCATTGCATTTGATGCACATTCATGGAGGAGAGAGGTGCCAACCCTCTCATTTTAAAATTTGAAATTGTAATTAAATGTTTGTATGGTTGGTAGAGCCAAAGACATGCTTTTTGGAAGGCTGTAGATAGATTTGGATTAAATGGTTGACAGGATGAAGATATAGATCCGATCCGGACTAGACAACCATTGAATGTAATTGAATGTAATTTATGAGAGTAGGTGAGATGGAAGGAAGAGTTCGAGGAGTCCCTTTTGGTAAAAGATATTTGTATCTAGACTCATTAGAACCAGAAAGAAAAGAGAGAGAGAGAGAGAGAGAGAGTTCTGCGAGAGGAATATAGGTAGATTAGAGAGGAGAAAAGAGAGGAGCCGAGACTCTATTGCAGTCTAAGCTTTTGTAACCTTTGTACATGCATTCTGAATTTAATACAAACAGACTAGTTTTTACTGCATATTGTATTGTGTGTGTGATTGAATGTATGTATTTATGCATTGATGCTTATGTTGTAGATGTATGCGATAGGTTCCATCTGTAGGCGATATATAGAATTATCTATCTATATGTGAGTTTATTTGATTTTCAGTCTAGGTTCTTTGTGGCTTCATGCAAGAGGTTGCATGATAGAGTACTGAGGACACTATAAGCCAGTGCAAAGAGTGCACATCTATGTTCTGTTGTGAATTCAGGAGAGAACGTGCTAGGAGGGCCAACTAGAGGAATCATTTAACTCAGAAGGAGAAGCCTCAAGGTTTTTGAACACCTTGGAGGTAAGACTGTGCAGAGGAGGGCACATGAAGAAGGACAAAACTACTGAAGGTTATGTAAATATGTGCTAGGAGGGAATTGAGTGAGTGCATAGAGTGCACCAGGGAATTCGCTTTCGAGTTTTGATAGGAGAAGTGTCTAGGAGAAGACACTCACAGAGTTGTTGAATACTCTGTTGGCTCAACAAGGTGTGCTTGAGAAGAAGTTGCTAGGAGGGCACTTGCATCTCTTCAAGGGACAAAAGAGATAAAGACCTTTGAGGTTTGAGAAGTTGAGGCTCAAGGAGAGAAAGGACCTATTTAAAGAGTGCATCAGGACAACACTTAGGTGAAGGTGTTGAATGAAGGACATCTGAAGGCTATTCAGAGCACAAGGAGTGTGTGCAGGGTGAACCTGTTTCAATTTCGAAGAATCTTAGGAGTTCAAGCATAGCGAAAGTGTGCTAGGAGGAACACCAAAAGTATTCAGAAGAAGATGCAGAGAAAGGCCGAGCACCTTAGAAACAGAGAAAAGTTGACAAGATCAAAATGGATATCATTTCCAGAATGCAGGTGGGCGCCAAGGTCACAGGCTTAGCAGAGGAGGCAAAGGTCGAGGCCTTTTGAAGCATCGAAATCTTCTAAGGTTAGGAAGAAAGGTGCCAAATCTCAGGAGGAGGAGCACAATTGTCATTCGATCAGCTGAGGAGCTAAGTTCTGGACCATTGAGCACGTCCAGATGCACAGAGGAAAGAGCAAGAGAGAATGGATGTGAGCCGTCATATCTGAGTGTAGATAACCAACAGCCATCAGACCTACCGAAGGTGTGCGAACCTTAATGCTCGTGCACACAGGGGGAATTCATATTTTGACTTTTGGGGTTTGGAGAACATTGTGCCCAGATTTGAGGGTCATGAAACCCCGAAAGAAGTCAGGAGTGTCCATTCAGTTGACACGTGGCAAAGATTTAGAAGCCATCAAGGTTCAGAGAATTCCCCCGAAGATGGTGAACCATTAGATCCAGAGAAAGGGTTGGCGTAGGGGAATATTCTGGAGATTCATTGAGTCTCAAACGGATGGCAGAGCGCTCCTAGGGAGGGGTGTCGAAACCACGAATATTGGTCAATCACACCAAGTTGCAAGGAGGATAGTTGGAGGTTCATTCGGCGTTGAAAGTTCAGAAAAAATCAGAGCCGTTGATCTAGTGGAATCTGGGTTGTAGGTTTAATACCGGGAGATCAGGGTTCATGAATTTTGGGAGCAAGGTCAAGCCTTGAATTTCAAATCCCCGGTACACGAAAACCAGGGGGAAATGTAGGTCATAATATCATGATGGATATGGACAGTTCGATATAGCCATCGAATTTTGGGAGTCAATATTTTGTGAGGAAGGAAGCGTTGTTCGCGCTGGGACCCAGTTCATAGTGCGTGGTCGCATTGTCTACATAGGAGGGTGGAATGACATTTGCCCGACCCTAATCGGGTTTCGGGGATTCAAACATGAGAAGGATTGAGTGTGTTTCACACATATCCCTGAAACCAAAGCACAAAGCACCAATGATATTGTCCTACTATCATATCGCATGGTCATATGGGTTGAGACCCCGTGCCTAGCACCAATTGTGCAGGCGGGGTCTATCTTAAGGTCCTATGGATCTATTAGAGGGGTTCCAAAAGGGAACTGGTGAGCCATTTCAGCTCATCAAGGGTGAATAATGATCCTTGACCGGGAGGTCAACGGACCTTGAGGAAGGGGGGGTCGATGTCAATTTTATCATAGGAACATTATTGATCCTATCGTGATCAACAATAATCACAAATTGCTTCAGCCTTAAGGTGATGTTCTTTTGTCGATCTTTAGTATAATTTTCCTCTTGATATTAACCTTTTTTCTCTGTTGCATTCTCTTTCCATCATTGACCCTTGATTACACAAGGGCAGACCTTATTGGCCATCTTGATACTAATGCCAACTGTATAGTTGTTCATGAATGATTTATGTTTCCATCATAACAACTTATCATGACTATTGAAATCAATGACAATACATCAATGAAAATATCTCCAAAAATCACCCCCTTTGTCATTGAAGGAAACACACTAAATTCATACAAAAACTCCCCCTATGATGATGCTTTTCTCTCATGAATTTATTCTTCCCCTTTGACATCAATGGCAAAGGGTTTCTCCCCTTATGATCAACATCTGTATTTCTGCATGTTGTTTGACCAGAATATGAACTTGGGTAACTCCCCCTGCAATCATTCTCTATCTTCCATAACTGAATGAATCCCCCTATCAATATGTTCTCTCTGTCTCTGAGTAATTTCCCCCTTTTTTTATGAAAGGGTATCTTTTTATGACAAGGTCTGTTCCCATGTTAATTTACTAACTGCTTATCTCAGTTGATTGGGATTTTTGTGTTTCAAATAAGTAGTCTTCTTGATACCAATTTTGTAGTGATACCCATTTTGTAGTGATCAAGTCTTTCAAAACTTAATCTAATTACTTTCTTATTTAATAACCAAAATACTCCTCCTAAGTTGAATGATAGTCCTTGAACTTCTCCGCTAAATTTATTTTTACTTCTTCTTGTATTCTACAACTAACCCTACTAATGATTTTTCTTTTGACCACTAATCTATAGATAGTCAAGATTTTCCATATGTTAGTTTAGAAACTCTTTGGCATAATCTTTTGATTTTGTAAAACCAATTTAAACTTCTTTTTGTATTTTCTTTCTTTTGCTAACAACTTGTGACATCATCAGAATTTGATGTTGTCCCATATTACTCTATAGGTAATCCCTTTCTTGAGTTTGATTTATTTCATATTGAATTTGACTTTCTTTGTTTTGACCTTCACCCATCATTTTCTCCTTATTAATTTATTCATTTTCAGGTGTAATAACATCTTTCTTTCTTTCTCCTTCAAATTTTCTTCTCCATATCTTTCTATGAGATATTCTGCTTTTTGTATCTTCTCTTTCTAATTGTGTTTTTGGAGGTTTGTCATCTTGTTTCTTATTCCAACTTTTATTAGATTTTGTCTCTAAATCGAATGACTTATTTAAATATTGACTTTTTTTGTTCTTGCAGTTTTGGGATTTGTGCCCAAAACTATCACAGTTGTAACATCTCATTGTATGACAAAATTTTGCTATGTTCCCAACAAAATTACATCTCCAACATCTAATTGAGTTTTTGGGTTTTCTTGTATAACCTTCCTCTAGTTTCTTGTAGTACATTTCTTTATGGCCAAAACTATGACAAGAAAAGCAATATTCATTGAAGGTGTTTTCATTTTTTATCTTATTTTGGCTTGAGAGATATGTCATTTGATTTTATTTCTTATTGTATCCAAGACCAGTTTTGTCAACAACTGATCTTTGGCTCTTCAAAATATTATCTAGGATAGCTGAGCTACTATGGAAATTGAGAATCTTATTTGTCTTTTCGTTCATCTGTTTGAGATTGACTATTTCTAACTTTAATATATGACATAATTCTTCCTTTTTAGTCAACTGAATCTTAAGGGCTTCTTCCACTTCTTTAGCATGTTCAAGATGAGTCTTTAGATTGATGACTATTTCTTCTGTCTCATCCAATACTTCTTTGCATTTAATAGTTTTGTCATATGTCTTCAATTCTTCCATATATTTTATTAGATAAAAAAGTTTAGTTTTCAATATTTTGATTTCTTCCTCGTATTCTAGTTGAATCCTTTTGAGGTTGATGGTTTCTAATTCAAAAATTTGGCATGATTCTTCCTTTTTAGTTATTTGGATCTTCTAGGATTATTCCTTTTTCTTATATTCTTCAATTTGAGTCATTAGATCTTCATTATTACTTTCATTTATCTTTTTGAAATTGATGATTTCCAATTCCAACATGTGGTAAGAATTTTATTTCCTTATTAACTGGATCTTTAGGTCTTCTTTAGTTTCTTTAATTTCCTCAAGTTGAGTGTTTAGACTATTAACTAATTCTTCTGATTCTTTTAGTGTTTCTTTTCTTTGACATTCATGTGTCTTTAATTATTCCATCTCTTCTGTTAGATTGGTAACTTCGGTTTTCAATCTTTTGATCTCCTTTTCTTTGTCTTCTAGATAAACTCTTTGTTCAAAATTTTCATCATTAGATTGATCTAACTGTTGAAGTAGCAACATATCATTTTGTTGGAGTTTCTCCAACTCTTCTAGAGTGCACATAGTTGTGGACTCAAGATGCTTAAGAACATCCTTAGTAACTTCAATATATATACCATTTCTTGGTTCCATACTAATCACTTCAAATGTAGTTATAACATCAGTCTTAAAATCTAATAGTTTTTCTTTAGTGAATACTGAGGTATTCCTCAATTCCTTGATGAGGTTGTGTTCTTCATTGTTAACTGGGTTTTTCATGAAATCCTACATTTCATTCTAATTAGAAATGTATTTCTCTATATTGTGCTCTTCAAATTGATTGAAAATTTGTTTTCTTTATCTTGTTCCTTATCTTGATAAGAATTATCTTCTTCTTCCATTTCATTCAGATAACAATTTTCTAGATGGAGCCATAATTCTTTAGCATATTTGTAGTGTCTCATATTTTCTTTGACTTGGTCTGACAATCCATCCTAGATTACTTTTAAGGCTATTGAATTATTTCTCCTTGCTTCCTTTGCAGTTTTGGTTTTTCTCTTTGAAGTAGTTAAGTGCCAGGGTTTACTTACTACCGAATCCTAAAATCCAGATCTTCTTGACTTCAGATATATTTTCATATTTTCCCTCCATGATAAATAATTTGTTCCATCAAATAAGGGAGCTTCATTTGTGGAGATAGAAATTTGTCCACCCATTTCTTCTTAATCTACCTCCAGTGTTTAAATTGTGCTAAAGGAACTTGTTGTGATACCAATTATTGAATTGGATACTTGACACTGAGAGGGGG
>SNQJ01S0003516.1:406851-421113 GCA_010110895.2 Picea sitchensis | reverse complement strand
GTTGTCTCTACTCACATTTCTACAGTCTTTCTTCACAATATCTCGCAAATTTGGCCTTGAAGATAAATGCCAAGGTGGGTGGAAGTACCGTGGCACTCTACAATCCACTTCCCAGGCAGCTGCCTCGATTGTTCAGTGAACCTACCATATTTTTTGGTGCAGATGTCACTCATCCACACCCCATGGATGACAAGAGTCCTTCTATTGTAGTTGTTGTAGCTAGCATGAACTGGCCGACTGCAAATAAATATGTAGCTTGTATGAGGACACAAGAACACAGGAAAGAAATAATTGAGGGATTGGGAGAAATGGTAGGAGAGTTGTTGGAAGATTACAAAGATGAAATAAAGTAGCTTCCAAGAAGGATATTGTTCTTCCGAGATGGTGTGAGTGAAGGGAAGTTTTACAAAGTACTAGAAGAGGAACTAAGAGCTCTGAAGGTTGCTTGTCAAAGGTTTGAGAATTACAATCCTACCATTACCTTTGTTGTGGTACAAAAGTGACATCATACAAGGTTGTTCCATTCTGACAAGCAAGATACACAGCCAGTTAATTCATATGTTGGTGGGCGAGTCCACCACTCCATCTCTCGAAATGCCCCACCTACTGGGAAGAGATCATCTTCGTCTTCTGATGCATGTGATAATATTCCTCCGGGAACTGTAGTGGATACTCTAATCACACATCCAAGAGAGTTTGACTTTTACTTGTGCAGCCATTCAGGCATCAAGGGCACAAGCAGATCAACCCATTATCATGTGTTGTGGGATGAAAATCATTTTCTATCTGATGAGCTGCAACAAATTATCAAGAATCTATGCTACACCTTTGTCGGGTGCACAAAGCCAGTCTCTTTGGTGCCTCATGCATACTATACACAACTTGAGTTTCTTAATTTGTCTAGGTGCTCCAAACTTGTTGATTTGCCTGACACTCTTGGTGATCTATCCAGCCTTAAAGTTTTGAATCTTAATTCTTGTTTGGCGTTGCATATTTTTCCCAGTATGATAGGAATGCTCAAGGATCTAAAGAATCTCAAATTGGATGCATGCTATAGTCTCAAGGAGCCTCCACAAAATCTTTCTCAGCTTACTTCATTGAACACTCTCATCTTTCCGTTAATGGAGTCTACTTGTGAAATGGGTGTGGAGGATCTATCAAAACTCTCTAATCTCATGGAGTTGACCACCGTGGTAAAATCAAAAATTGAAGTGGGTACAATGAATCCTTGGTCGGAGATGAGAAAATTAACATTAGAATATGACCATGATGCAGATGCAGATAGAGATGCTATAACACGTGAGCATGTTATTCTCCAAAACATGGGGAATATGAAGAAGTTGCAGAATTTTCAACTGGTCAACTATCAGGGGGTAACTCTACCCAATAGTATATGTGAATTAGAATATATGAAAATGTTACTTTTTCACTCATGTTACCAACTGAAGTTGCTTCCTTCCTTGGATGTGGTTCCTACATCGGACGAAATCAGGAGCGAAAGTGCAGTAACTCTTTTTCAATGTTAGAAAAATTAGTTCTAAGAAACTTACTCAAGTTAGAGAGTATTACACGACCATCTGGTGGGTGGAATGAAGGAACAATGCCCAAACTTCAATTATTGGTGTTGGTCAATTGCCCATCATTGAAGACATTTGGTGTTGGTCAATTGCCCATCATTGAAGACATTTCCATTGGGAATGAAGCTACCTTGTTTAAAAGAATTACATATAACTATGTGCAATCAATTGATAAAATTGAACATTGGGAATGATGGTTTCCCAATGTTAGAGATGATCACATTGGATGAACTAAACAGTTTAGAGAGTATCACGGATTCTTATAGTGTGTGGGATGAAAGAACAATGTCCAAACTCCAAATCTTGGAATTCATTGATTGCCCTTTGTTGAAGAGATTACCACTGGGAATGGAAAACTTATCTAGCTTAAGGAAAATTAATGGGGAATTAGATTGGTGGCAGAGAATCACTTGGCAAAATGATGAAATGAAAGCAAGACTTTCTAAATTATTTATGATGATTTAAAAATCAATGTTTTTGTTCTACAACATATTGAAATTTTGTTATATTATTATTGATTTTTAATACAAGTATAATGGGTTCATAGGGTTAAGTGGGTAAATTGGGTATTTTCTTACCTGAGTCATGGGTCGATTAGCACTATTTATACCAAATGTGACCTGAATGATGTTTTAAATTGGAGATACTGATGTCCTTAATGTTGTTAAAAATTGGAGACACTGATATGGCCTCAATGGTGTTTGTAATCAGAGTCTAGATTGAACACAGTGTTTGTATAGACTGTAGTTCAAGTTTTGTATAGAGCTATTGACAAGCTGTCAAGGAAAGAAAATTTGTTGTATTAATAATGTCTGATTTGTAATAGAGAAACCATTATCTTTGGATTACTTGGGAATGAGTTTTTATCTTGTAATACTGTCTGATTTGTAAGAGAGAAACTGTTATCTTTGGATTACTTGGGATTGAGTTTTTATCTTGTAATAATGTCTGATTTGTAATAGAGAAACCATTATCTTTGGATTACTTGGGAATGAGTTGTTATCTTTGGATTACTCGGGAATGAGTTTTTATCTCAGATGTTGATTGTCTGTACTATGGTGGATGATACTCTGTGGTAGAGAATAAGATATATTCTTTCTCAGGAATTGCAATTGCATTCCAGAAGATGGGGTGATGGCACTTCCTTTGACATCTAGTTGATAAACCTTCCCTTAGACATAAGTTTTGTTTGGTTCTTGTTCATCAAATGATGATGAAAGATGTATTGTTATCTGTATTTGTTGATTTATACTCATGTAACTTGTTTCTTATTGTACTAAGCTACAATTCTTTTGATGCAAGAATGAAAAACATACTAGTTTGAGCTTCAGGTACTTGCTGCAATAGTTCACAAGTTAGCAATAATGTTCTAGTATTCTCATTTAATTTTCTTCTATAAGATGTATGTTAGTTCTTGAGTGTAAATTGGATACTAGTAAATTTGAAATGGACTGTTGTTTGACAAGACTTATAAGCAATTTGAAGCAGTGCGATTTTATCAACACCACTGTATTAGACAAATCTGACAGTTGTCTTGGGCCTTTTTTCCATCACATATCTGATTTCACTAACTGTTGTACCACCTTCACAAACGATACTTCTTTGTATTGTACAAGTAAACCAGTAAATACTTTATTGTATTGCCACACTATATAGAAAATTTAATTGTGTAAAGTTATAGGCAATATTTCTTCTTTAAAGCTGGAATTGATACTGTCAGGTTTTGGGCCAGTAATTTGCTCTATACCTTCATGCACCAGTTTTCAATTTGTCCGCAGTGTTTGATGACTAGCGTAGATAATTACCCCCAGAAATGGTTATTTCATGTCACTATCTTCCTCAAAATTCTTCTCTGCAAATATTCTAATTCTAATTAATATTCATTAAAAAATAAATTAGAATTCTTATAATTAGTTTAATGGAGCATTCCAAGGGTTTTCCAAGGATCCACTTTTGAGCAGGTCTAGATTACACTCTCTTCATCTGGTTTATGAGCTGATCCTCTTCTGTATAGATCTGAAAGGCGAAGTGAAGAATTCTGAGGGTTTCTATGGGATCCTCTTCTGTATAGATCTGAAGGCGAAGTGAAGCATTCTGAGGGTTTCTAAGCGGATCCACTTCTGTGTAGATCTGAAAGGCGAAGTGAAGTATTCCGCTGGGTTCTGCGTTGATCTGATCCATTTTGAGCAGATCCACTTATGAGCAGATCTGGATTTTACTCTCTTCATCTGTTAAGCTCCCCAACGATGGCATACCTCTAAACCTTAATTGACGGCATACAATTTGAGTGATTTTTGAAGAATTCATTTTGAGGTTTTTTCTGAGCGGATCCACTTCTGTATAGATATGGATTTTACTCTCTTCATCTCTCAAACTCGCCCGGTTTATATACAAACTCTTTTTTGAATTCTGAGCAGATCCATTCTCGACTATGAGGTTTTTCTCTTCTTTTCAATATGAATAATTCATGGCACATATCAGAACTTCATAAGGGGAGGTATAACAAGTAACGTTAGATAATCTTTACGAGTGTATAGAATCATTAGAAAAAAAAGAGAAGAGAGAGAAAACTAAAATTCAAATAAAGTTGGAGATAATGCTTGATAATAAGTTTAAATCTTTAGAATACTAGATTTAGACATAGATATACAATAGAATATATAGTTTGGTGACTTGGAAATGCTAGGGATAAGATTAAAGAGTTCCAAGAAAAGTTAAGTAAGAATTTGACCTTAAATAGTTTTGAAAGTAAATTGGATATCAAACCAATGGAAGAGAAAATGATTAAGTTCATAGAGTTAGAATATGAGCTGCAGAATAAAAATGATCCTTAAACCTCATAATTTTGGTATAAAAGAGAAGAAAGATGAGGACATGCTAGCAATACTCAAAGAAAAACTAAAAACTAAATCACAAATTGAAACAACTTGCCTCATAGAATCAAAGAGACTAGACAAAATAATCGAAGATAAGCTCTAATGACCTTTAACCCCAACTCTAAACTTTGTATGCATAAAACCCCATTAAATAAAAATTATGATAATAAAGGCATTTTCTTTGAAAAAATAAAGATGATGCTTAAAGGATTTAAATAGTGAATTAAACATCCTATCATATAAGAACAATATTGAAGATCTCTATCATAATTTTATGATAACCCTTTCACTTCCATTAACAAGTTCTCTATTGAGTTGTGTTATGTAAAAAACAAATAGAACAACCAACCATATAATGAGTGTAAAATTTCTAGAAAATCCATTAGGATGCTTCTTCAAATGAGTCCTTAAAATATGATAAGATAAATAGGTACAACCTCTAATTAAAAGGAAGAAAGGTACTATATAAATAGAAAGAAAATAAACTTCACAAGATGTAAGCTTGTGATCCTAAGAGAGATCCCTCGAGGTACATTTTGACCTCATACAAAACTAAAGAAAATAATATGATACCCTTGAGGGACTAGAATTCCCACTTTAAAAATATTAATGAATCCCTTAATGTAGTGGACAACATTCCAAATGTTTCCATAGAGGATGATTTTTTTCTATAGAATACATAGATTTTGGAGTTAAGTGGGTTCTAGTAAAGGAAAAAAACTAAGGGACATCAAGGATACCAAGATGAAATATTAAAAATTGAAGTGCCTATTATCATCCCTCACATACACTAGCTCTGAATATCAAGTAGCATAAGGCTTCCCTAAACCTTGACTCAAAGCCTCATTGTACCTATTTTTAAAAGTGGGTATAAAACAATCCCTTTAATTATAGGACCATTATTATTATCTCCATTTTAGTTAAACTATACAAAATTAATTAGGAAAAGAAGATTAACATATGGCTACAAATCCATGGAAAAAGAGCTAAAGTTTGATCGATTTAGTAGATATCATTCAACCGTGGAACACCTTGTTACTCTTAAGATCATTTCAAAGGAGGCAACAACAAACTAATCTCCTTTATTGTTTTGTTGAATTTAGAAATATTTTGAATAATAAAGTACAAAGACAAACTTTCTTGAATATGTTAGAAGATAAAAGTTCTTTGAGTCGAGACCCCATTGTGGTAAGGTTATATGAGAAAATCATTGTCAAGTTTAGGAACACTAAGGGTTGGTCAGAAGAAATTTATTGTAATATATGAGTCAAAAAATGTTGTCCCATGTCCCCTACCTTTTAAGGCATATAGATTGACAAGTTAGAATATTGTTTGGAAGAAGTAGGTTGTGTCAATATGATTCTCACTACTATATTCATCATTCTTCTTCTTTACATCGTTGATATTGTTCTTATGTGGTGAGGAGTCCCTAACATATCAATAAGAAACTAAGAATCCTCACAGATTTCTCTTCTCAAGCTACCTGCATGACTGCTAACATTGATAAAACGGTTGCTGATAATTAAACTAAAAAATATCATTTCTATGATATCTTCATATATGGAAACAACAACTTGAGGAAGTTCCTTCATACAAATATCCTCATGTAATGAATATTCATCACAAGGTCAAATGGAAATCCATTATTGAGAAAAGGATAAATGGAGGTGAAAAGCTTATTATGGGCTTGAAAACAACAAATCTAATAAAACTTTCAAGTGGGATAATGAAAAATCATCTTGAGACTCGCCACTCATGTTATCTTATATGGATGTGAAATTTGGAGATGCAATATCTCTCATATTAATCATGGAGAAAGATAGAGTATACCCGATATAATTTTATAACTTATAATCTCAAATTAAATACACTACAGCTTATCTTATCCTATTCATATAAGTGATCATTTTCCCCATTGAACAAACAATTATGACTAGGTACCCATTGTAAGAAATTAACATAAATAACATGGAAGAGGGCTCTCAAGATTTATTCAAAAATCTGGGGTCAAAACCACCTAAGGCTCAAACAAGAACAACATAAAGATGCCAAGACTTTACAACCATCGAGGAATAAAAGAAGAGATCATTCTAAAAATAAAAATAATATTAAAATAGATTTTAAATTAAAGAAGAATCCGTGGTGTGATAAAGAATTAGAGGATAAATTGATGCGATGTCATTCCCACTACGCGCAGTGGCTCCTGCAACTAGGTTTTAACCTTGGTCAGTTACAAGAACGGTCAAGGTCATTTCCTCCTCTACTATTGGTCTTCCTTCGCGATGGCGAATCCCTTGTCCACCTGTGTGGATCCAATATTTGAATCTGATAATCCTAAACTCAGATATTCTCATTCCAAGTCCTCTAGTGCGCCATTGGGGTGCCTTCTTAAAGGCTCAGACTCTAGTTCCACTACTTTTCTTGGAAGCTCTTTCAGTTTTGTTGTCTCCAGGAATGCCAATGTTATTCTCCATTTTGTTTGGTGCAAGAAGCTTTGACTCCTTCCATTCCTACGAGGAAGGATGTTATTTCAAAGTTATATCGTCTCATCTCCACAACACTCATCTAACGTTTTAATGGTCTATGGCCTCGTTTTGTTAATATTCATGAATGGATGTCAAGATATTAGCTCTAGTTCTTAAAGGTGAAGTTTTCATTCACCCTTGTGCTCAAAGGTTTTTCATTGTTGAGTTTGATATTCAAGAAGATAAAGATTTGATATTTAGTTATGATCCCTGGTTCTAGGGCTATTCTGATTTATGTATGAATCCTTGGTCTCCTTCTTTTGACCCTTTGAAGGATTATTTATCTTCGACACCTATTTGGGTTAGGATCCCAAATATGCTCGAGCATTTTTGGGGCTTATCCTCTCTCCATGCCATCAATAATACTTTCTAAGACATGTTTCATTACATAAGCCCTGGAACAAAAAACTATAGTATCCGCATCTATGCTCGATTTGTGTAGAAATGGATTTTAGAAAAGGGTTCCCGAAGGAAATGAACCTGAAAGGGGATGACTATTTGTGGACCCAAAAGTTGGATTATGACAAAAATTATTTTTAGTGCGGAGTTTGTTTTGGTATAGGTCACTTGGAAACATATTTCCCCGGGGATCCTAAGAAATATCGAAAGTAGCGCAAACCAACTTGGTAGGTTGGCTCCCACATTGATCATTAACTTATTTCCAAAGAAGACTCTACAGATGCATTCCCTTCCAAGGAGGTTCCCAAAGGAGATCCATTGTTGTCATCCGACGTGGAATCTCCACATTTGGATCCTCCATTGGAAGTCTCTAAATCTGAAATGGAGGATAAGAAGGTCACAACACAAATTACTGAGAAATATGAAATGCAACAAGAAAATCCTTGGAAGCTCGAGGAAAAATTAGATTCGACCCCAATAGATCTGGGTAAAGAAACATGGGTTCACCCCAACTCCACAAATTGGGTAAATTTGTAGATGAGGCGGATGAAGATGAGGCATAAAAAAATTAGACCCTCTAGATCCAGGAAATGAGGGAATGGAAGGACTTTTGTGCTGGTTGTGGGAGCTCCGGGTTTCTTCCGATCTGTGGTGGTCCTGCGTTTCACCGTGGTTTATACCCCATGAAGTATTTACACCCTGTAAGTATGTACACTCTTCCACGGGAGTGTGAGGGGGTACCCTCCAGGTTCTGTATATCCCCATCTTGGGGGTCGGGGAAAGCTGGCCCTGGCCGGGTTCTGGGCAACCTCAAGGAAAAAAATTGCTCTCAAATGTATATTGTAATTTACTAAATATGGACCGCTCATTATAAGGTCGCTAATGGTAGATATTGAAAGGGAAATGTATTGCCATGGTTGAATGTGAATATTGTATTATGAGAGAGGAGACTGTGAGAGAAAGAAGAGGAAGTTACAAATCTGTTTTGGTCATAGGTTGTATCCTTCGCGTCGTATAATAATAAAGGAAGTATGCAAAGTGTATTCTTATTATTGATATAGATTATAGGATCAACTCTCATTGTGGATTGATCACGTCGATTATTGTAATAGGACCAAATCCCCTTTGTGGATTGGTCAACAAACAAATGTAATAGGCAGACAAGAAGTCATCCCCAATAGTTATTATTGAGACCCCGTGAATATAATAAAGGTGGCTTACCCACCCAGAGTGAGAATTGTCCTCGGCTGAAGACACTTCACACGCTCCGTGACTCTAGAGAAAGCAGAGGCCAACGCTCGCTTTGACATTATCAACTCACTTTGGTTCATTCCAGAGGCAAGTTTCAATTCTACCAGCTTGAGAGACATGAGTGGGTATATCTTTGAGAGGACTTTCAGATTGGTTTGAGTTATCTCTCTGGCATTGTATTGGCACCCATAATAAGGAAGTTTTGTTGGGTTTTCTTCCCCAGAGGGTTTCCCTGTGATAAATGTTAGGTCTCTTGTGATGCAGGTATTTCTCATGATCTTGTTCTTATGTTGTTGTTTGCTATTGAAATGCAAAGAACTATAATAATGGCATAAACATTTAAACATCTACATGCTTACAAATGGATGCTTGACCAATGTTATTGAGAATTCAATACATTTTAAGGAAAGGTTCCCTCTTGAAGATTTGGTGGCTTAGGCTTGCTATTCTTGTGTATGGGATGAAAAAAATATGTTTTGGATTAGACCTATTACCTTTGTGTATGGTGTATTAAGTGGTATTTGATTAATCAATTGAGGATGAAAGCATTCAAGGTTGCACTTTGCCTAAATAAACATTTCCTTTCTTTATTTCATGCTACATTTGGAAGTTGGCAAATGTCAATTCTTTCAATTCAATGTTTTGATCCAAAGTGTCTTAGAAACCATTTAGCACACATAATGAAGGCCAACTTTTTCACCCTTTGAAACACCCATAACCTATTCATTGGTCATGATATTTGTAGTATCTTGAATTTATGCACTTAAAAATATACCGAAACTAGTTTTCAAGAGTATAAATTAGTAATATTGATAGTTCCCAAGCCAGAAGAAGAGAGAAGGGATAAAGGAAGAAAGGAATTACGTTAATGCAATGAAATGGAAAAAAACATGTTATGGTGAATTTATCGATAGTTTAAGTATAAAATAGAAACGATGCTTACATTTGGTTGTTGCATGACTATCTTTGATTTACATACACACGTGAAATGCATTTTATATTTCATATGGTTTATTACACTTTGGCATATCTCTAGAATCATACTAGCAAAATCAGATGCAAAAGTGGATATCATGGATCTTTACACACAAGCTACAAATTTCCGAGACCCAGGTTATGCCAGAACACCTTCTATTATATCATCCATCATATGGCATATGAATTCTATGATATATTAACTAGGCCAGCATACGGGACAAGGAAGAAGACTTATTTACAAAAAATTCACCAAGACTTTAAAGGTTTTAATAATTAAGTGAAAGATTCGCCAAGATTTTACAAGATTTTATAATTCAGTGAAAGATTCGCCAAGTTTTTACAAGATTTTATAATTCAGTGAAAGATTCACCAAGATTTTACAAGATTATATAATCGACTAAAAGATTCGCCAAGATTTTACAAGATTATATAATCGACTAAAAGATTCTCCACAAAATTATATATACATATTATATTATTGATAAAATAGCCTTCAATTTTTCCTATGTATCATGGGGATTCGCCCAATTATTATACATATAAATTTAGGGGGGGTTCTTAAAATCACCTCTTGTGACATTATGTCATGGTGATTGTGACGAAACTTGGGATTCTCAAATGTCACATCATATCCCTTGTAAATTGTGATGAACCTGTGATAACGTCCTAAGAGAGATGACCCAAAGAAGGTCATCACAATAGAGACAATATATGGAGGTTGTTGCAAGAGAGACAACTTACGGTGCTCATCGCAAGAATGACAACCGAAGATGATCGTCACAAGAATGAAAATTGAGGACAATCATAGCACGAACAACAACCAAGGATGATCCTTGCAAGAGAGATGATTGACCTGTCCTATTTTCTATGACGAATAGTTTGTCGCAAGAGAGATGAACTATTCATACGATTGACGATCCTCTTCGATGCAAGAGAAACGAACTATCCTAGTTTCAACGATGAACTGTGCGTCGCAAGAGCGATGAACATTCGATAGTTGTGACAAACTATTCATACTATGTATGATCCTCTTCGTCGCAAGAAAAATGACCTATCCTAGTTTATGCGATGCACTATTCATATTATCGACGATCCTTCTCATCGCAAGCACGACGAAATATATCTATTTAAAAATATATATATTAAATATTAATGAAAGAATGAGGTGTGTGGATGTTGGTATGGTCATTCTTTGCAAATATTCCATATGAATATCTTTCTTCTCTTGATGCAAGAACTAGATTATGGAGAAAAAGAAGTTATGAAGCTATTCGGAAAAATAAAAACAACAAGAAGTCATCACCAATACTAAATTCCATTCATTTGTAGAGAGGTGTATAAACAATATTTCATGCCAAGGGAATATGAAGATTCATGGAATTTTGCATCCCCTATCTTCATATCTTGATTAGTCATAATAGTTTAAAATTTACTATAAAATATTCAAACTCTTCTTTAATTTATTCATATCATTTGAAGAAGCAAAACCAATTATAAAATATTTAGGAAATATAGTACTATAATTTGTAGGGATTTAAAAATAAGATGGAACCTTTGGGAAGGCCTTTGTTGAAACATACAAAAGATAAGTGGAAGAATCCATTTTCAGTAAGTCCTGACACATTAAATGTTAAAACATATCCACATTAAGAGGAAATCATAACTATGGAGTGAACCCTATGTAATACAGTAAGTGAATACTCTGAAATTCTATGTTGTGGCTTCAATTTTTTTCATTCTGTATTTATATTATTTTTCTTTGTCATGGTTACAATATTCTTCAGTCATAAAATATATACAAAGTTACAAACAAAAATGCATGCAAACCCCAGTGAACGTGTAGGGAAATTAAAGTGGAAAATAATTTCCAAAAAGCCTAACATATTGACATAAAATCTTTAAGCATTTGGATGGAATGTGCATTGCATTGAAAAGCAATATAATTTATCGTTCAATTATGTTATTAGTCTGCAATTTATTTAGGATGAGAAAATAAACCCATATGTAACCACAAACCAAATTTTGAAACTGGAATCTAACCCTTCCAGTCTCAGAGAGGGCTCTCTCCCAAATCAGTCACTGAAAGGACTGATTTGATTTTTGTTTCTTGAAGTTAGGTCCTTGGATTGTGAATAAATGTTTGGATGAGATTTGATGTTTAAGCCTGTGAGAAATCCATTGGGCATGGAGTTAAAAGGTTCAATCTTATGAATACGTGAATAATCTGTCAATTAATGGGAAAATATTTCAGAGGAAATATAGACACTAACTATGTGCTGGTTTACTTTAAATGTCGTTGTAGCAGAAAGGATGGACGCAAAACACAAATCAACACTTTAGGAAATCAGATTTTGAAATTTCTTAAACTATTTTAGAAGAAGAAAACACCGTTGATATTCTAAACTATGTGATAGAGCATCAACAGGATGAATTCTAAAACAATATTTTAATTGAATATCATTTAGATATGGAAAGAAAGAAATAAACTGAAATAAGAACATACATTGAAGTGAACATGCTACATAGTCACTGACACTTGAATCTATACAGAAAGACTGGATCCCAAAAGCCTTGGATCACCCAACTTTATTAATTTTTTAGGAAAATATTATAGTACAAAGACTCTCAGAATACTCAATTCATCAAACTTTCTCCCACCCTTTGTACATTATGTGTTACAATATTTATAAAAACCAATGAAATTCGGCTTGAAACCGATTTAAAAAAATAGAGAAAAGTTGTTCATAAAATCAGGATCCTTGAGATATTTCAGTAGATTTATCCTTCTATTCATCCCTTTGACCTTGGTAGTGTCTTAGTCTGATTGGTTCATGTCTGGACCCATACTTCGTTGATAGTTGGATGGTCATTTACCAGGACCTCTAAAATTACATTTAGTTTTACCCAATCTTACTATTTCCTTCCACTGTAATTCAGAAGGAACATCATAATCCATCATTTCTTTTATTAAAATTTCCAAATCGATGAAAGAGGCATACGACATGACAGGTAGGCTGAGTTTTATTACCTTAAATTTATTCAAATTTTCAAAATCTATGGCTAACTTTTCTACCACAGTTTTCCCCTTTAAAAATTCATCTAAGTCTTCAAACCTAGAGTGATCCATCCCCACTTGTGTCAAGAGTGCATTGTAGGCTTCCTGTTTGTGTAACTTTCCCTTTCCATCCCAGAATTATGGAATACCTTTGATAAATAGTTCTGCAAACAAATCCTTAAAATTATGAACACTCTTTTCCAATTGGGCTGCTTTATTATGGACCGAATTCCACAGGTTGTGCTTGGTTATTATTATTCTAGCCCATATTATCAAATCATTTCTATATTTGACCCCAATTGTTTGCAAACTTCATGAAGGCACTATATTACGAAGATTGATAACGTTCAAGGACCATTTTGCTGGTCGTTTTGATAAAGTTTCATTAATAACCATGCATCTTTGTTTAGCCAAAACTGCAATGTTGTCCTCATCATTAACAAAATTTAGACATGTTCTGAGTTTTGTAAACTCAACTGATATGGAGTCCTAGATGATGTGCTTGGTCCTTGTAGCAACATTTTTCCTTTAAGCATGGGGTTTATCTTATTCACCTTTTCATGAAGGACTACATTTTCCTTTTTAAATTGTGATACTCTTTCATCCCTTTTCTGTGCTCTTGTTCCATTTTCTTGATATTCTCTTTTTATTATTTTAGTTCCCCATCCTTTAAGATAACCTGAGACATTTCCTGGACAATGTCTTCAGTTCCTGATTTTCTTTCAGTAGCAGAGGGTAACCGAGGGTACAACAAAATACAAAGCTATGACTCTAGTTTACATTTCTATCTTTTCTTTTGACCATTCTAATTTTTCCTTTTCCAACTGCAGAAATTTAGGTTGAAAATATAGTGATTGCTTCTTGAAATATTTCTTTTCATGTTCCAATGCTACAAGTTATGCAGTCTGTGGATGCTATGTAGAAAGAATTTTCAAAATTTTCTTGAGGATGTGAATCACTTTGTCTTTCTCATCCAACAAGTATTTCATTTATTTGGGGCCATCAAATTCAAGTTTCTTTATTTGAATATGCCATGCTTTACTTGATGATTTTTCTTTCCTGAGTTGACATTCAAGCTTGGCAGCTAGTGATGTTAATTTTGCATTTTTCAAATTTAAATTTAAATAATATGAATATAGCAGGTCACTAGCCTGCTTGTGGAATTGAACCTTATCCGGGGCACTGATATTATCATACTTTATTTTGATCTCAGAGACCTTATCTTCTTCTACTATGGAAATTTTAAATGTTTTCCTTTCTTTGTCTCTGACTATGAATAATGAAGACTTTTGTTGGGAATCTTTCTTTACCTCAGGCATTATATTCTTGATCTCACCTAGTGATTCCTTTATTTTTTCTACATACCATTTAGATAAATCTTCCTTTGACTGGTAGTATTCCTCTTAGGCCTGAGTAAAATAGTATTATTGGATATGGAAGGCTCCTGAACTACCTTCACTATTAAGAACCAAACATCAATATAGCATAGAAAAACCTCAGGAAAAGTACTCAATGCCTTGAAAAAGAGATAATTTCAAATAATAAGCCTCTTCGAGGGGGAAACCTCCTTTTACCCCACTTAAATGTTCAAGTACAAGATG
>SNQJ01S0003516.1:371872-405423 GCA_010110895.2 Picea sitchensis | reverse complement strand
ATCCTAGGTGTGGTTGCTCGAAGCATCATTAAATGGACATATTGGTGGACTTAATAACGTTGATATTATAAAAATTCAATACTGCAGTGCCTTCGATGTCAGATTGAAAGCATTTTCTTTTTAAAATTTAGCATAACGGATATCTTAGACTAGCAATAAATTAAACCTAGGATACCAAAAATTATTAAAGTAATTGTTCATAGCAGTGTAATTATTCATAACTATGCTAACAAGGGACAATTGCATAGCAACAATATTAAAGGCACCATAATTGTTGCAAAATGATAATATGGAACTAGAATATTCAAACCATCACGATAATAAACCAATTTTGCATTACAACTATCATATTAAAACCCTAGTATTAAAACTACATTTATTACACCCAAAATTAGATCGATAATGGAACCCTAGTGTTAACGGAAAATAAAACCAGAAAATTAAGGCGACAATGCTAACTAAACGATAATGTTACACCATGATGTTAACAGGAATAATAAAACTAGCTCACGGAATGATGATAGCGCCATAATAATTAAAACCATGCTCTACTTATGAAAGAACCCTACGTGGTCCGGGCAAACGCAGTTAGATAACTGAGAAAAAGGAAGGGGAGATTGCAGTCTTTAAGCAGAACGCACAGGTGTAAACGAATCATTCCTCTACAGTAACCTATCATTTCGAATTCTAAGGCATAGATTTCATTGGTAACATAAATCACAGGCTTGTCAGTGAGGGGTTTTGTGACTGGTTAAGTCGAGATTTCTAGAATATTTCCAAATTGTCAGAGCCTTCAAGGTTCTGCCAAATTTCTATCAACCTGCAAGACTAAACGAATGCTAAAGGTTCCCACCAGGTTCACCATCCCTTCCTAAGGAGAGAGTTCACCGATGACTGCAATTAAGAGCTGCCTGGCGAAGGCTGCAAAAAGCACTTAAGGGTGCGGAATCCAATGCGTAATTCCAGGAAGGTGGTTTACGAAACAATGGAACAACGTGCAGCGTGCCCCCGTGCTAAATTCAAGCCACCGTCAAATTCTAAATAAACAGGCGATACAATTAAGAGGCGCCAGATTCCATAAAATGTCAACATTTTGCACTGGCCGGGCAGACATTTGCAGGTTTTCCACTCGGGCCGGGTGTCAACTAGCTAAGGATGAAGATTGTCGGGCGTGAACCCAGGATTGGAAAGCTTTTCCACAATTGGTACAGTGGCGCACTACGTTAAGAAAAATTTCAGAAGGAAATGTGAACCAGGACTTCACGTAGGCATGCAGAGACAAACTATTTTTAACTAAAATTTGTAGCACTTAGGTGTGAAAAGTGGGTGTCAAATTTTCTCTCGTGGTGGTAAATTTTTCTTCCTTGTTTTGGAGATTTTCCTGGCTAGTGTTTGACCAAAGTTGGGATATGAATGCCACGCAGAGAACCAGAGGCACCATTCACCTATGGCTAATTTCGGTGGGACACTGGTGAGCATCGAGGTCGAACCAAACCAGAAAATCTATAGGATGGTGCAACGCATCGGGTAATCGTGATGCTTAGGTGAGAGGTAATACATTCAATCAGAGGTGGTACTGATCACAACCCAGTTCACTCGCATACGTAGATAATCGACTCACCATCCGCTTAAAGTGATCCGAGGGCCATCATCCGCTCACCGTTGCTAATATGGTTTTAAACTCACCGGGAGACTAACTCCGGTAGTAGGAACCATCAAGGAGTATATACACTCGCTAGCATTACGCCTAATACATTCCAAATATGGACAATATGATTCGCAGGTTGTTTTTGTTCAAGATCATGGTTGAAAATGTCGAAATCTTTCTGAGTCCGATTCTAGCATTAACAGAAACACTCATTATTGCCATTAAAGCAATGAAACTACCTGTGTCAAACAATTTCCATGGACTATCAGTCGTACTACTGGGGTGAAGGGTTTGCCTAGTGATATGGAAAGTGATCCCAAGTGCTACTATCAACGATCGGACAAATATGTACCAAATAAATTTAAACAGTGCCTTCTTAACTATCAAAATGTATTATTCATTTCCTTTCATTTAAACAGGAAATGTACAATGCCTTGAACAATTTCAACGAAGATTATAAAGTCCAGAACTTATTACAACCTCAATATTGGAGTCTATACACCGTGCGCAATAATTACAACAATGCTCTCAACAGCCCAAGGATACCGATAAAATAAAATAAAACTTCCCAACCGGGTAAACGCCTTACCTGCAGATAATGCCACAAAATGTAACACTTCAAACCTAGTACAAAAACACCCCTCGAAATGTAAATAATACACACGAACATCCATCAACGATTTCACCGTCATCTAGTTACGTGAGCTACCACCAAATCTCGAGAATTCCATCTACCTGTTAACTCATTATGGCAAAAGATAATCCATACCAATCAGAAAATTCCCTTCTTCCCTTTATTCATCAAACCCCTAATTCCCTTTTTCCCTTTAGGTTTCTCAATTTTCTTCCTTTTTCTTTTTAATATTTTTGTTTATATATATTCCATTTTTTCTTTTCTCAAAACCTCAGCATGCCATTAATTTCTTTCATTTTCACAAGCTAACTTATTTTATTTTATAATTTGTTTATAATACAAACATATATTTTCATTTTCATTAATAAGCATGCATTCATCATTTGACCATACCACATATATCTGTACATTTAGGATTAATGAGAGATTAAGGCGATGGGAAAACCAAGTGATGGGAAAAAATAAAGGTTTCACAAAACTAATAAAGATTTAATTTAGGAGGTACATGGCTATAGAATGCGGAACCAGACAAGCAGTGATGAACGAAGATCTAGAAGGATGGAGGATAGTTTTATTAAGATGAGTATATCCAGCTTGCTTTCCATTTTTTTAATTTTCATTGTTAAGGCCACACCAAATTTCCGCTTCTGTAGAAGGTCTTAGGCTTAGGGTTTAGATCGAGCTAGGCTTAATTTTATCAAGTAAGGGTAATTTTGCCTTATTCTGAAAAGTCAAGACTTAGCTAATTAGGTTGACCACCTTTTTATCGGACATACCTTCGTGTCAGCATCGCGTTTTAAGCGGCGCCACTCACTGATTCTTTTTGGCTGACGCGTTCCTCGTGGATGCACCACTGGCGGTGCCATACTGCTTAACCGAGTTTCAGCGACGTTAATTTCGTGATGCACACGTACCTGGCGTTGCTACTCGGCCAATCAACCGACAGACCCTATGCAACCCCAGCATTACTCCGCCTGTGTGGAACGGCAGAGACTAAGGGTCGGCGAATAATTCCTGCCGTCACTTTAGAATTCACACATCGCGAGCGACTGTCGCTATAGCCGGGCTCCCTCACGCAAAGATCGTGGGTCCTCTACAGGGTAATCGTTAACCAGCGCTCGAAAGCCGCTGGAAGTAAAGAAGGCGTGGTGGCTATCACCACCCCTCTCCTCAAACTCTCTATGCAATCGTAGGTGGGCCCCTTTACTCCATATGTGAGTCATGTCGGCAAGCTATCGTCAGCCTGCATCACCAATAATCATGTCAGAAATGTCAACATCAAATCATCAATCCAATGAAACATCATAATAAACATATCAACCAAAAAGCACACTCCGTGACTCAATCCGGAGTCCAATGGGGTTCTATCGATGCCTCTGCATCCTCAAGGTCAAAAACCCTGCACACTCAATCAACTGAGTCAATAGAACCTGTCTACATCAAATAGTAACACATCATGTCATCTTTCAATCACATCATAATCAAATATAATAGGTCTAACATCAAAAGGGTCTAGATCACTTGCGAGCAAGTGTCCTCAAATAATAAGTGTTCTCAGTGCGCCAAAGCGGGATGTTACACATTGAATTCGTGAGAGGACTATCAAAACATCAAAATCTCTTCACAAATCGAAAATAAACTATCAAACCATATAATGACCATATCAAAACCAAAACATCAAGAATAGATCACTCAACCATTAGATTTGGATTTCAATTAAATATGGGTGACCTTTTAAAAAAAATGTTTCTAAGGCACGCCAAAAATTCTAACACAAAGCTAAGTTTTATGTTTAATTCATGCTTATAGTCATGAATTAAAAATAAAACAGATGAAAATGAAAACAGTAAAAACGAGGTAGGCATCAAACCAACAATCATTTCCAAACTCAGAAGGATGTCTATAGATTCGAGGTGATGGCAGCTTAAAAAACGTGTAATCTCTTTCAATTGTATCAAATATCAAGAAATCATATTTGGGTGCCAACAATGTCGACATACTGGGTGAAGCAGTTATCTCTGCATCACCAAAAAATTCAAGTTAGGATGAACCAGAAAAAATGAAATTTTAATAAACAGTTGACAACAAGTCAAGCATTCTGATAAAAACTCATAAAATAGCATAGTCTAGCATCAGATGTATTTATGTCAAAAATGCAATATGGTATCAGGTTTTGATTACGAGAAAAAAGATGTTTAGGAAACCGAATCTGATACTGTTGATAGGGCCACTGCTACCAGCTGGTGTCCATTGGCTCGACGAGGATGTATTTTAACCCACTCTAACACCTCTATCACGTCTAAGAGTCATCCATCGATGATAAAGAATGTATTTACTTTTGATCAATTCCAAAAAGATATACCTGATAATTTTCTTGAACCTAACATTGCTTCACTGCTAGCAAGCCTTTTCAATACCTCGACGGAGTTACCTTGGCATCATGCATGCATTTACTCACTGCTAGCAGACCTATTCAGTATCTTGGCAGGTTTACAAACACTTCCCACACCTTGCAACACTTTCAACTCTATAGAATTTGTTTACAAATTTATAGAAACTTTATGGTATTTCAAGATAGCAGGGTGATGCTGAAAATCTCAGATTTTGAAAACAAAACTTGATCTTTTACAACTTATTTTCTCATTTGATGACCTTCATCATGATATGAACACTTATATTTCTATTAAGAAACCATCTCAAGGACAGGAAGGTATAATTGAGTTGTTTTCCTTAAAACAAGGACAACATTAAGAGTTTAATGATAATTGTGTCTTCTCGTAATTTGAAAAAGAAACCAGGAACACTGTTTTGAATAGAAATTTATTTCTGTTGATCTGAGTTTTAACATTTACAACACTGGTACTTTGAAGAGTTGTCAACTGCTTCTCATGGATAAAAATTATGATTTCCCTTCCATAAATGAAATGGTGACTCAGACATAATTATTCAGAAAACAAGTCAAAATAATCAAACAAAATGAAAAGAACCAAAATAAAAACAGAAAAATAAAAAAAATCATAAATATTTACAAAAGGATAGAACAAGAATCATCAGGTGAAATATTTCTTGAGAGCCCAAAAGAAAATAGAAGAATCCTCATTAATATGAGTGAATTCCTACTCGTGGAACCTTGGGTTAGGGTTGAATTTACAGCTCAGATTTACTTATCTCTTTACTTTTCATTTAAAAAAATTCATGATGATATTGCATTTTTGAAAAGAAATGTTCAACGAAAAGCTAAGAGAAAAGGGTCAAAGTGGTCTTCCCTGATAAAATTCATATTATGGTTCTCTTGGTGCACCCACTTGTGTTCATGACTGCATTATTACAAAGAGAAACAATGAGAAATAAATCTAAAAGAAAACCTACCCTAACTACTAAACAAATCAAAATATTGTGTGAAGTCATGCTTCCAATGTAGCCATCAAAGTAAATCCAATCCTGCAATGGAAAACAAATTAAATATTACTAACAAGAATGGTAGTATATCGAAAAATGACAAAAATATATCATACTTACCTTTATCATCATCATTTAAAAACAAAGCAAGCATGATCTTACCATTCCCTTGAACATTATTTTTGTATAACTCCTCCAGCCATTCTGCCATTTTGTCATTATATGGGTCACAAAAATATGAAAAAATGAGATTGTGAAGCTTGTGAGAATTATGGGGACCTGACATAACGATTGGACTAGACCGAAGTGCCTCCTCCTCCGGAAAATTTTCCTTTAGTTCCATATTTTCTCCATCTAAAGGATATAAAATGAGTGTATCAAAGTTACCTCCTTGAACTCTAAATAAAGTGAAGATAATCATACCATTCCCTAGAAACTTTTCGAGATATGAATACTCCAACCAATCTACAATCCTATCATAATTCATGCAATTACTAACATGGGATTCTTTGAAAGAATTCACATACGACAAATATTTATGATGAGAATAAAGTATTAGACTATCAAGGAAAGAATCTTGTAAAAAGGTCAGATCAAGATGGCGAGAACTTATCATGATTCTCGATTGAAAAAGAAGTGTCTCGGTCTCTTGAAACTTTTCATTGAGCTTAGATATTTCAAGATTAACTATTTGAGGTGAACTAAATGGAACGAACAACATTTTTGAATAATCATCATTGGTAATAATATTTGGTCGATTATACTTTTCAACCTCAAATAATTGATCATGGAAAAATTTAGATCCTTTTTTAATCACAAAATGAGATGGATCAATGGAAGATGCAATTTGAGACTCTTTCAAATCATTTCTTGATTTACCCACGGATAATTGGTGAGAATAAAAATTAATATGTTCATGGGAAGAATTATTTTCCTCTTTATCTTCTATTCTATTAATTTGCACCTGATTATATAATGTTGAGTTCTCTCCAAGGTAATATGGAACACATAATTGCACAACATCAGGATCAAAAATATCAGTGTACAAGGAATAATATGAAGAAGAATTGAGGAGATGAAATGCATCTCTTAAAATGATAGGTATATGCGTTTCAAAATCTGGTTTTGTTCTCTCTCCTTGTATAAACTGATCAACCTCTGTTGTATTGTCTTTTAAAGAATACGAGACAATTTCTAAGAGACAATTTGGTTCATTGTGTAAGGGAAAATTTGAGACCAAATCACTAGAGATAGAAGGTTGATTAATAGTCTGCCTAATGATTTTGTATCTTACTGATTGATCATGGATCTGTTCAACTAAATTAGGGGGAGTTTTATCGTCCACTTTACATTCGATCTCTTTTACTTTAGAAACTGTTATAAAATCTATGAGAGTGTGACAACTATCATATTTTAAAATCAAGTTTTCGTCTTCGACAGGAGGAGACATCATTGACAAAGAATGATTAGAGGTGACGATTTCATTTTTTAAAAGATGATGTTGTTCATGATTTTCAAAAATGAAAGAAGTTGACAAAAAATGTGGTGCTTCAAAATCTTCAAGATCAACATCAAAATTTGAACCATCTTGAGATTGAGTGATAGTGGTCAATTAAAATTGGTTAACAATTAATTGATCTTGCTTTTTTGAGAGAGAAACGAGATATTCAAACCATTCATTAATAAGCAACATTTATTTCAAAGGAAATCTAGTAGAAACATGTATGAACCTAATTGCAAAATCATTGAATGACTCACCATTTTCTTTCCTTAAGCAACTTATTGATTCACTTAATTCATCATAATCATAATTGTTAAAATTTGATAAAAACTCAATTACAAACTTAGACAAAGAATGAATCGAATTAGCTGGAAAAGATTCAAACCAATATCTAACCTAACCTCGGAAAGTGAGAGCGAACAATCTGCATGTAACATTAGGATCAATGATATTATGTCTTAAACATTTATAAATAATTTTGGAAATATGGTCTACTGCAGATGTGTTCCCTTCACCATCAAAGGTGAGTTATGAAAAGAGATCAGTTGTCTTGTTGGGAATAACTGGTAATGAGACATTGAAATCATGTTCCAACACAGTGATTTGGGCACGAGCCATGAAAAAATAATAATTTGAAGAAATTGACTCCAAATAGTTAGCTTTTCATCTAACCTACCTTGTAGTGCATTATAAGATGACACAAAAGAAGGATTTATAAATATGGAATTATGAAAGGCTGAGGGGTGAAACATTTAATCATTAAATTGACCTCGGCCCTCCTTCTAGCGTCATTTGTTGAAGGGCGTAAGTGACACACCGTCAACGGGAAGAATAGATATGGACCCAGGTTGTATAAATAACCCAAGTTGTTTGGTGTAATCTATTCTGATGGGTTTAATGGCTCTGTTAGCCAAATAGGGTCCTAAAACAAAGAAAAAAAATAAACCACTTAATGCTAAAAACTATAATAATACATATACTTTAATCTAATTATTTACAAATGTTTTAAACAGAAACATAAATATGAACATGTCATTATGAACAGAGTAATTATAAGTTGCAAGTTTTAGTAAATGCCTTACAAAATCAATGTCTACTAATTATTTTCGAAAGAAGATAAAGAAAGCACATGTTTTTTTATATTTTTTGTTTTATAATCACGTATCTAAGAACCATAAATAAAACATGATTTGAAACAAGGATAGAGTGATGGTCAAAGCCAATCTAAAACTGTCATGTTTCGCTAATAAATAAAATAACAAAAATTAAATGGAAATAAATCTAACCTCAGATTTGTTTCATATTGTGTCTATGTCTCTGTGACATCCAAAACTCCAGCTGTCTCACATGTGAGATAAATCTATGAAAGGATTGTACTAATGCCTCCCGAATAAACTCCAGGTGTTTATTGACAGCTAGGATATAAGAACAGAATAATAGACATGTATGTACAATGATATTATAATTATGAATGATTACAATAACATAAATATTAATGTAAAGCATTCATTTTATCAATCAACTAAACATCAAATGTAAATCATGATATTAAACTTGATATAATGATCATAGTGATAATATGTGAAACAACAAGTTATAGAAAAAATTTAAAAGCATTCAGTAAAATGAAATAGCATATGCTAAAGAGGCTAAAGTTGTGTAACATATCAATATCCCATAATATAAAAGGTAAAACATAGATGGAACAATGTCACATCGGTCTAAATCCAAAATGCAAACTTCTTGTCCATATAGTTCTGAGGATTACATGCCTATAACCTGTTCCAACCAAAGATCCCTTTTACTGACAAAATGAACAGTATTTAAAGTGACCTGAGATCACATTCTCCTATCTCACGGGATAGAGTAGGATCTCATAAAATAAAAAATACTACAAAAATAGTGGGTTGGGGGCCACTTATAATAGAGTTGGTTTTAATAAAAGATAGATCAAAGTTTTTCTAAGGCATAAGGGAAGAGACACTACTAATCATTATAATTGAAAATATTATATCCAAATAATCAACAACAACATCTCCCAATTCCTGAGAAAAGCAACAACAATTCAATAAATTAGAACAAACAATTACTAATAACTATTTTTTTATTAAAAGAGACTTGATTTTAGATAATAATTCAAAATGATTTTTAGAAAAAGATAAGTTAAATGATTATGTAGCCAGTTACAGGTTTTGATAGATAGTCTAAAATAGTAAAAATCTGTTCATTTTTTTTTCAATCAGAATCAAATCCAAAACAAATAAACAACTATTAACTATTTCAACAATTTGACCAATCTGAATTTATGATGGTGGAATTTTTTTAGTTTTATAATGATCGTATTATTATGATGCTTAGTTCTATTATTTTTAAATCTCAAATCTAAGTTACCATCTTTCTCATTTTTTTTTTAAATTTCTTGACAGTGGGTTTGTTAATATGGCCCTGATTATGCTCAGAAGAAAGGGTAGGGAAAAACCTTTCTTTCCACACATCCATTACCTGTTCCAACGTTATTCTGGGTGAAATAAATGCATCATGGTTCCTTAGCCATGGGAGTTTGCAAAGGACCAAAGTTTGGTTCAATGAAGAGATAGTAATCGTGTGTATCATCACACAACTCTTTGATAGTAGGGTTTAGCTTCTGTCTATGATAGAATTTAGTCATTTTCTGCATATCTTCAAACCCACAAAGAGGAAAGGGGAAAAAGAAAAACTCAGGCGAAACAAATTTTCTAAGAAAATGGTATCCAGAAAATGAAACATACCTTTGAAATGGATTCATTTCTGAAGAATTTTCCCACATGGAAGCTAAATGACCTAATTTCTGAAATGGGTTTTAAACGGCATGGGAAGATTCATAACTATTTTCTCATAAACATTCCCGTAAAAACTTGTCTCAGGTAAGAAATTACGGGTTTTTAAAACAAAAAAGAACTCAGACTCATTTGGTTGGATTCGCATCACAAGTGCCATGACAAATGTAACCAGAATGCAACATGGATTACTCTGGATAGTTTTAGGTTTGAATCGTGGGAGTAACAGGAACAATTCTGAATGGAGAGTGGAGATACAACAATAACATAGCCTGTGTGTTATCATAACTCAGATAGTGGGAGTGAAAAACATGGGTTTGATTGTAATCCTTACCATCCCTTGTGATCAAAGCCAAAACTACAGAGTACTGAAAACCTATGCATGTAATGAATGGCTCATTAATCTATTAAGCCAACAAGGTGAGGTGAGGACGATAATACAACATGTATGTATTAATTTGTATGACTATTGGTACGACCATTGAATTCACGAGAGGACTATCAAAACATCAAAATCTCTTCACAAATTGAAAAACAACTATCAAACCATATAACGACCATATCAAAACCAAAACATCAAGAATAGATCACTCAACCATTAGATTTGGATTTCAATTAAATATGGGTGACCTTTTAAAAAAAAAAATTCTAAGGAACACAAAAAATTATAACACCAAGCTAAGTTTTATGTTTAATTCATGCTTACAGTCATGAATTAAAAATAAAACAAACGAAAATGAAAATAGTAAAATTAAGGTAGGCTTCAAACCAACAATCATTTCCAAACTCTAAAGGATGTCTACAAATTCAAGGTGATGGCATCTTTAAAAAAGTGTAATATCTTTTGATTGTATCAAATATCAAGAAATCATATTTGGCTTCCAACAGAGCTAGACTTAAATAAATGGAAAATGTACAACCTATTAAATTATCTTGTTGCAACGATAATGGTTTCGTAGGGCATGTATTTTAACCTCAAAATAATGACCAAGTGGATGGGTGAAGGATATATCGGACGAGCATAAAATGTATTTCATGTGCATGGCACCTCAACAATAATCAATGAATTATTTGTTTTTCACTTCATTTGACCTTGCACAGAGTGACCTGTGAATGGGGCCAACATTGAAACTTTTTCAATTTTTGATTGTATGCACTGAATTTTGACATGGTTATAGTAGATGCATTCAACAATAAAATGACATGTGCAGGTAAAAGTGAACCAAACTAGTGACCAAGGGCTAGATATTGGGGGAAAGAAGGCACATAAAGATACCACATAAGATTTAATCATCCTAAAGAGGTCCCACCTCTAGGATAAGGTGATGAGAAATCCATGAAGGTGGTAAATCACATTATAGAAGTTCTTGATAGTATTGTTTCATCATCAAGGGGTAAAGTACGAATGAAACATAGAGTGAACTGCAAAATGCAGCTCCTATTGGTTAGGAATCTATGAGTATCAATTAACTGTGAATCTCAGACATTACAAATATATTCATACCTTATGTCCATCATTCAACACTCTTATTAAGAATCATCTCAAACTATTATAGTTTTGCACATAAAGTAATGATTCCACATCTCCATGCATGCTTCACTAAGGTAATATTTTCAATCCTTAAGGATTAATTATTACTCTTATACACACACACACACACACACATATTTTCATCACATAAACTTTCTTCCAAGTTTAAGGAAGTTTTTGTGCCCTAGGGGTCATCCACATTGACATTTGTTTAATTAAATCAATACTAAAAGATCTATCCTACTAATGTTTTAGAGAAATATGAAGTACCTTTTCATAAATTTAATCATCATATATAGTCTTCTCTAAATTATATTTCTAACACCTATACTCTTTATCATTTTTTATCATGTCTAAAATTTATCATCTCACCATGTCTATAAGTTACAATTACCATGAACCTCAAAATAATGACCAAGAGGATTTGAAAAGGATAGACCGGTCAAGCATAACATGTATGCCATGCGCATGCCACCTCAATAATAATCAATGAATTATTTGTTTTTCACTTAGTTTGACCCCGTGAAAACTCAACTTTAGAGGGACACCAGCATTTTAAAACTTGTAAAGAAGGAAAATTTGACTTTAGAGGTTGAAAAACAATGGTAAAACTCATAGATATAAAAAACTTGATTGTTAAGAGAGACTTTATAAGTAGACCAACAACAGTTTTCATATTAGGAAGAAACATAAAGAAGAGAAACTCGCGATAGGAAGGCTTCATAAGTGAACCAAATGACATTCTGAATTTTGATTGATACTTAGATAAGATATATTGACTTGAAATTGGTGAGATAAGATTCATAGCTAAAGTAATTGGACTTCAAGTGCCTCTACACTGACTATGAATCCTTATCGACTTTCGCCTTCTTCAATGTGGACAAGCAAGTAAATATCATTGCTTAGATTTATTGATTGGATCGTGAATAAAGGAACTTACACTATAAATTCCTTCTTTGTGATTAATAAGCCACCATCATATAAATTCTTATTTAGACATCTTGAGATAGGCTACATACCTGGGATTCTCTCCACCTTGTCCTAATAAGTATAGTTTACTGTTAAAGTTAAGGTGTATTTAATTCTAATTGACCTAAATCCTTATGAGTACTACTTATTTCTCTAACTCAAAATGGTATATTTATGACCATCCTGTATGTGTAGGTCTCACTACCCACTCCTTATGTCCTTAGGCCATTTTAAATCTAAATACAAATCCCTAAAAGGGAGCCATAACGATCACCCAAACTCCACAGGAGTGGACTAGAAGAGTTCTCTTTCAAATTTCCTCCCAAGATGAGTTTCTCTACACTTACCGCTCATGTGTTAATGAGAAACATGATAACAATATGAGAACCAACCAAGCCTCCAAATGTCCCAAGGACAATATTTGAATGGAATTGGTATGAAACTCCTTTTTATCACATCATCGATCGCACGAAATGTCGAATCACACAAAAATGAAGAGCCTACAACACAATTCTTGTGTTACCAAGAATTTCCCCAAGGATTACATATGAAAATCCACACAAGGGAGCCACAACGATCACCCAAACTCCACAACAAGTGGAGAATATTTCTCTTTCAAATTTCCTCCCAATATGAGCTTTGCTAGACTTACCACTCATGTGTTAACAAATGACATGATAATGAGACGAGAACCGACCAACCCTCCAAATGGCCCAAGGCAAATATTTGAGTGGAACTGGTATGAAACTCATTTTTATCACATCGCACATCGCAGAAAAGGTCTAATCCCACAAAAATGAATAGCCTGCAACACAAATCATGTGTTATCACATCACCCATTGCATGAAATGTTGAATCCAAAAAAATCGAAGATCCTGCAACACAACCCGTGTGTTACCAAGAATTTTACCAAGGCATATAGATGAAAATCCCTGGAAGGGAGCCACAACGATCACCCAAACTCCACAACGAGTGGAGAAGAGTTATCTTTCAAAGTTCCTCCCAATATGAAATTTGCTACACTTACCGCTCATGTGTTAATGAGTGACATGATAACAAGTCAAGAACCGAACAACCCTCCAAATGGCCCAAGGCCAATATTTGAGTGGACCTGGTATGCAACTCATTTTTATCACATCACCCATCGCATAAAATGTTGAATCCCACAAAACTAAAGAGCCTACAACACAACTCGTTATATATGTTATGAAACTTATATAACCTATATGTTATATAACATATATAACTACGAATACATTATAACATATTCATTTAAATAATCAACCCATAGTGACCTGTAAGAGACCCCATGATAGAGACCCTCAATAGAAAACCCTCAACAACAGTGTGCAGAGATCATTAAGAGACTCATGATCGAGACCCCTGACAACAAACCCTCAACACCAACGGGAACCCTAAACCAAGAAGACAAGAGACAAAGTCACCCCACCAAGGAGATACATAGATAGATCAACAGGAGAAACAACAAGATAGAGATAGATCAGGATCCCACCTAAATGAAAAATGGAGTCCAAATCGGTAAAAAATTTGTTTGTTGAGACTTGATTTCCCAAAAATCAATGATTCTTGTAGTTCTTTATTTCTCTATTATATTTGTATTTCGTTCTTTCTCTCTTTCCATGAGAAATTTTTGTTTTAACTTGTTATTGAGGAAGGGAACCACCATGAGCCACATGATTCCCACGTGAAAGAGACTGACCTTGCAAACACAATTAATGTCTCGACCAAACAACCATTACCCAAACTTTTGGAATCACTAATTTCCATAATTTCATCACTCTCTTGTAAATCAATACCTTCTATAGTAAATGGTTTCATATCCAAGTGGATTGGGAACTCAAATCAGTCCTTCAACTTCACTCTTTGCATGGTCTCATAATACAAGTCAAAACTCTTTAGGTGGATTGCTAGTGTATTTGGAAAGGATTTTATACATGTTCATTTTAAATCATCAACCTTCTTATTAGATTTATCAAAACAATATTCATTTTAACCCTCATGTAAAACCCATTGGACAAATGATTTAAGTGACGTAAAGTTGAGATGGGCATAAGAAGAGAAGAAGTGATGATGTAAGTTTGAGATGAGAAGAAGTGTGTCCCCTTCGACGATCAAGTTACAAATTCCTTGTTCTTTAGATATTTACAAACCTACGATCAACACCATCACCTCTTCCCCATTGTTGGAATTATTACCCCACCTAATGGAAAATATAGTATGAATATCCATCCAAATGAAACTTGATATGTGACTCTAGTGATGGGTCCTAAGTCTCTTTCAATTTTAACCTGGATAGTCTCTTGGGAAAATAATGATGTCCTTGGAGATAATCTAGTTTCCAAGAATTGAACATTTTCTTTTCATCTTCATGGAGCTCACGGACCTATGGAAATTCTAACACCTATAGGAATATGCTCTCCTTTCAAAATGCACAATGGAAATCATATTCAAACATGCAACAGATAATTAATTTACTGTTGTTAAGACTAAAATAGTAGAAGTTAATTGCAGCCACAAGAACACAAACATGCTATGAATCCTTTCTTTTATTATTGATTTCAGAATGCCCCTCATTACAATGTAATCCAGAAATACATCTTTTCTCACCATACTAGAAATAATTTATTGTGTTTTTCTTCGGCATATTACGTTGTCTTTTCTCGATCTTGTTCTTGGTGGTTGTCTCAGTCACTTCAAATTGACCTAAGAGAAACATTCCTTTCTTCTAGCTTGAATGAACCCTGATGTATTTCTTCCTCCTCTTTTTATGTTGTTTCTTTTAGTTGATTTGTTTCCCTTCCCGTTAGGAAGATGAATAGTCATGATTTTTTGTTGCCCAACCATTTTCCAATTTAGTTTCGTTTTATCTTCCTTCACCAATGATTTCCACTTGGCTCTTAATATTCATGAGCTACATGGACTGAATTTGGAATAATCATGTTGAGTAGTAGCATCAGAATTCCAACACAAATCTCGTAGCTTGGAGTTGCAACATAGGAGTTGCAGCGAGTTGCAACACCAATACTATAGCGTGGAGTTGCAACATAAGAGTTGTAGTGAGTTGCAAAAAAAATATTGTACTGTGGAGTTACAACATTAGAGTTCCAGTGAGTTGTAGAATTGTTAATTATAACAAGGAGTAACAACACAAGTTGTCGAGTAGAGTTTCAACCATCCTTATTTTTCCTAAAATAACTTGTAGAGAATTGAAATGTTTTTGGGTGATACATATTTCCTAGAACCAAATATTCTCATGCATCACATCCCCATAAGGATCCCAAACCCATTCTATATAGGTTGTTGTTGCAACTCATTCCCTAATATTGGAACAAATTGTTTCCAAAACCACCATCATTGATTGTTTCTTGTGTTTAAAAATTATTCTATTTCATTCCTTCAAGAGGTTCCATAGGATAAATCCTAGGATAATGTTCCAAACATTTTTTAGGGTGAGGTTTCGATAGGGATTGATTTGTCATATTTCTAGAGTCTTGATAATATCCTCTATATCACTATTTGAATAAACAATGTGGCTCCTAAATTGTGAAGGATTGGAGTTTCTCTGCAAATGGAAAAGAGGTTGTCTATTATCTCCTCATCTACTCTACATATCATACATATTGAGGGTCCCATAAATCCCCTTCACAAACGTATGTCAAAGGTAAATCTTCTTTTTTTGGTGACCAACCATAGAGAAGTATAAATGTTTCTCCATATATCTAGATTCAAGATCTTTCTACAGAACTATTTCTTTTCTTTATATATCGCCTTTATATATGTATGCTTCCTTGATTTGAATTTTCCATCCCCTGTTTTTCCCCATCAAATGATGTCTAGGACATTCTAGATTTTGATATGCCTAGATTGAAACTCACTCTACATTAGTTTTCTTGCTCCATCTTCCTAAATGATTGGACATCTATTAGAATATTTGTTTTTATTTAAACCCAATCAAAAATCTCTTCCCAATATTGTAAAACATGTTTCCATCCCCTCTAAAGTATTACATTTATGATCTGTCGCAAGGATTCACTTTTTCTCATCTCAATGTTGGGTAATAGTGCATTGGTAATTATAAATATGGTCTTAAACCTTTTGGTAAGTAATCCTATAGGATCCTTAAATATAAATGTATTCCTCCTTAAGAATAATTCCCTGCATTTTTAGTGCAAGTTGCACCGTGACGTCTTAAATCAGTTAGATCCATTGGTGAGAAGAGAGGACTTTTTTGCATATATCAAAGATAGTTAGAATGTTGATTTTACCTCAATAATGAAAAACAAACTCCCTTTGATGTCATGGAATATTATTCAAGGTTGTGGCTTGTAAATTCCATGGTACTTTCAAAAGTATGGTTGTCCCAAAAACATTGTCACATGCATGGCAACACCAATGATTTTGTCCTTCATTAATGGATAAATTTTGCAATGGAACCTACATTGTCATGTGATGTGTGATTCCTTCCCTACACTAGGCCATCCAAATAGTACAATGTTGCAAGTGGTCTCAAGTATCATCCCTCTACTTGAATCATGGAATAGGCATCATAAATATAAGACTCATTTGACTCACTACAATGAACCTATTTCAAGAGTAAAAAAAGGGCACTAATTGTCATATTTTTATTTTTTAACTAATTATTTCAAGAATTAAAAGTTGGTGATTTAACTAAAATAAATACAACACATTCCCTAATGGCCTTATCCCTTAATAATGGCATTGTCCAACTATTCTATGAAATGTATTTTTTTGCTAGAATTTGGCGATATAAATTTGCACGAAATCACTATTTTTGTTGTTTAAACTCCATTTCTGAATGCAGAAATGGATTCAATATGCTAAAAAGCCCCTGGGGCACTCAGATTATATAGAAATAATCACTCAAATATGTGTATCTAACAATTTCTCGCTGGATTTTGGGAAAATGTGGCTAGAAAATATCGTCAGAAAAGAGTCATTTCATAGAAATTTTGGACTATGGACTTAATAATTATGTTAATTCATTCAACATCAAGTTATTTCCATATTCCAAAGATTATTCTTTCAAAACATTTAAAAACCAAGCTTAAACTTAAAACATGACCAAAATAAGCATAATGCATTTACCCTATAATTTAGTTGACATATCAATAACCCCCCTCACCCCACCCAAAAAAACGAATCCCCTCTCTAATGTAAAACTCCCATTTATAGATTCTATCCTCTTTTTCTTGAAGTGTCTACATGTTTGTAAAGGTATCTAAACTCTTATTATACCTTGTTCCCTAAAATCTATTTTATATTTTTCTTTAGTTTGTCTTAGGTGCATGATTATTATAGTATATCATAGGTGGAGTAGCCAAGGAACAATTTTTTTGTATTTAGGTAAATTCACCTATAATTGATGTAAAACCTAATTAGGAGGAACCTTGATCCTATACGATTCCCTCCCTCATATTTGATTAAGGATCTTTGGACAATCAAGACTATTTTGAACTTGTTCCATAGTTAATATCGTTCCTTCTCACTAAAATTCACTACTACATATTGAAAAATTTGTGACGACTACTTGGGATGAAAGTAACCTTTCATCGCAAAATTGAAGATAAAGAGTTGAATTTTTTAATTTTTTTTATAAATCCAGCCCGCGTTCGTCGCTCTTGCGATGAAACTAGATGTACGTCGCAAGAGTGATGAATGTGAAGATAGTGTATTCTCATATCTCTTGATATTAACTCTAGCTATCATCGCAAGAGAGATAATTCAATGATGATAGTTACACTATTTGACAAAGTCAACATTGACCATTACACTGTTTGACAAATTCAACATTGAATTGGTCAACGTTCATCGCTTTTGTGACAAAAAAAATATCTATAAATATTTTGCAAATTAGATATGTTTCAACAATCTAATTGCTATAACAACGACGGTTCATAAAGGGTATTTTTGTGTGGAAGAATGTCACAGAATATTAGAGGTGGGAAAAAAAGTAAAGTGGGTGAAAAGGGTGATGGTAAATGTTATTTCCCTTGCAAAAGATGTTTCACTACACGTCCCATAAGAATTTTAATAGCAACAACTACAAAACATTGTAGGAAATATGGGCACATTGATGGGGGATCAAATGAATATCGTCCCATGGTAATTAGCTATATATTCATTATATGTTTTTATGTTGTTGATTTTATATAAAATTATATATATATATATATATATATATTCTTTCAATATTTGTTATACACACTAATTTTGCATGATTGTTTGTACTTATAAAGTTAGAGTTGCGCTCTAACTTCTGCAGAATATTGCACCAAGTAGTACTAGTAGAAATGATATTGTACAAGCTGAGGAACATGATCAAGCAAATGAGGATCTCATGGAAGAAGATGATGGGACAAATAAAGTTAATGATCCCTTGGAAGAAGATGATGGGACAAATCAAATGATCCAAGATTTGTTTTCTCACCTAGATGAGGATGGGGACAGTGATGGTATTTATGATGAACCTCTATTACCAAAGGCAAATAAACTACTTTATGAAGCCTCAAGAGCAAATCTTCTCTCCCCTAGATTGTTGCTAGTGAACTTAAAGGTTATGAATAATTTTCCAAACACTTGTATGACACAGATCATAATGTATGTATTATGTTTCAACTCATATGCATAAATGTTGACTTTTTTCTATTTTCTTTTAGTGTTAATTAATGTGTAAAATAAGAATGCAATTTTTACGATTAATATTATTTACATTAACTAGTTATTTGTTATGTTGTAGATTGTTAGGTGAATTTTTGTTACCATCGTCAAATATTTTACCTCACACATATAGATAGTTGCATGCCATTATGAAATACATTGGAATGGATTATCAAACTATATATGCATGTCCTAATGATCATATTATATATTATGGACAACATGCTTCGAAAACAGAATTTATGCAATGTCTTATCATTAGATATCGAACTGATCAAGTAACAAAAAGGGTGCCTTGAAAGGTTATTTGTCATATTCCCATAATTCCACGTTTGTAGCGATTTTTCAGGTGTGAAAGCATAACACAATTTATGGATTACCATTAATGTAACAGAAGTGGATATGGTTTTCTTCGAATGTCTTCTGATGGTTATGCATTTACGGAAATTGGGGAAAAATGGGCAAATTTCAAAGATGAACCTCGTAATGTTAGTCTTTCATTGGCAGTTGACGGTATTAATCCATTCAGAGAGATTAGGTCTATTTACTTAGTGTGGCCTATTTTTGTTATCAACAATAACATTCCTCCTTGGATGTCAATTAATAGGGAGCACAAAATGTTGGCAATGATTCTTCAAGGTATTTGTATATAATAGTTTTTTGAATGTAACATTTTCATTTGTTTCTTTTTTTGCATAATATATTTTTTTTATTTATTTACTTATATATATATATATATATATATATAATCAGGTTTATAGTAATTATGTGTAATTTCAAAGAATCAAGTAAGTACCATGTTAAATATATGAATGTATATATCGAGCCTCTTATCGACGAGCTACTAAAGTTATGGGTTGGCATCACTATGTATGACATCTGTAAACCAATCGGGGAGAATAAATTTAAATTCAGTGGAATAATTTTATGGAAAATTAATGATGCCCCATGACTAACACATTTTTGTGGTATGCATCATTCTATTGCTCTTTAATACTATATAAGTTTTTAAAGATAGTTTGTTGCATGTTTAATTTTTAAATAATCTCATTGTATAATTGACTTTAATCCATCTGTTGCAGGTCTTCAAACAAAGGGTAAATTTTCATGTCCAGTTTTTGTTCCTAATATGAAGTATCGTCATTCAAAATTTTTAGGAAAGGTGGTGTTTGATGAGTATAGGAACCTCCTCCCTAATAACCATAGGTATTGTACTACTGAAAAACATATTTTCAATGGGAAATAAGAGGTTGGTTTAAAACCATGAAGAATGACACCTCACCTATGGATGTTGGAATATAATAGAAATCGTCAAGGTACACAATTTCGTTATGTATCACATATGTAATGTTTTGAATTTTTATTTTAATCATTGAATTTATTTTACCATATTTGATAATTATTGTTGTGATTTCTTGTATGCTTCATGAAGGCCGCCATCATGAAGGTATTAATAATGGGATTCCACAAGGAATGAAATGTTATCCCACTCAATTCATGAGGTTTCCCTATTATGAGGAGCTAAAAATAGCTCATTTGTTTGATACAATGCATATTAGGAAGAATGTGACAGAAACATTATGGAAAATCATAGATGGTAGGAGGGATAAAGAAATAAATGTCAAAATTTGTAGTGACATTCAAGAAGCCAATCATGGAATGCAAAGTGTGATCTGATCAAACAGAGATGGACACCTAAATAACCTTCCATTCTTATTATCAAAGAAACAAAGAAATGATGTAAAAGAGGTCATTCAAAGAATTAAATTTCCCACGGGTTTTGCTTCAAACATAAATAATATCTTAATGAAGAAAGGCGAATTTGGTGGGGTAAAAAAACATGATTGGAATACCTTCATTAAGGTAATAATTTTTCTTACATATTTATATATTGGCCTTATACATATTTTAATTTTAATTTTTTTTTCTACTTTGGTCTAAACAAATAACGATTCATTTTTTTGTTACAGTATGTTCTACCACTATCTCTCCCAAACAACTTTGACAACAACGTCAAACACGTTATATATGATATTGGAAAATACATGAGGTAAGTAGTTGTGATTTATATGCAAAATGTTCTTTCAATTTTTTGTTCTACTTAATGACATGTGTTTTACTTGTAATGTAATATATTATATTATGTTATGTTGAAACATGTTATTTTCTTGTGTGATGATCTCATGTAGATGATTTGATTGAAATAAGTCCATGAAGATGATATAAAGTATTGGAAGAGAGAAATTCTTGGGCTAATGTGTGAAATGAAAAAGTATATACCTCCAACATTTTTCAATGCACAAGAACACTACCTCATACACCAAGTTAAGTAGATTGAAATTTGTGGACCTGTACACACAAGGTCAATGTGGATGGTGGAGAGGCACTTAAAATCATTGAAGGCTTTAGTTAGACAAAGAGCACGTCCTAAGGGTTCTATGGTGGATGGATATATGGTATATCCATGCATGGTGTATATTAGTCGGTATCTTCCTAAACTAGCAGCGCCAATTGTGCATGCAGTGGATCACATTTGGGATGTGAACTCCATCAAAACATTTGAATATCAGGAGAACCTATTGGGGAAAGGTAGAATGAAAAAAAAGAGAGGTGATATATTAATAATTATGGAGATTCATATTAATACATATAAATTTTCATTTTTTGTGTATATGATCATACTCATTAATATATTAATATCTATTCTTTCATAAATTATTAATATTTATCATGGACATTATAAATAAAATTTGATATTGGTGAATTATGATTTTTTGATTCAGTTGCTCAGGATTGGAATGCACTACATTTATACATTGCAAAAAATCTTGACTAGATGAATGTATGGATTGAAATATGTAAACAACATCATGGCGGTAGGTTATCATGGAAACGACTGTCTAAATTGGTTAGAGAAGCTCATCGTAATGGAGATTCCAATGTTACGCAAAGGGACATTGATTTAGCATATGGTTTGAAATATGGACATGCAAGCAAATTCACCCATTTTATTTAGTTATTTTATATTATATTAATGTGACTACATGTGTACTGTTTTTTTCAAATACTTTCCAAGTTATATAAATATGTTAATTTATTAATTGACAATGCATCTTTTACATATATGGGATATTGCAGTTGAAACACCACAAGGCTATGTGGTGCAATGGTCGTAAATTTTGCATCAAACAATTGGATGAAGCCAGGAAAATTTTTGATAGTGGGATAGCTCCAGTATTCTAGGTCACTAATGTTTCCTCTAGGAGTGACAGACATCCCCGAGAATCTGAAAATAGATACTATGGGTATTTGAATGATATGCATGAACATTAATAGTATATGTTACAAATGCATGAACATGATGAGGAAAGAACTGTTATTCAACATGCCAATGAATTTCTGATGATTAAAACAACGGTGTTTGAAAGAGGACATGATCTCTATGTTTTTCCAAGCCAATGTGAACAGGTATTTTACTCAAATGTTCCATGAGAGGGATTGACCATTTGTTGTTAGATATGATCCAAGAAGAAGGCCAGTTAAGTATACTCATGAACATGAAGAAGATGATATTGAAGAAGAAGATGATTTTCCAGAACAGACAAAGCCGTAAGATCATGTAGGGTTGACAGATGAAGAAGACAAAGAATATCATCATGATCCAGGTGTAAGAGACAATGTAGTTCTTGATGATGATGTAGATGAAAATATGCTCAAAAGTGACATTGATGACGATGGTGAAACTTGAAAATAGTCACCAATATACTAAAGTACGTGGTAAACTAAAAATATCATTTTCAAACACATAATTTCATTTACCTTTAGTAATTTTTGTTTTTGTAGTTTCTATGCATGAATCTTACTAGGTTTCTTTCGATTACTTTCTATTTTATAGATTGGGTATTGGGGAATTGAGAGTGATGTGAGGGGGAGGGGAGAGGCCATATGAGCTTCCTCCTTCATGTGGTTTTCCTTTTTCAATAGAGGATAAATTATTCTTGAAACCAAGAGAAGCTCATTCATTGTTATACCATCATGATTGTAGATAGATTATTCACATTCCTCAATGATATGGGAGGGTTTCTGGACTGAAATTTGACTCACACACCCACTTGTTTCCATCATCAATTTGACTCCCAAAGACAAACATTATGGTCTAATTTTCCTAAAATATGCCCTAATTTTCCCAGACTGTGAATGGGTTAGGACTAGAGTCAAGCTCAATAGGGTCTTCTTTCCCCACTAATTCTACCAAGCCCATTCCCTTGGATGTGGTTTCTCTAGAATATAGTATCTAGGGACAGTGGGGAATCTCATTAATGATACATTCATGCGTGTCACTAATTAGATGATGAGGCATATGTCTACCTTAAGAGAGTCATAGTTACTCCCGCCATTTACCCATGCTTGGTTGAATTTCTTCACTTTGACATGAAAATCAATGGGAATAAATCATATTGTGTATTTAGAAGGGTTATGGGTCAATGATTGAGAAGATTAGGGGGTGTATATTCAAGGTCCAGGTCAGGTGATTATTAACACATTAAATTCTATCCCCCTTGGACCCACTTGATCTAATTAACACATGATTAATTGTTTACCTGAGAGGAGAATGGTCACCAACAAGATGCATCGATTAGATGTGTGGGTAAGAAAATGGGTTAGGTGCATTGATGCTTATGTTTATAGGTGCGTTAGAATTTATGTTTATGGTTGTGTGGGATAGGTGTGTAGTAATTAGATGCATAAGTACCTCGAACCACCACACATTCCTTACATTGTGAATCTTTAGCTTACAAGTAAGATATGATCACCATTTCAAGGATTGTCACACCAATGATGGTTGTCAATGCCTATGACATGGTCCAATGCCAAATTATAAGATCTTATGCCATGAAATTTTTCTTTGGCACTCATGGTCCATGCATGGCCCCACAAGACATTACATGTCATGCATAGGGAATATTTCACCTGTAAATATAAGGGCATAATTTGGGAAAATTGGGTCATAACATTTTTTTTGGGGAATCACAAACCATGCCTAATAATTAAATATATAATATATTAATTATTATAATATACATCAATTATATAATATATAAATTATATATAGTTATAATATATATTATATATAATTATAATATATATTAATTATATATAATAATCCAAACGAAAAACAAAACAAAAAATACATTTCAAACCTGCGTGCGCGTGAGGAGAGAAAACCGCAAGGAGACCACACAAGGAGATAAGACGAGGAGAGGCGAGGAGATCACACCTCAAGTATCTTCCCAAACCGTGAGATCTGCATGAGGGAACATTGAAAAAGGATATCTAGGGAACGATGCCAGAGGAGACATAAGTCACAGAGGGTGGAGGAGACAGAAGTCACAAAGGGTGGAGGAGACCGAGCTAGAGGGAAAATTGTGAGCACACTCGATAATGGTGACTGGATGTTACCATCATTCACTTTTCATTATTGTCCAAATTGATTTGGAAAACCTTCACATTGTAAATAAATCCAATGAATCGAGTTGATGATGTTTGCTCACCTGTGTTTTGGAGGGTGGTTGTTAGCATGCATAATGGCCAGGAATAGTGAGATTTATTCCATCATGTTGATGCATTTAGGAAGGATCTAATTCACTAAGAATATCAACCCCCTTAAGCATTCCATTTTGATCAATCTGAAGAAGGTCATCATGCCTTCCTTCCCAACATGATTTTTTTGCATTGAGATCCAAATTTTAAAAATATGGATCACACCAACCTAATTTTCTTATGGGATAAGGAAGAAAACTGTGGTAGAGAGAAATCATATCAGTGGGTAGGCCAAGGAAACGTAGGGATGAGGAGGTCATATCAGTGTATTTGGATTCAATATGCTTTGTGCATAGAAATTTTGATGATGGGGATTACTCTTAGATATTTAACATAGTCATTCCCTCAATGTTTATTGAGATAAACATATAGTTTCACCTTTATTAATTTCACAATTTTGAGGCTATTGAATCCTACAAGGGATTCGAATGATTCAAGGGGATAGGGGTTCACCCAAATGAAGAGGAGCATTCCTATTTCCTCCTTTTGGGATCGTGATCACATAATAAGAAGGAATAACCTCTTTATGTATGACCCTTAACTATGGATTAAGAAAAATACCAAGGGCACTTTCCTAGTGATTGGAATGATTAAGGAAAAAAATCATAGACATAAACAATTATATGTAAAATAGAAATAAAGAGGAGTATATATGCAATGTATCAAAATAAAATAAAATATTATTAAACTTCCTCAAGATCCACAATTAACTCCAAGAAAATCCCCTCAAAGTTGGGCACTCCTTAGTAAAGGTAGAAAGATGCTCAAAGTAGGGTTTGACAAAGTATTTGTTGCCACACGTCACTCTCCTTTGAAATTCTTCTTCAAACCATGCTCTTCTAACATATTCCTTCCTTAAAATAAGAATTCAAACCTAAATATAGTGGAGAAATCCTCTTTGTTTTCATACATAATCATTGATCATGCCATACAATCATTTTATATTGCCTTATAAGGTGGAGTGTTCCTTCCAAGATGAACTTTAAAACCATGCTCTTATGGTTTAACGGTCATGTGTCATCTCCTTAGCTAAGGCATTCCTCAAGCATGTGTGCTAAGCAATTATTATAACCCATTTTACATGGGGTGCTCCTTATCTAATTTTTACTTTATCCTTATTTCATGGCTGGAAAGAGTCAAATATGCCACTTGGCACCCCTTTTGACTTCATTAATATGGTCACTCCCTCTAGACATTGATTAATTTCCTTTTTTGGGGTGTGTGCAAGGGTTTTGGGTCCATGCTAATTCATTTTAATCATTCTATTTGAGCATTTCCTTCTTTATCTAACTAATTACTTGGATTTGTACCTTGTTGATTCCATATTGACCTCCTCATCTAGGCATTTGAAACTAATATGCCTCCCCATATCACATTTCACATGGATTCATGCTTGTATACCCATTCTTCTTTGCTTATCTCAAAATATTAAACTTTGAACAATAACATTTTTCCAATATGGTTAATGGTTTCGATATTTGACCAAAATCCTTTTGACTACAAAGTGGAAACCACCCTTATCCTAACTAACCTATATATTTTTTATTTATCTCATTAAAATAAATATTGGGGTCTTCAAGCATTGTATCTATTTAATTTTTCCCCATTTAAAATTGTCTTCAATATTTTAGAACTCTATGTTGGTTAGTTTCCTAAGTTTGTAGTAAAGGTATGGAAGGTGTTGGTATAGTCCCATAGTTTGATCCTGACCCCGATGGATATGCAACCATTTGGTTTATTGGTCCTCGTAGCTCCTCATTGAGGGCATCCACAAAATCCCCCCTATGTGTCTTCAAGCTCTAGGTGGAATTGTGTTCTTCCTCTCACTGTTCTCTAGGTGAAAGCCACCTAGAGATTCATAACATTCACTAAGTTGGGAATCCGCATGCATGAGTTCCCCTACTAATTTAGGTAATTGCATCCTCTAATTGTGCATCCAAAACTAAAGATATAAAAAAATTATTTAGAACTTTGAATATAGAAAAAAAAATTCAAAAATTGGAACTAGGATGAGGATGGAACACTCAATATTTGGGGGTTCTAATTATATTATATTATAATGTTGTAGGATGATCATGGAAAAGGTCCAGCCATAGAACATGTAATTGATTATAAAATTTGACTTTCATTTTACGTTAATTTTATTATTTATTTATATAATTTTATTTGTGTGCCAATCAGTTATTTCATTTGTTTATATAACTAAAATAAAATTGATTTTAATGTTGAAATTATATGTAGTTGACACACCATGTTGATCATGATTCTACTGATGAGAAGGGGTTGTATTAATCCCCTGGTCCAATGGTATTAATAAAAAGAAAGATCATTAAAGAGAACAAGGAACTTGATAGCTTGTTAGACCATACAGATCAAACTCCTGACTTCCTAGAAAGAATCAATATCCTTATGACACATCTTAACACATATAAAGTAATAACCATAATTTAAAGTGTTTTTTTTAATGTACTCATATGTTCAATAATGAAACAATGTTTTTTAAACTTTTCTATTATCTCATGAAAAAAACATTTTCTTTTTTATAAAGTGATTTTTGGAGCCTGTTCATCCCGTTGTTGGTAGTAGTGGCACTGTAGAGATGCCATAGAATCCTGACGTGGGTTTTCATACAGCTTCTAGAGTATTGATTACTCCTCCATATTCCACACATAATTTAGATAGGTTCCATGACATGCACCGACAGGAATCCACACAATAGTCAGAATCTAGAGGTGGTGACAGAGATGAGGTTGACGATGTGGTTGACATGGTTGCATTTCCTAGATATGGATGTGTGACCATCATGGGGACCCTTTCATGCATATTTTTGGTCGACGATAACAAACGTCCATTAAAGAAAATAAGACTCCCATGCATTTTTTCAAATTTTAACTCTTTCATGTTGTCCATATCATACACAAATCATCTAGATTATTATTTTTAAATTAATGATCATATATTTTTGTGTGTAGGAAATGAATATTTTTATAGGCACCTGGAGAGCAAGGCCTTGTTTATTATTGGGGAAACCTTATGCATGAGGTGGAATTTCTGGAATTCCAACCTCAAAAAAGAACTTATGGATTATCTCGAAGGCCTCTTTGGAGTAGACACGTTCAATAAAAAAGAGGTCACCTCTGCAGTAGGAAAATATTTAAATATACGCGGGATGTTTATAGATGAATTTTTATACGCGGTATATAACATACTTGAAAATTTTGATGATAAGTTGCATGACACCTCGAAGGAAATCAAAGAAAATATTTCCAAACACGGCCAACACAATCTAGGACAGGAAGGCTACTCGAGGTTACAGTCATGAATCGTAAGTACCCAAACATCTTAAGAATATTATTTGTATCGCCTTACAAATTTCAGTTTATTGTAGCCAAAAACATTAAAAAAACATGCTTATATGCAATGCAGGGTGACGAATTTGGAACAAAAACCACAAAGGAAGACCTCCAACTTGGTTACAAGTGTGACTATAAAGATGTGGTTTATCATAGGAAAAGCATGGGGCATACCCCAAGATCCCGTTTGCGGGATAAGGTAAATAAAAATTAATCTACATTAACCTTTCATTACTTATAAAATATGTAAATGTTTGATATCGTCTATAACTTTAATGTCTTACCTTTTTTTAATCAAGGGTGTAGCACTATCAATGAAACCATTATCACTAGACAACAAAGCGTTGATAGTGCAGTGCGATCAGAAGATCACGGTGCTCCCCAACAACCCCATCCCAGTGGGGTCCATCCCCAAGATTTTCTTGTGACTAAGGCCCACAATGGTAAAATGAATGTATATTAATCATATAATTAATAATTTCTTACTTATAAATTTTGTACTTCTAATTTTTATTACTTATCCATTTACAGTTTTGTCCTTATAAATTTAGTCATTTCAATGGCAAAGAATTTTGTAGTTGAGCCTCCTCGAATTGAATATGATCAGGAGAACAAGACAACCATTCTAACAATGCCAACTAGTGGACCAATAGGTAAATAATTACATTGCAGGGGTTTTTTTTAATATTAATGAACTACTTCAATGATATTTACAAATTGGCCATATAAATTTAATATTTTTTTATTCTGTAGGTGATGGCCCCTCACAGCAGCCTCCACGTCGGGGGTAGAAGACCAAGCATGCTCGACGTGAAAGGACTAAAGCAACATCAGTTGTTAAATAGAACTGAGTGAACGAAGGCATGGACATGGATGAATTACTTCAGAACTAGAAAACACAAAAGAAGACTAAAATAAATTGATGATGTATAATAATTTTATAAGACTGATAGATGTACATTATATAGCTATTATATTTGTAACATATTTTTAATGATAAATATCATTTATAAAAATTATTTTTTATGACATATGCCTTTGAATGATAAACCTCATTTATATCTTTATAATCACTTTTTATCAATTTTGAATATTTTTAATGCATATTTTTAGTATAATATAGATTGGGTATTGGGGAATTGAGAGTGATGTGAGGGGGGAGGAATAGGAGCTTCCACCTTCATATGGTTGGCCTTGTTCAATAGAGAAAAATGTATTGGATTCACTTATTCTTGGAGCAAACCTCTCTTGATCCAATGGAGAAACAACATAGTCAATGTTGACTTTGTTGTTGCTCCTTCAGATTGAGGGAGGTTTGCTCCAAGATCAGACGGCTCCAATAAATTATTCTCAAAACCAAGAGGAGATTATTCAGGTCGTCGCATCTGAGATGTGTGTGTGTGTGTGTGTGTGTGTGTGTCACTATTTAATCTCCTCTTATATGGATTTTACAAAAAATAATATCAATGATGTTTACTATTTGCAATCTTGTCAGTTTTAATTTCTATTAGGATTTACTGACATTTATAAAAAGTATTTTTTGGTTTTTACTAAAAACTAAATAGAATTCTGTTTTTAGTTACTACAGTATGAAGTTTGTGAATTTTCATATGCTCTATATGTTGTATCAATGCAATGCTACACATTAGAATATCAAAGATTAGGTATACCTTATCTTTTTGCTTCTTTTTATGACTTCTTAAGGTTCCTTTTATTTATTTATTTTTACATTACCATCATTTGAGGGCCACTATGGGGATTTTCATTCTATCTAATGAACCACACCCAAGTATGTATCATATATGATTCCCTTTAGTTCATCATATCATATTATTCACACAGCTAATCTAATACTTCAACTTAGTTTTTTGTGGTTGTGTATAGGTAATCCCTTGTATATCATAGTATAAGCATAACTATAATTATGCAATAGAGTATTGGAAATGAATGATATATAGATACCACTTTCGAGTATAAATTACAAATCATAGGCACCAATGAACCTAAATACTCATCCCGAGTTCCAAGAATATGAAAATCAAACATCCCACCATCCTAAAAGTGGATAGGGGGTTGGGTGTGTTACACCAATGACATATATACACTCCTATGATATTTATTATAATATTTATTATTTTGTTGTAGACTGTTGCTTTAGCACCAAAAGAAATTATTCCACCCTTACCTCTAGAGAAAGAGAATCTTGAAATGATTTATCTATAGACATTTCTACCAATCTATTAACCGATGTCATTCCACCAACACTTGGAAGTTGCACTACACTTGAATCATTGAATATATATAACAATTAGAAGGTTCCATTCCATATTCACTTGGGTATCTAAAAAATCTCATGGACTTGGATGTGATACCAATTGTTTTCATTAACATTGGAACGAAAACAAAAATATCTTTGGAAAGACTTGAATCTCAATGGGAGAAATATTAATTAACCAAAAAATCATTTCTAACACAATATGAGATCCATATTGCTTATTAAATTTGAGAAATTTATTGTGAACAACAATTACTATCTAGAAAAAGTTCAAAGACTTGTCCATATAAGAAAGGAATCAAAACTTCAAATTGAAAACCAACCTATCCTCTGAATGAAATATCTATTTCTATCATTTTTCTGAAATATATTATTGTAACATATACAAAGGGTGACAAAAGGGGATTAATTATACTAGAGAACATGGGGAAAATCTAAAAGGGGGACAAGAAGTGGCATGGAAGAGGTGTAATACCCATGACACACCCCAATGCCAAGAGAGATAAAACTCAAGTTCTAAAAGAAACAACCAAGTTATGGGACAAAAGAAACAATTTGAGCACACCTAGGATTTTCAACATCTCAACAATTCTATGGTGGTCATATTGTGGTCATAACTGTAGTAACATTTTTTTATTTATTGTTATATAATAATTGATTCAGGATCTCCAAAGGAGTTAAATTGACTTTGTATTTGCAAGGAAATTAAAGCATGTGTGTGTGTGCACACATTCAATTGGGTCTAGCTCAATGGTTTGGGAGGAGAAATTTAATCCTCCCTACCTAGGCTTATATATATATATACATAGGTGTGAAATGATTCGGAACACATCGGTAGGGATGTTAAATATGGAAGAATAGTTTAAATTGGCTAGAAGGAGTTCTAAAATAGCAACGATGGAAAGAAAGCAAATATCAATGGTCACTATTGCGATTGGGATAGATCAACAACTGGTGTGAATTGTGGGCCTGGAAAGTGCATGGAGGTTAATTCCATAAAGTGTTTCTAAAATAGAAACTATAGGTTTTGAAGGTAAAGATGTGTCAGCATGGGGACGATTGTAGAGAAGAAAGTGGTTTACATTGAAACTGTTGATCTGTTGCTCCGAAAATTTGAATATTATAAATTTTATGTGACTTTTATTTTTGTTTATCTTTGTCAAAGAGGGAACTATTGGAGTTGTTTCAATTGTCACCTTCGACCTAATTTTGAATTCTCAACGCCATTATAATCGCCATTACTAGGTATTTTGTCTTGTTTCCATGGATCCCATTGTACTCAAAGTGTCTTAACAAAGCCCAAAAAATAGTGAAGAATCCATAATTGATAGAGATAATGATGTTTGTGACCATGAATTCATTGTTGCCCCTATTTCTCAATTAATAAGTAACTTAGCTGATGTTAGAGGGAAAGGTTTCCCATTTTTGGAGTCTGCCCAAGATTCTCTCATTTTGTATGCAACTGAATTGTGTTTTCAGTTTCCCGAATTTATAGGATGGTGTGTAGAGTAATAATCAAAGTCAGAAAGAGTTTTAATTGATAAAAAGGGGTATAAAGTCTTGTGTAAAATTGATTTTCTGTCAGTCAGGGAGTCATTAAAAATTCCTAAGTCTTTCTATGAGAATTATGAACCTTTTGATGAGGAAGAAATAATTAGAGTCTATAGGGAGTGTCAACCACAGATTAAAAATTTGTTTTTAAGAATGATTACCAAGCTTGATCAGTTCCCACAAAATCCATATTTTTCCTTAAGCATCGATATCATGGTCAATGAGGTTCAAAGTGCCTTCTCGTTGTTAAGTCAGGTTTTAGGTCTTCATAGTGATAGATTTGTAGTTGAGTTCATGTTAGGTTTCCTTCCCAAATTATTCCAGTCAGAATCAAGTCAAGTCGTCTACATTAATTTTGATGAGTTCATAGTTGATACCATCCATAAACAACTAGTGAAGTTCCACTCTCTTAGACACTTAAGATACTGTACATATCTTATGAACATTTTTCTCACTAGAAACAATGCAGAAATACCTAAGGAAGAATCAATATCTATTGAAAGAAATAAGATGACTTCAATAATTTTTATCAATAAAGTCATGTCAAAGGCCTACCAGATAATCTTCAATATTAAACTGCTTAGATTTATTGAAGAAATGAGAATTCACTTGCATAATCCAGAAGACAGAGTAGGAAACTAGACCCTTTTCATTAATTCTATAGTAATATGGGTATATGTCTTTCATGAGTTTCATTATTTGTTTCCCATCTTTTTTACCCCTAGATTTTTTTCTCTAGAGTTCATAAGATAGAAAATCATCTCTGAAACTGAAAATTTCATCAAATATCATAGAGTAAGAAATATAAAGTTTCCTTTTGGGATTGGCCCATTCATTGTAAAATATAGAACATGTCTAGCACAGGTTGAGGCAAAGCTCAAATATTTTGGTTTTGCACAAATGCGAGGTGAAAAATATGATCCCAATAAAATCATATCTAGAAGGAGGCAAATTAACAAGAATGGTCCATATGAGCATCATCCTATTGAAGGCCTGGAGAATTTTGTAAATGTTGAATAATGTGTGGATGTTCAAGCCCCTGTACAAAAGGAACCAACACAACATAGTATTCCAAAGGTGGTAATTAAGGTTCCAAAATATAGTGCACAGAGTAAGAGGATTGTTTCAGAGGCAATGGACATAGACCCTGAACACACTACCAGAAAGAAAATGAAAACCATCAAGACAGAGAATTATGTATAATTGGAGGATGAAGGGCCTAAAGAAAACAAGTTTAGACATGGTGGAGAGTGCCACAAGTGTAATTGAATCTAGAGCTGATCAATTGGAAAGTGAATGTTAAGCCCTAATATTGGCTCATTACCCCTTAATTGGGGAATATTATATTAGTAATGTTATTTTATTTATGTCGTCTTTAGGCCATTAGTTGTAATTATAGCTCCTAGTCTCCTATATATACCAAGGAGACATTTTCATTTTGAATCATCTTGTACTTGAACATTTAAGTGGGGTAAAAGGAGGTTGCCCCCTCGAAGAGGCTTATTATCTGAAATTATCTCTTTTTCAAGGCGTTGAGTACTTTTCTTGAGGTTTTTCTATGCTATATTGATGTT
>SNQJ01S0003516.1:345325-358626 GCA_010110895.2 Picea sitchensis | reverse complement strand
TCAGCAGTACGACCTGTTGACTTTGACCAATTTGACTTTTTACCTGTTTGGGAAATCGATCAGAACACAATATCTTTTGCATACGGTGTCCATTTGCGAAAAAAATTGTATGGCCGGAATAAGCGCGATGAGCCAGATGCAATGTCGTTGGTTTCATATGATTCCGAGAAATTTTATGTTTAGGCCTTCTTGGATCCATTTTGGATCAACAACTCTTGTCTTAGTCACACATGACTTCACAAAAACATTTATTTTAGAGTGTGATTCCTTAGGGCATGGAATTGATGGAATTTTAAAGAAAGAAGGAAGGCTCCTTGCCTTTGAAAGAAGCCATGTTAAAGGAAAGAACTTACTTTGTTAAGCACCAACCAACCAAAATAGCATAAAAAGAGAGAGAAGCAACTCCATGCCTTGATAAAGAGAGAATAATGAATGTGAAGCCTCTTCAAGTGGGAAACCTCCTTTTAGAATAGAAAAAATGTACAAGATGAGATGATTTTCTAAAACTAGGTCTCCTTAGTGTATATATAGGAGATAAAGAGTACAATTGCAATTAAAGTGTCTAGCCAACAACACTAATATAACAATAAAAATATAATAACTCACTATCTAGGGCTTTACATCAGGATTTATGCTTAAAATGGAGCTTTGTCTAGGGATTAACATGTTCCTCCCCTTCAAAAAAGTGTTGTCCTCGACACTTAATTAGTTGTGAATGTTTCTGCATGAAGAACTCATCTTCCCATGTCGCCTCTTCCATTGGTAGGTTCTTCCACTTGATGAGATACTCAGTAATTGCTCGATTTCATGGCTGCTCAATCATTGTTTCAAGGATTGTTTCTAGTTCTAGTATGATTTTCTCTTCTTCATTAATCTCTAGTAAAATAGTTTGAAATGGGATCTTGTCATTGATTACCTACTTTAAGAAAGAAACATAGAAGATAGGATGTACACGTGAAGATGGAGGCAACTCCAATTTGTAATCCATACTCCAATCCTCTACAACGCCTTATAGGGACCATAATACTTGGGTGTTAATTTATTGTCCTTATTTTATAGCTTGAGGACATCTATTTGTATGGTTGTAGCCTAAAAAATACCCAATCCCCCACTTCAAATTCTCTTTCACTACAATGTTGATTTGCTTGTTGTTTCATCCTATTTTATGTTGAAACCAAGTTGTCCTTCAATTGTTTGAGAACCTCTTGTTGGTGCTCTATGTGTTCCTCCACTGCTTGAACCTTCACTTTCCCTCTCAAGGGTGATGTGATGGATGGAGGATGATATCCATAAAGTGCCATAAATGGGGACATTTTTTATGAAGTATGGAAGGACGTGTTGTACCACCATTATGCCAAGGGAAACCACTTGACCAATTGTGTTTGTTTATCAGATGCAAAGCAACAAAAATACCCTTCTAGACATTTATTCACAATCTTAGTTTGCTCATTGGATTGAGGATGGTAAGAGGAGTTGTGAGCCAATTGTACCCAAACAAGAAAATAATTCAGTACAAAAATTTCCAATGAAAATTGGATCTCTATCACTGATAATAATCTGGGGAATTCCATGTAGATTCTGAATTGTTTCCATGAAAGTTGTGGCTACTGTACTTTCTTTAAAAGGATGATAAAGAGAGAGAAAATGGGCATACTTTTTGAGTCGATCCACTACTACAATGATGACATTCTTTCCTTCGGACTTGGGTACACCTATAATAAAATCCATTGAAACCTCTTCCCATCGTTGACTTGGTATGGCTAATGGTTGTAGAAGCCTTGGGGTATTGATTGTATCTCCTTATTCTATTGGCAGACCATACATTTAACCACAAAATTTTGAACATCATCTTTAAGACCTTTGCAGAAAAAAAAACTTCTTGATCCTATGGTAAGTTTTCAGTAACCTTGAATGTCCTCATATAGGAGAAGTGTGCAATTCCAAAAATACCTTGTGTTTGAGTTGGGAATTCTTAAATAAGTATATGTGATCTTGATACTACAACAAATCATTCTTCCAAACAAATTCATCTAATGCACTTGGGTCCTCATGTAGTTGTTGAATGAACTTGCATACCTTCTAATCTTTCTTCCATTCTATCATTTCTTCTTCCACCAAGTCAGATTGCGGAATGAAAATAGCACATAGTAAACTCTGTGTCTTCCTCTTTCCTTGAAAGTGCATCTGCCACAATATTTTGTTTTCCTTTTCTGTAGATAATTTTAAAGTCATAACCTAACATATTTGTAACCAACGTTTTTTCTCTTATGAAGATAACTATTGTTCCTAGAAGTACTTAAAACTATCATGATCTATTTTAACATTAAAGTGCATTCATATTAGATAAGGGCACCATTTCTTAACTGCATGTAGTATGGCCAACATTTAGTTTTCATAAATGGGTTTGAGTAAATTATTTCCTTTAAGTTGGTTGCTTTCAAAGGAAAAGGGCCTTCCTTCTTGCATTAAAACTGAACCAATGCCATTCCTTGAGGCATCACACTCCACAATCAAGTGTTGATGAAGTCAAGTGTGGTCAAGACAAGAGTCGTATACACAACCTCCTTAAGTTTTTCAAAAATTTTGATTGCTTCTTAAGTCCAAGAAAATGTCTCCTTTAATAATGTTGTTAGCGCTGCTACTGTCTGACCATAATTCTTGACAAACTTGCAGTAATAACCTATCAATCCTAAGAATCCTCTAATATTCTTTAAGGTTTTGGGAATTGACCATTCCATCATGCCTTTAATTTTGTTAGGGTCCACTTTGACACCTTCATGAGATACAATATGATCCATAATCATAAAGGAAATAAAGATTAAACTCCAAAATCATGATTATTCATCACTCCAAAATCTGCACATCACAGGGAGTTCAACTCCCTATGAAGCACAATTTTCTTTCATATAGAGAGTTACTATAATCCCTTCATATAAAGACACAATTTCCTTTTTTTCTCACATACATGTGGTCTTTGGCTAATTTGTAAATCTAAATAGATACCTTTAACTATACATAAGGATAGTCTTAAATACATGTTGTTTGAAGAAAATTTGTAAATTCATTTCAATACCATTAACACTAGGTGTAAACCTCAAAATTATGTACACTTTTATATTTATAATTGTTTGTAGTTGAATACCATTAACACCAGGTGTAAACCTCAAAATTATGTTACACTTTTATATTTATAATTCTGTGTAGTTGAAGAATAAATACTAATCATAATTTTATTGAAGCTAATCTATGTAAATAGTCCAACATTGTTTTTATAATTTTTTGTAGTTGAAGAATGAATACTAATTATAATTTTGTTTTTATAATTTTTTGTAGTTGAAGAATGAATACTAATTATAATTTTGTTTTTATAATTTTTTGTAGTTGAAAAATGAATACTAATTATAATTTTGAAGTTGGTCTATGTAAATAGTCCAACATTGTTTTCCCATAGTTCCTACTTACCTTCTTTTACTTCTTCTAATGTTCAACATTGTTTTCCCATAGTTCCTACTTACCTTCTTTTACTTCTTCTAATGTTTCTTAGTGTACTAGTTTCATTTTCCAAGGATGTGATGTTTTTGGTAATTATCTTTAATCTTCTTTTACTTCTTTTAATGTTCAACATTGTTTTCCCATAGTTCCTACTTACCTTCTTTTACTTCTTCTAATGTTTCTTAGTGTACTAGTTTCATTTTCCAAGGATGTGATGTTTTTGGTAATTATCTTTGTAAAGATCATGACATGCTTTTCTAATTGCTTTGTCTTGGGTCTACATACGTAGACTTTTAAATTCCTTACAAAGTCACTAACTATAAGGAGGATCTCACTTCCATTCTTTCTTTGATGGGGACATAACTTGATGACCACATGGTTGACAACTTTAGTTATGTGTAGTCTAGTGAATGATATTGATGAAGATAATCAAGTCATTTATCCCTACAATAAATTTATATTTATTCTCACCACATGGTTGACAACATATGTAGTCTAGTGAATGATATTGATGAAGATAATCAAGTCATTCACCCCTACAATAAATTTATATTTATTTTCAAATACTTTGAATTGAAAGGTTGTCATAAATCATTTATGCATAAAAAGTTACATAAAAAGCATCAATCCATTAATCAAGTCATTCACTACTACAATAAATTTATATTTATTCTCAAATACTTTGAATTGAAAGGTTGTCATAAGTCATTTATGCACAAAAAGTTACATACGAAGCATCAATCCATTGCACTCATTATGTTTTGTAATATAAAATATTATTTAGTTTCATAACTAATAAATATACCTTGTGAGTATCCTAATAAATCAATGAGGTCTCCCTTCCATTATTCTCTCGTGGGACAAGAATTCCATGAAACATGATGGTACAACCCTACAAATCTCATGATATCAATGGGTAAGCATATCATTCACACGAACACAAGATTTTTATATTTTAGTCCCACACTCATTAATTAAATAAATGTCAAAAGCAACTAAAGCTAAAGAAGCATCTTCAAGTGCATGCACATTACTACTTCAATCATCACACTATTTTTATAAGTATCTTTGTTTATAAATATAAAATATTATTTAATTAATGTCATGTTGATAAAATTTTAAAAGTTTATTTTTACATTTGAAAATTTTTAAGTGAAACATTCTCAAATCACCATAATTTTGATGAGTTAAAAGATTAAGAAGGTAAGTGTTGCAATATATATTTTGTAATTGTGATTTAATGTGGGTGTATACAAGACATTTTAAGAGAATGTGCTTTTCATCTTCAATCCTCTTAGTGTCACAATGATAACAAATTCTTTGAACCCACAAAGTTTTAGGAATTGTCCAATGCATGTTTCATTATTGAGCCTCTGAGAGTTTGTTCTTATTTTAACAATGTTGATTTTCTTCTTTACGCTAATCAAAACATATATTTTTGATCTTTTAGATTATGGTTGATTGTCTCCTTATAGTATCTTCATTTTCTTTTATCCTCTAATTCTTTATCACGACACTATTTCTCCTTAAATTTAGATGTAATAATATTTTTGTAACATTATCGTTATTATGCAAAGTGACATCTTTCTTGATTCCCCAATGATTTAGCCAAGATTTGACATCTTTATGCCAACCCCACTTGAGTCGCAGGTGGTTTTGACGAGAGTTTAAAGCAATCTTATGAGGCCTCTCATCTTCCATGTTGTTTATCTCGTTCTTGTACATTAGTTACCTACTCATAGTTGTATTTTCAATAGGGAAAAGACTCGCTTCTTTGACAAAAATATGATAGGGTGTATTGTCTTTAATTTTGAGATTATAAGTTATAAAACACTTTTGGATTTTCTCTATCTTTCTCCACAATTCTCTAGAGATGTTGCAGCGCCAAACTTCACAACCATATAAGATAACATCAGTGGCGAGAATCTCAAAGAGGATTGTCTTCTTATTCCATAGCCAAAGGTCCATTGATTTACAACTGTTTTCAAGTCCATAATAAGTCTTCCATCCTCCATTTATCATTTTCTCAATGCTATAGTTCCAATTAAGCCTATGAGGTCGATTTCAAAATATTTGTATGAAGTCACTTCTTCTAAGTTGTTGTCATCATACACAAAATTAACATAATCGATCTTATTGGAGTTAATTATCATAACCTTTAGTTTTTCAGTGTTAACAATTATACCTATACTTAAACAAAAAATCTTGAGAATTTTTAGTTGCTTGTCGGGATCATAAGAATCCATTCTCATAAAAACAATATCATCAACATAAAAAAGAAGAATAATGACTATATCATCCAATTAGTATCAGAATAATGACAACATGCTTTTTTCAAAAACCCTCTCAATGTATTTGTCAAAAAAAGACAAGGAAAAAGAGACAACCTTACTAGGTGCTCCTAGATTTCACAATAACTTTCTTATAAAACTTTATTGAAAAACTCTTAGCTCAAGATTTTTTTTAAAAATCTTGTAATCTAAAATTTAATTCTGAAACATGTGCCAAAAACTGTTTTAAAGTCAACAACATAAAATAAAAAATTTAGTAAAATTTTCAAAAGTGGTTTGAATACTTCCTAAAAAAAAATGAGCGGGACCTTTAATTTTTTATATTTGAATAGAATCCGCGGGAGTCCGGTAACCACGCCTCTCACGCCAAACAGACAAAAGGGCAGTTACAGAGAGAGTTCTAACTGCTCTGACAGGTGGGCCCGCCACCGCCGTCATTGTCATCAACTCTGTTTTGTCGAATACAACGACCACTACTCTTTTCCACGTGCAGATTATTGAATATTTGATTTTCGCTACAGATCCGCCGTTCTTGCCACTTATTGCGCCGGGAATAAGAGAATTTCAGTTACTAACTACAGTTAAGTTAGTTGGGTTATTAAAGATGCCATTTGAGTTTGTCTTTAGTCTTTAAGAAAAAACAAATTGCGCTGTATTTAATTAATTAATATTTGCAGGGAGTTTAATTGTATTTATGAATTACTGCAGGATTGGATGAAATAATTATGTGTTCGTGTAATTATCGATTACATCCGCATTAATTATTATTATTATTTTTAAGTCAAAATATTTTGATTTGTGCGGGAGAATTGGTATCCATGATATGGGAATCAACCCAAGGCTAGTGATAAAAAATTCTTATAAATTTATTTCATGATTATATTTTATCTAATTTGTTAATAGTTTTGAGATTGAGTTTTTTTTGGTAACTGAAATTGGGAGGCAAACATATGCTGGGCCAAAGTGAATAGCAGAGTATATTTTTCAGAATAATCAATTTGCTAGCTATATAATGGTAAAAAAGAACCAAAATTTATAGGTTGGTATTTTTAGATAAGCTCGAACTTTCTTAGATTCAAACTTACTACTTTTTACTTTTTTATTGTAACAATGTATTTTTACAAATTGTTTACATAAGATAATGTAAAAGCAAAACATAATTAATTTGACATGCCAAGTTATCCTCTTGTTATATGAGATATTATTCAAGATTCATTGAGAGTTCCTCAAGATTCCTAATTTTGTTTTTTTTTCTCTATACTTTTTGTTCGATTTCCTTCCTCTTGTTAAAGGGGGAAAATGACGTCGATTCTTCTTTAATATTTCCGCGAAGGAGGGAGATTTAGATTCATTTCCCTCCATGCATCACCAATCTCCTCTCCCACTGAAGATGAATCATTTTCGTGGGGAGCTACCGAAACCCCAAATGGTGTCCTATCCATAGATTCTGGTATTGGATCCTTCCCATGCGAAGTTGCGCTACCCCCAAGCAAGGCCTCATTTCCTTTCACTGTGTTTTCTAATTTTTTTTGTTCTTTTATTGGCAGTTCAGATTTGCTCTTTGGGTTTTTTCTGTCAAGAATCTTCCTCCATTGATCACTCTTTTTCTTCATCTTGAGTTTCCAAAGCTTCAAATCTATTATTGGAGGGAATAGATGGACGAGCTTGAGACCTATGGTCAAGCTGAGCCCCCCTGGGTTGTTGTTTCTTATGCTTTCTTGAAACTTGTTTGAATATTTGATCCACATTATTCTGCAATGGTTGAGTTTCTTGAGCTTTAGAGCAACTTTTGGCGAAGTGCCCATATTCATGACAAATGTTACATTTGAAAGGTACTTGCTCATAGTCAAGGGCCTAAAGATGACTCCAACCCTCCAAGTTGAGTTGAATCGCCTCTAGTAGTCCCTTTGAAAAATCCATGTTCACACATATTTTGGCGCAAGTGAAAATATTACCCTTAGGCTCATAATGAGTAATATACCGACCTAGTTTATTTCCAATGGATTTGAAATGGTCTTCACCCTAGAAAATAAGGGGGAGGCATGGAAGTCTAATCCAAACATGAGTTGTAGAGATCTCCATGTCTGGGTTAAAGTCGAGAGTTCAATGGAAAGAAACATTCCCCTATAATCCATGAAGTAAGGGCCAGATCTAAAGATTAGGTCTCGATCTTCTTTGGTTTCAAAAATAAATATATTAAAACCTTTTCCACAATAAAAGGCAATGGCATCTTGCTCAGTCCAATTCTTGGAAATCCATTCCAGTACAATCCTAGGACTGGGCCAAAAGCCTAAAAACTTACCGAGTAAGCCTCGCTCCATCAGAATGATAGAGTTTTGTTTTGCCACAAAATGCCCCAAGTCTAGACTGGGGATGGAATCAAACCTTTTGGCAAGTTTTCCCTTTCCAGTGGAAAGGGAAGGCCCATCCATGGAGAAGAGGCCAAAGATTTGCTTCAACCAACTCCAAAAAATGTGTACATTCCACGACAAATGAGGGCACAACTCGAAGAACGCAGGATCAGATAAAATATGGATATGACCATCAAATCCAAAGCCACTACTGACTCTCCTCTAAACGAGTGCAACCAGGGACGAGGGTGGCAGCTAGGGAAAACCTTAGCCGCAGAGGAAGGTGCTTGAGCTCCAACTCATCTCTCCTCCAATAAAGATCTAGGAATAATTTTGGGATTGAGTTGATAAGTATATAAATTCATAATTTTAATAAGTTTATTTTTTTTAATGAAATAAAGTCATATTTTGATTCATTATTTTTTCCAAAGTTTTTGTCAATAAAATAAAACGAAATTATATTTTTTAATAAAAATTCTATTAAATCATGGATAAAGTTTTATTTTATTTATTAATATAGTGGAATTATAACTTTTAGCAAAACTTTTATCAAATTTCGGGAAACTTATCCTTTAGACTACCAAATTATATTCATCACAATAAAATTAAAATTAAAAACATCAAATTTAAATATGTAGATTTTCACAATTAGTCATAATTTCAATATAATTTATGTAATTTTTATGTGTTGAAAGTTTAAAAACTTTTTTTTAAATGGATATTTTATTTATTATTAAGGGATCAAAATATTATTATTGCGAAATGGAGAAGAACTAAATCTTGATTAAAAAAAAACCATTATATATAAGAGAAATAATAATAATAATAAAATAATATAATGTAAAAAAATAAATTAGAATATCATAGAGTTGACTTAATACAAATAATAAAATTTGCTAAAAATGAAGATTCAATAAAAAAAATTAATGAATAAGATTTAAGAAAAAACAATGAATATATGAATAAATTATTTAATTAGCATAGAGTTCAAAAGTGTGACTAGATATTATAATTGGTTTATAGGACCTTAAGAAGGTAAGAGATTACTTTTATTTCTTTAAAATTGTATTCATATGTTAAAAAGACATTGAGAGAAGTGTTCCAAGATCACCATAGTTTTGATGACTTAAAAGGTTAGGAAGGTTTGTATTGTGGAAAATAATTTTAAATTGGAATCTAATTTGGGTATAGGCAAGACATTCTAAGATAGAGTGTTTTTCATCTTCAACCCTCTAAATGTCACAAAGATGGCAGATGCTTTCATCTCATGATGTTTTGGGAATTGTCCAACACCCAATTTCACTATGCAACATGTGAGAGTTCGTTCTTATTTTAGCAATGTTGATTTTCTTCTTTGTACTTGTCAAAACTGAGAGGTACTTTTGATCTTCTAGATTAGGGTTGACCACCTCCTTGTAGTATCTTAATTTTCTTTTATCGTCTAATTCTTTATAACATGACATATGCTCCTTAAATTTAGATGTGATAATATTTTTAATATTATTGGTATTCTGCATGATGTCTTCTTCTTGTATTCACCAACGATTTAGCCAAGATTTGGCATCTTTATGTCATCCCCGCTTGCGTCGTTGGTGGTTTTGGCTAGAGTTTGAAGTAATTTTTGGGAGCCTCTTGTCATCCATGTTGTTGATCTTGTTCATGTACATTAGGTATATAATCATAGCAGTGCTCTCAATGGGGGAAAGACTAACTTCTATGAGGAGGATAAGATAGGGTGTATTGCCTTCAATTTTGAGATTCTAAATTATAAAATTCTTTTGGAGATGTTCTATCTTTCTCAAGGATTATAAGATGATAAAAGTAATAAAAAATATAATAAAATGGAGATTTAAGAAAAAAAAATGAATAAATGAACAAAATATTTAATTAGCATAAAGTTAAAAAGTGTGACTAAGAATTGTAAAATGATAAAAGTAATGAGAAATATAATAAATGAAATATGAGAAATGGCATTTGGATGGGGTGTCATACATTGGGACCAAGACACCCTTCACATTCCTGGAGGAGTTTGTTCTATATATCGATGCATGCTAGCATTGTGAGTAAGTGAGGAACGTGGAGGATGAAGGTTATCAGAGCAAGGTTAATCCATYTGGCTTGCAGTTTGGGAATGATTTGGTAACGATGACATAATAGTGTGTCATCATGGATGAGACAAGGACTTGGGTTCTTAGAACCCGCTCCATTGGTAGATACATGGGGTTTGTGGCAGTAGGAGAAGATTCTTGCTGTAATGATGTTGGTGGCTCCTTTGGTTCAATTCTAAATTTGTTGGTTAATATCTTGATTTTTTAACTTTATGTATTCTAGTGCAGACCCTCCTAGTTTCACTGTACTAAGATCATGTCTGCAACAAGGGGAATGCTTGAGTCTAAGAGAAATTTGGTCTAAAAGTTGGGTGAATTCACTAGGGGTCCTCATTTTCTAGTCTAAGGTGCCTAGCCTGCCCTTTGTCCCTTCCCCCAATCAATCTTCATATCCTTGGTCTTCTATGCCTTTGTATTTTGATATCCCTAGCTCTTAGGGGCCTAGTCATTGTCATCCATTTCCCTCATGTTTCTTTGGAATCAAATAAACACGTCATACTTTCTTTGGGTCCATCTCTTCTAGCTATCTCGTCTCTACCCTTCTAATGTTTGGGAGTTGGCCTAGTCTTCGGTTAACCTCAAAAAATTGAATGCCTTTATGAAGGCACCCTTGCTCACTTTCAACATGGAAATGATAGCATGCATTCTTACTAGTGCTCATTATTCCCAGGCCTTGTGCACCCCCTTAAATTTGGCCCTCTATATTTCTGTCAAGGGTGAGCTCACTCCAATTATGATTGTTGGTAAAGATTCTGACCTTGATTATAATAGACATGGGCACAACAAAGATCCTTCATCCTCTTTCAAGTTATCCCCTTCCTGGAAAGAACCCTGGTGCATCACCAGAGCTCAATTGTAGGCCATGAGATTGGTTGGAGATTTCCATTGTAGATTCTCTACGGAAACAAGTCAAGGTAGACCTATCAAGCAAGAAAGGAAAAACAAATCCAAGGATCAAATAGAGGTAGCATTTAAGGAATGTCTTCCAAACAATGGATATTCTAGAACAAGGGATCAATATTTTCAAACTCATTGAGATTTATTGGCTAAATAAGGACTTCATCACTTAGGTGGTGGAGAAGAAAGGTAGCCAACAACAAGTCATTATGCAAAAGCTAAATGTGATGGAAAAAACATTTGATGCCATGTGTAGAGAGGATTTTAATATTGAGATTACAATTAATGACTACTCAGAGGCCCAACCAAATTCAATGGATGAAGCTGACTAAGTCCCAACATTTGCACGTACTCCTTCAAATCCTACTCTACTAGATGATGAAACCAATGCTCATATAGACAACCATTACTAGCAGAATCATGGACATGGTTCCATAGGGTTAACCACCTATATTTATCTTTGCCAGAAGAATAGAGGGGAAACAACAACCTCCTCAAACACATGCCATATGTTTATTTTTTGTTATTAGTAGGATATTTCAGTCCAAGTATAGGTTTATAGATGCTCTAAAAAGTTGTCAGCAATCTTTTGAAGTAAAACAATGGTCTTTTTTATTGCAGTCCTAGTTTTCCAGGTGGTAGGCCACATGTAGTGTTGTATGTACTTTATTTTATGATATATTAATACTTATACTAGCTAGCTTACAAAAAATAAATGATAAAATATGAGAAATGTCAAATATAAACAAAGAGATAATTGGCATAAATTAATTATTAAAAACGTTTTTTTTTTTGAAAGGTAATATGATGATGATGATGGTTAACGTCGACTGAGATCAAATTTAGTTTATCGGACCTTGAGAAAGGTAATACAATACTTGGCTTTCTTCAGAATTTGATTTATGTGCTAAAAAATCTTTAAGATAACATTCCTAGATCACCATAGTTTTGATAAGATAAAAGGTTAGGAAAGTCAGTATTGTAGCAAATATTTTGAAATTATGATTTATTGTGGGTGTACACATGACATTTTAAGATAAATTTCTTTTGATCTTCAACCCTCTTAATGTCACAAAGATGACAAATTATTTCGACCCACAACATCTTGAGAATTGTTGAACACACTATTTCACTATGGAGCTCATGAGAGTTTGTTCTTATTTTAACAACATTGGGTCAAAGATGATATAAATATTTTTAAAATTTTTCATAACATAGACTTATATATATAAAGGGTGAGATAAATAAATTATATGATAATGTATATAGATCGAGATAGTATTTTATAAAAGTTGAAGGATGATAAAAAAAGCTAAAGAAAATAAATTAATTAATATAAAAGAAGAGAAAGAATAAAGGGAGGGTGACAAAACTAGTTATAAGTTAGAATGGATAGGAAACCATTTTGGTGACAAAGTCTGTGGATGATAGGTTTCCAAGAGTTATTCAGTTTATAACCATTTTCATGCTTAACATTGTTAGGGTGTTTTTCAATTTCTAGGGCTTCTCTAATAATGCAAAATGAGTAAATGGAACATTGATGCTAAGAATTTAGTGTGATCAAAACAAATAATGTGCTTGGTGTTATGAGAGTGCTCCATGACAATAGGTTTGATAAAGTGATTACATAAGGAATCGACGAAGTATTCTTTGAAACAAGTTTGAATAGATCTACCGATTTGGTCGATGTAGTATTTTTCATAAGAACATGGAATTCGGTAAACCCCTTGAGAAAGCAATGATTCGGATTTTTCTTTGACGCTCCATTCAAATAAATCATTTATTCAATTGAATTCATCACTCACAACCTTCCGATTCGTGAAGTGAAAAAAAGACAAGATTGCACTTGAATTCTTCATTCTACTAAACTTCATAAACCTAACCTCCCTAAAGATGAATTTTATGTCCTTCATCACCTTAATGATCACCCTAACATCGTCATTCTAAAAGTTGATAGAGGTAATGCTTAGGTAATAATAAACACATTAGATTATGAAACCAAAATATTTGTTCTCCTTTCCACTTCCTCTTATAAACCTATCACTAAGAATTTCATCAACTAAATTACCAACCTCATAACCAAATCTATCAAGTCATCATCCTTAGATCCTAACATAAAAAAACACATCTTGCCTCCCAACCCTCAACCCCCCAAAATTTAT
>SNQJ01S0003516.1:295477-316338 GCA_010110895.2 Picea sitchensis | reverse complement strand
CTCAGAAGTCCATTTGAGGCAAAGGAGCAGTATATGGAATGATTATGAACCATATAATACAACCATGGAGTTATAATTGGGATCTAGGTATGTGAAAATGTGCAAGAAGAGAAATAAGACACTTGTAGCACACAGGGATAAAAAGGGGAAAGCAGTCAAAACTTCACTAGACTATAAATTTCAAATTGGAGTTCAGATTGGAGCAAAGGAATAGTCATTGGAAAGGTATTGAGGAGGATAAGACATTTGTCTACCTAGAATTTTGAATTGGGTGATAAAAGTTTCTCACAAAGTAATAAAGTAATTCTGTATCAGTAAGAAAATGGAAATTGTGGCATTTGAATGTTGTAACTTTTAGCTCATAACTCAGAATGAGGCATGAGTACAACCATTGGAGAGATTTTTAAGAGAAGAATGTATTTAAGGAATCATAATTTGACTTGGTGCATGTGTTATTTATAAATTGATGTGGACAATAACTTGTAATCTAATTAATAGATATTTTGTAATATGCTTAATTCTAACAACAATTATTGCATGCACATTCTTGCATAATTAGAGATACATAAAGTAGACTTTAGTTCCTATATGATAAATAGAGATATGGAGGATTCACAAGGGTCTTACAACCATGAAGAGGAAATCATAGGTTTTCATGTCAACATGGGTAATGTTGAGACACAGTTTAATGGAAGAAGAGACATGCAAGAGCCTGTAACTATGAAAATCTTGCATAGAGAAGTGCAGAGCTATAGGGCCAACAATAAAAGGATTATGAAGGCTCGGGAAGAGATACTACAAATCCTGAATATGATACAAAATCAAGTCAATAGATATTTAGGAACAAAATAGGAAGTTAGTGCAAAGCAAGTGGAAGTATCTAGATCTCATGATAAGAGGGATGATCATGGAGGATCTAAACGACCAAGAAGTACTAGTAGTCATTAGAATCATCATTCCCCAGGGCACTCGACCAAAATATAATATAAATGTTCAAGGTCGGTAAGCATCCCAAGTGTGTCTCTTGTTAAACATCAGAGAAAAGGGCGTGGGTTAGATAGCTTGCAAGGGGAGTTGAGGAAGATCAAGCAACCATCATTTGATGGAGAGAAAAAGAAAGGAGAATATGCAGAAGCATGGTTGTTGGGAATGAGAAAATATTTCAAGTTACATGATTACTCATCAAATGTAGAAGCCAAAATTGTAGTCTAACACCTTCAATGAAAGGCATCTATGTGGTGGGATTGGTTGAAGCAAGTTAAGCATATTGATGAGAAAATAATTTTTTGGAAGTAGTTCAAGAAATATTTTCAGCAATAGTACTTGTCAGAGCAATATTATGACAAGAAGATGCAAGATTTCTTTGAAATCAAACTTGGGAACTTGAATATGGATGAAGACGAGAAAAAATTATTAGAACTTCTTAGGTATGTGAGCTTCATCAGAGATGAGAAGGTCAAAATTCAGAGGTTCTTGAGTGGAATGTCATCCTTCTACAAGGATAAAATTCAGTTTGATGAGCCCAAGAATTCAAAAGAAGCCATAAGGAAGGCCAAGTATTTGTATGAGAAGAAAAGAGGAAGGCCAACTTTCCAAAAGGCCTGGGATTATAATAAGAAAGGAAAGATGGAGGAAAGGATTCAAGCAACCTTTCATAAGGAATAGTTCTCAATCACATCAACAAGGGAAACCATCTCAAGGTGATAAAAAAATGACAGATTCCTTTGGAAAGAGGCCAAGACAACATCCCATAAAGTGTTAGGGATGTGAAGGAGATCACATGTATAAATATTGTCTTCACCGAGGAGATAAGATGAAGTCTATGCATAACATTAAGAAAGAGGAGACAATAGAGGACGTGGGAAAAATCATGCCAAGGATCTATGCAGCCTTGGACAATAGACAAGAAGACTATCAATCCCACATGATTGAAGTGGAAAGTAAGATTGATAGTTATCCCNCCATCTCAAGGTGATAAAAAAATGACAGATTCCTTTGGAAAGAGGCCAAGACAACATCCCATAAAGTGTTAGGGATGTGAAGGAGATCACATGTATAAATATTGTCTTCACCGAGGAGATAAGATGAAGTCTATGCATAACATGAAGAAAGAGGAGACAATAGAGGACGTGGGAAAAATCATGCCAAGGATCTATGCAGCCTTGGACAATAGACAAGAAGACTATCAATCCCACATGATTGAAGTGGAAAGTAAGATTGATAGTTATCCCATAGCCATTTTAATTTATTTTGGAGCTAGTCATAGCTATATATATCCAAAGCTAGTTGAAATATTTAAATTGAATAAATGTAAGCATGAAAAGTCTTGGTTAGTTTGGCTAGCTACTGGAACCAAGAGAAGAATTAATGATATTATTAAAGAATACCCTATAAACATGAATACAACTAACACTAAGGCATATTTGAACATCATATTGCTTGGGTCCTATGCCTGCTTGATTGATTTGGATTGGCTAGGAAACATTGTGTTGTTTTAGATTGTTATAAAAATGTTTTCACGTGTCTTGATGAGGAAGAGAATTCAAGGACAATGTGACAAATATATGTAGCCCATATGAAAGGTCCATTGAAGGATACAGATCTAAGTTTTGAAGATTATCTAGTCTTGAGGGAGTTTGAAGATGTGTTTGAGGAGTTGCCAGGATTGCCACCAAATAGGGATATAGATTTCTCTATTGACTTAATGCCTGGAGCCACTCCAATATTTAAGAATCCCTACAAAATTAGCATGCCAGAGCTAAAAGAGTTGAAAATTCAACTAGAAGAGTTATTAAAGAAGGGTTCATATGCCCAAGTGTTTCCCCTTGGGGTTCCCTAGTTATTTTTGTCAAGAAAAAATATGGGACACCGAGGTTGTGTATCGAATTCAAATAGCTAAACAAAGTTGCAATTAAGAACAAGTATCATTTTTCAAGTACTGATGATCTTTTTGATCAATTGAAAGGAGAAAATATATTCTCCAAGATCGAATTGAGGTCAGGATATCATCAAGTTAGAATCAGAGAAGAATATACTAGAAAAACAACCTTTCAGACAAGGTATGGACACTATGAATTTGTGGTGGTTCCTTTTGGATTGACAAATGCACTCGCTACATTTATGTGTCTGATGAATGGGGTGTTTGGATATTTCCTGGACAAGCTTGTCATTGTATTCTTGGATGATATCTTTATCTATTCCAACACAGAAGAGGAGAATGAGAGATACTTGAGTATGGTGCTACAAGTGTTGAGAGAGCACCAATTGTATGCCAAATTGAGTAAATGAACTTTTATCAAACATTATTTGGGTCACATTGTTTCAGAAGGTGGCATAGTAGTGGATCTAGAAAATATTGAAGCAATCAATGGTTGAGTAGTGCCAACAAACATTTTAGAGGTTAGATAATTTAAGGGTCTAGCTAGTTATTATAGGAGATTCATTGCAGGATTCTCCAAAATTGCGCACCCAATAACATCTTTGCAAAAGAAAGGAGTAAAGTTTGAATGAAGTGATAAGTGTGAAGAGAATTTCCAGTGCTTAAAGGATTTGCTAACTAGTGCACCCATTTTTGGGATTCGCGGATCCAGGATAGATAATGTTTATGTGCACATATACATGAAGACTCGATGGAGTCCCTTATAGCAGAATATAATTTATTCTGAGTCAAGGAAAATTAAGGAGAATGAAATAAATTATTCTACACTTTACTTATAATTGGCAACCATAGTACATGCCTTAAGGATGTGGAGAGATTACCTCATGTGAACAAAATTTGAATTAAGGACACTTATAATTGGCAACCATAGTACATGCCTTAAGGATGTGGAGGCATTACCTCATGTGAACAAAATTTGAATTAAGGACCTACCATAGTCGTTTGAAATATTTGTTTGAATAACCAACACTAAATGCTAGACAAACTAGATGGCTGGAATTTCTCGATGAATATAACTTTGATATCAAACACATAAAAGGAAAAGAGAGCAAGGTGGTTGATTCACTCAGTAGAAGGGTGCATAAAATGCTCACTGCAACCATTAGTATGTAAAATACATATTTAAAAGATATAATTCTAGAGGTTGTAACAACATATCAACATTATGTGAAAGTTAGAGAAAGCTTACAATATAATGATATACAACAAAAATACAAGGATTACAAGCTGGAAGAGGATGGAATCCTCTTGTTTCAGAATAGAGTTTATATCCCCAATTATCAGGAATTGTGAAATTTGGTTCTAAAGGAGATGCATAATGTGCCATACGCTGGACATCTAAGATATCAGAAAACTATTACAACTGTAATAGGCCAAATTTTTTGGCTTGGTATTAAGAAAGATGTCACTAATTATTTGGCTAGATGCATGGAATTCTAGAAAGTAAAGGTTGAGCACAGACATCCAATGGAATTTTTACAACCATTGCTCATTCCTTAATGGAAATGGGAAGTTGTTACTATCAATTTCATTACCAAATTTCCCAGAACAACAAGGCAATGTGATTCCATCATGGTAGTGGTGGACAAGCTAACAAAGTTCACACATTTCATTCAGGTAAAAGTAACTCACAAGGAAACCAATATTACAGAAATTTACATGAGAGAAATTGCCAGGCTACATGGTGTGCCTAAGGAAATAGTGTCAGGTTGAGATCCCAAGTTCACTTCCAATTTTTGGAAGGGGTTGTTTAATGCATTTGGGACAAATTTGAATTTCAACACAACATATCACCTAGAGTCAGATGGGAAGACATAGAGAATTAATCAGATAATTGAAGATATGTTGATAATGTATGTAATGCACAAACCTTCTATATGGGAGGACTATATCCTTTTAGTTGAGTTTTCCTACAATAATGGGTATCATGAATCATTGAAGATGAGCTTGTTTGAAGCATTATATGGAAGAAAATGAAACACACCAGTAAGTTGGGATAACCTGCTAGACAAATCCATGATTGGGATAGAATTGTTAAGGGAAATGGAAGAACAAATGGTAAAAATCAGGAAAAGTTTGAAAGTTGCACAAGGCAGGAAAAAGAGTTGTGCCGATAAAAGAACAAATAGATAATTCAAAGTGGGAGAACATGTGTTTAAAAAAAAAAAAATTAAATCCAAGAGAAGCTCGCTGAAATTGGGAAGTTTCCCAAAGTTGCCAGCGAGATATTGTGGGCCTTTTGAGGTATTAGAAAAGATATGACTAGTTGCATACATACTAGAATTACTTGCATACATGAGAATTTATAACATGTTTCATGTGTCTTTATTAAAAAATTATGTACTTGATCTTAATCATGTGATTGATTGGAATGTGATCCAGGTGGAACATGAAGGGGATTTCTGGGTGGAACCACGCATCCTGGACTGGAAATTCAAAGTGCTCAAGAAAAAAACCATCGGCTTGGTAAAGTTTCAATGGACTTGCTACGGTCTTGAAGATGCTACATGGGAGAACGAGGAAGCCATGCGGGATGCATACCCACAAGTTTTTGAAAATTTTGAAGATAATTGAATGTACGTTTGTGCATAAGTGAATGAAGACTCCATTTTAGCAACTGGAGTTCCTGTAACCACAAATATGATATTTCCTGTCCAACCAATGTGTGGGTTGAGGGGAAAAGAGAGTTGTTGGTTGGAATTGTTGCGTGAGTCATTAAGTTGCAGAATTATCAAGCATTATGGTGTAATGTTTTTTTATATGTCAATGTGTAAACTATATGGTTCTATGCATTGATGACAATGCAGTTTGTAGGGGAATGTAACATCCCCATTTTCAAACCCCAAATTAACGATGTATACTGTAAATGTAGTATATGGTCGAGAGCCAAATAATGTAATATGTAAATGTTGTAAATTGAATATAATGAATAAAATGTATTTCTAGCTGTAGACAGACACAATGGAGAATTGGGGACTAAGTATCCACACGAGAGGGAAGGATTCCAATGGGTGGGAGAGTTTGCCCATGTCTATTAAACCAAAACTCATTTCTTATTTCTTTATAAATTATCCTTACCATGAACCTTCCATTAGTTGTTGAGTGTTCTAGATCCCAATCACTGAATTCATGTAAGAAGATGGGTGTGAGAGTCACATCCCATAGTTATTGAGAGCATGGGGGTTGAGTACAATTATATTGGGGAAGAGTGCAAGTCAAGAAAGCAAGAGAAAGAGAAGAAATGTGTATGGGTAGGAGACCAGAATTGCACATTCATGTTTTAAGATATAGAGTAGTTTTTACTTGGAGATTTTCTAGCCAACATTGGAGTTCTGAGTGTTGAAGCTTGAGGGTAGCTATTGTGGGAAAGTTTGAAATTTGTTTGGAGCTAAAAATTCGTGGAGAAAAAGGACATGTTCCTTGGAGTAATGTGTTTCTTGAAGTTCCCCAAGAAAGAACATGTTTTTCTACTGGGAAAATTTGTGTTACAGTTGTAGAATTCTTGAGGTCCCATCAAGTACAATTTCGGTCCAACCTATGCTAGAAGCCCTAAAGGGGAGTGGAAAGGCCTAAGGGAATATGAGTAGTGAAGGGGAATTTCATCTCTTGGGTTGTGCAGGTTGAGTGAAAACTAGTTGGTGGACTGGAATTTTTTGTGAGAATTGATTGTTGAGAGGGGGACATTAGCCATCCTTATGGACCACTGTCTCTTATGGATTCATAGCCCTATTTCGGGAGTGGGTTGTTGTTGATATCTGGAACAAAAAGCCTATGGTTGGTAGGAACATTCATCCTCTGCAATGAGTTGCACATTTTATAAGATAAGTGTTCCATTTGTTGTGCTCATTCATGTATAATGTTGATCTAGTTGTTGTGCAATTTACTCTGAGATATATTTTCTTATTATTGCTTGTTGCGAGTAGACTGATTCATTCACATATCTATTTAAGTTATTGAATAGTGTTGTATGCATTTAGTTGCTGCATTTCACAACTAACCAATCACATTAATGTTTTAATTAGCATGGTCCATTGTGTAAGCTTGAATGTCATGTTGTGTACGCTATTTTTCACATTTAGAATTCATATCAAAAATTTTGTTTGGTTTGTTTTAGCTAGTGACATGACATGAAAAATCCACTATTATGGTCCACTTTTGGGGTATTTTTGAAATCTTTGGAGGAGGAAAAGGGATCCCATATCAAACATCTCGAAAAATTTATTTAATTGACATTTTACCTCAACAATACATACAACTTTGTTTTGAGAAAGTTTTTCCCAATTTTGATTCATTTGGGACATAAATAGTTTTCGTTAAAAATTTCAAGTCAGGAGAAAATGCAAAAGAGACAAAGTTGGAAAATCCAGATTAATATAGAAGTTGGATGGAGCATCAGATCATAAATATAATTTTTTTTGTGTATTCAAAATAAAAATACAATCAACACCCAATATAAAAAAATTCGTGGTTCTTGCCATATTTTCTTCTACATGTGACAAAAGTTGGCCTCTGAGCTAGATTGCATTAATAAACAAGGGCACAATTGAGTAGAATGGTAGATTCAAAAAGCCATAACTTTTAGCTCAGAAACAAGAATCAGACATAAGTACAACCATCGAAAATATAATTCAGAAAAGAATGTATTTGAAAGCTCGGGATTTTGATTAGTGTATCAATGTTCTCTAAAAAATCGAGGCAAAGAAGGGCTTGTAGCTTTAATACTAACCATTTTACAATATGCATAATTCTAATAGTATTTGTTGCATGCACATTTTTGTAGAATTAGAGGTACAAGAAAACAAAATTGTGTTCCTATATGAGGACTAGGGATATGGATGATGAAAAAAGATCTTACAACCATGGAGATTACATCCGAGGTTTACATATCATCTTGAGAAATGTAGAAACTGAGTCCAATGGGCATAGGAGTAGGGTGGAGCTTGTGGAGCTAGTTGAGACTATGAGAATCTTGCATAAATAAGTGTAGAGCTATAGAGTATAGAATTAAATGTTCATGTGAGACCAGGGAGAGAAGAATCAAATCAATACTCAGTTTATATAAAACATGAATATGTTGCAAAGACAAATCAATAAAGATTATGGAACAAAACAAGAAACTAGTGCAAGACAAGTAGAAACATTTAGATCTCATGATATGAGGGATGACCATAGGGGATATAAGAACTCAAGGAGTGCTAGTAGACATCATCATTCACTAGGACACTCAACCATAAGAGCTCATGCGCATTCAGAGTCAGAGAGCATCCCAATTGTGTCCCCCGTCAGGCATCATAGGAGGATGCATGTGTCAAATAATTTACAAGGAGAGCTCAGGAAGCTCAAGCCACCACCATTTGATGGAGAGCATAGGAAGGGAGAGGATATTGAATCCTAGTTTTTGGGAATGAGAAAACATTTCCAATTGTATAATTACTCATCAAACCTAGAAGAGAGAATTTCCATATATAATATTCAAGGGAAGGCTTCCATGTGGTGGGATTAACTGAAGCAGGTCAAGCATATTGATGAAAAAACAATTTCTTGGAAGTTTTTCAATAAATAGTTCCAACATCAATATTTATCAAATCATTACTATGACAAAAAGATGCCATAATTATTTGAGCTCAAGCTAGGAAACATGACTATGGAGAAGTATGAGAAGAAATTCTTGGAGCTTCTGAAGTACATGGAATTTATCAAGGACGAGAAAGTGGAAATATAAATTTCTTGAGTGGGTTTCCATCATTTTACAAAGATTAAATTCAATTTGATGAGCCTACGACTTTGGAAGAAGCCAAGAGGAAGGAAACATATTTGTATGAGAAAAACAAGGGAAGGCCAATTTTATAAAAATCCTGGGATGATAAGAAAGATGTAATATGGATCAAAGAAAGAAAAGATTCAAGCTTCCTTTCATCATAAATATATTTCAATCATATCAACAAGGACAACTAGAACAAGGTGGACATAAAATGACAGATTCCTTAGGGAAGAGGCCAAGACAATATCCCATAAAGTGTTGGGGATATGAAGGAGACCACTTTTATAAAGATTTCTCTCACAAGGGAGATAAGATGCAGACTACACATAAAATATAGGAAGTTAATATAGTGGATGATATGAGCAGGAGCATGCCAAGGATTTATGCAGCCTTGGACAACAGACACACATAATACCAATACCACATGCTTGAGGCAAAAGGTAATATTGATAATCATTCCATAGCTATTTTGATTAATTTTGGAGCTATTCATAGCTATATAGATCCAAAGATAGTTTAAAGGTTTAAATTGAAGAGATGTAAGCATGGAAAGTCTTGGTTGGTTCAACTAGCCCTTGGAACCAAGAGTAAAGTCAATGAAATTGTCAAGGATTGCCTAGTAAGCATGAATAAATTTAGCACTAAGGTATATCTAAACATCATACCACATGTGTAATATGATTACTTAATTTGTATGGATTGGCTATACACACATCGTGTTGTCCTAGATTGTTACAACGAGGCTTTCACATGCCTTGTTGAGGAAGGGAGTTCAAGGAAAATGCAAGGTATTCGAAGTCCTATATCTATCAGAGAGATTTTGACATTGTAGTTGGAAATAAGTTTTAGGAAAGGGTGCCAAATATATGCAACCCATATGGAAAAGACAACAAAGGATAAGGAGCCAAGTCTTGAAGATTATTTAGTATTGAAGGAATATGAAGATGTGTTTGGGGAATTTCTAATATTTCCACCAATGAGAGACATTGAATTCTCTATTGACTTAATGCTTGGAGCTGCCCCAATGTCCAAAACTCCCTACAGAATGAGCACACTAGCACTGAAAGAGTTGCAAATGCAAGTAGAAGAGTTGTTGAATAAGGGGTACATACGCCCAAGTGTCTCACCTTGGGGTGCCTTGGTGGTTTTTGTGAAGAAAAAGGATGGAACTATGAGGTTGTGTATTGACTTCAAACAACTTAATAAGGTTATTGTAAAGAATAGGTACCCTCTATTGCATATCAATGATATTTTTGATCAATTGAAAGGAGCAAGGATATTTTCCAAGATTGACCTGGGGTCAAGTTACCATTAGGTGAGAATCATAGAAAAAGATACCAATAAGATGGCCTTCCAGACAAGGTATGTCCATTATGAGTTTGTGTTGGTACCGTTTGGCTTGAAAAATGCACCAACTACTTTTATGTGTCTAATGAATGGAGTATTCATAGATTACCTGGACATATTTGTCATTTTCTTCTTGGATGATATTCTTATTTACTCAAAGATAGAGGAGGAGCATGAGAAACATTTGAGGATTGTGCTATAGGTGTTGAGAGAGCACCAATTGTATGCCAAGCTAATCAAGTGTACTTTATCTCAAAGGAAAATCCATTATTTGGGCCACATTTTCTTAGAGGAGGGCATAGCGGTAGACCTTGAGAATATTGAAGCAATCAAAGGGTGGCCTAGACCAAAAAATGTTTCAGAAGTGACTTCCTTTATGGGACTAGTTTGATATTATAGGATATTCATTGAAGGTTTCTCCAAGGTCACACATCCAATCAATTCATTGCAAAATAAGGGAACACAATTTTAGTGGACTGCCAAATGTGAGAAGAGTTTCCAACACTTTAAGGAATTATTGACCAGTGCACTTATTTTAAAGGTTGCAAATCTGGATGAGGATTTTTTTGTTTGCACAGATGCATGCAAGGAAGGTATTAGAAGAGTCCTTACACAAAATGGGCATTTCATATGTTATGAATTAGGAAGCTTAAAGAGCATGAAATAAATTATGCTAATCATGACTTAGAGTTGGAAGCCATAGTTCATGCCTTAAAAATGTGCAGGCATTATCTCATGGGTAGGAAATTCAAGTCGAAGACAAATCATAGTGGTCTGAAACACTTGTTTGAGAAGCAAACAATAAATGCTAGAAAAACTAGATGATTGAAATTTCTTAGTGAATATGACGTCGACATCAAGCACATCAAAGGAAAAGAGAATAAAATGGCTAATGCAATTAGTAGGAGGGTGCATGAAATGCATGTTACAACCATTATCATGTATTTTTCATATTTAAACAAAAGAGTTTTGGAAGCTCTAGCATCAGATCAACATTATGCACAAGTTACAGAAGGCTTACAATAGGGAAATATAATGCTGAAATTTAAAGAACACAAGCTGGAAGAGGATGTAATTCTCTTGTTTAGGGACAAAGTTTATGTTCCTAACAATTAGGAATTGAGAAATATAGTGTTGAAAGAGATGCACAATGTACCATATGCTGGTCATCTAGGGTACAAGAAGACAATTGTAGTGGTAACAAGCCAATATTTCTGGCTTGGAATGAAGAAAGACATGTCTGATTACATAGTCAGGTGCATGGAATGTCAAAGGGTGAATACTGAACACAAACATCCAACATGATTGTTACAACCATTTCCCATTCCAAAATGAAAATGGGAGGTATTTATGATATATTTTTTTCACAAAGCCGCTAAGAACATCAAGGAAACATGATTCCATCATGGTAGTGGTGTACAAGATTACAAAGGCTACACATTTTATTTAGGTGAAAATGAATCACAAGGTAGTCAATATTGTAGATATTTGTATGAAGGAAATTGTTAGGCTACATGGTGTGCCTACGACAATAGTGTTAGAGTGAGATCCTAAATTCACTTCCAATTTTTGGAAGGGGTTGTTTAAGGGATTTGGGACTAATATGAATTTCATCACAACGTATCATCCAAAGTTTGATGGACATATATAGAGGATTAACTCGATAATTGAAGATATGATGAGAATGTATGAAATGGACAAGCCTTCTAGGTGGGAGGACTATCTTCATAATTTGAATTTGCTTATAATAATGGGTATTAGGCATCATTGAAGATGATCCTATTTGAAGGCTTGTATGGAAGGAAATGCAACACACCATTGAGATGGGATAACTTAGTAGACAAAGCCCTTATTGGATCAATATTGCTAAAGGAAATGGAAGAACATATGGTAAAAATTAGACATAATTTAAAGGTTCCGCATGACAGGAAAAAGATTTAATCTATCGACAAAGGAAAAACACATAGGGAATTCAAAGTGGATGAGAATGCATTTTTAAAAGTGAAGGCTAAAAGGAGCTCGCTAAGATTGGTAAATTTCTCAAAGTTGGCAGTGAGATATTGTGGTTCATTTGAAGTTCTAGAAAGGATAGGCCTAGTTGCATACATGATTGCATCCATGAGAATTATAATGTGTTTCATGTGTCTTTATTGAAGAAATATGTGCTTGATCCTAACCATGTGATTGATTGGACTGTGATCTAGGAGGAGAACGAATGGGGCTTTCGATTGGAGCCAATCTGCATCTTGGATTGTAAATTCAAAGTGCTCAAGAACAAAGCCATCGGCCTGGTAAAGGTCTAGTGGACCTGCTACGGTCCCAAAGATGCCACGTGGGAGCACGAGGATGGCATGTGGGAGGAGTACTCACAAATTTTTGCAAATTTTGAAGAAAAATGAATATACATTTGTATACAAGTGTGCAAGGCTCCATTTGGTAATTGGAGTTCCTGGAGCCACAACTCGAAGACTTCTTGTTCGACTTGTATTAGAATTTGTAAGGGAAGTGGTACATCTTGAAGGATTACGGTGCAAAGAAGGGGTACACTTCCTTGGGTTGTGCAAGTTGAGGGGAACGAGAGATTGTTGGTTGGAATTGTTGCAGGAGTTGTTAACTTGCAGAAGTATCAAATACTTTGATGTAAAAATTGTACATGTATACCAATATGGTGATGTGCACTAAGGACGGGGAAATTGTTGATGTAACATCCCCATTTTTAATCCTTGGCTTAGCGATGTATAATGTAAATACGATGTATGACCATGGGCCCAATGATGTAATATGTAAACATTGTATATCAAAAATAACAAAATAAAAAGTATCACTGACTGTAGATAGACACATATAGATTCATGGGGGATAAGTTTCCACAAGAGAGGGGGATCCAAGGGGGAATTATTCATGTCTATTAATTCCAAGCCACCTTTCTAAATATTTTTACATGAATCTTCTATTTTTCATTTTGAGTGTTTCAAAGCCCCAATCATTGAATACATGCAAGAGGGTTGGTGTGAAAATTCACCTCACATAGTTATTGAGAACATCGGGTTGAGTAAAATCAACATTGGGGAATGTGAGAGTCAAAACTCATGGGAAAAAGGAAATTTGAATGGGGAGAGAAGGCAATTTTTATAGTTGGGTAGAGGAGAGGAAATGTGGGTGGAGTCTTAGGAGATAGCAGGCAACCATAATGGGTTTTGTAGGAAGCTTCTTGGAGTTTCCAAATGCATGAAGCAGGTTGTTAGGCCTGTTATCACACAATTTGTAGTAAGGATAAAGGCTAGAGATTGAAGAGGCAAACTGATGTAACTAGAACCAATCCCACCCAATGTCACCTCGATGGGATGGTTCTTTCTGTTTAGGGAGGTAAGGCACAGGGGAGACGCGCCTGGTGACTTGGGGTTTTGAGAAGGCAAAGGATTGTAAGACAAAGATAAGTTCCCCCCCTCACAAGTCACCACCGAGAATATAGTTTAGATAACAACCAATAATAAAGTATAACCAAAAAATAGAGATACACCTGCTTGAGACAAAGCAACAAGAAACTGATATATGCAAGCTTGATCGCTTGGTTAGTACTTCATTAATGTCTATCTGATATATATATATATATATATAAGCAATTGAATAATAAATATTGACAAAGTCAATGTTTATGAAATAACAATGATATATAATGTCACTTCTTCAATAAATGTTAAGAAAACGTGGCATTCAATTTAACAATCAACACTTCGTTCAAGTAATTCCCTTAAGTCAACCATTCAATTGATCATAAGAGAAATGTTAGCTGCAAAAATGATATTGATAGCAAGAGATGACAACAACACTTAGTTAGTGCAGTTAGTCCTAGGCTAGGGTTAGAATAGTTAGGGTTTCATTCAAAGTATTGAGAGTGGTTTTGATCATAATACTCAGAAGCTAGGTCTTAGATCAATGCGTTTCCGGGGTTAATGGAGTCAAAAGGAGGATGCAGGAGCTGAAGGATCAAGACGATAGTAAGGCTAAGGACTAGAAGGTGAATCTTTGAGGTGTTTCTATGGAAAGGCCTCAAAGTCAAAACCCTAGGGGAGAGAGGCTCACTTTGGTGTAGGGGAACTAGGCCTCAGTGCTCTCTCCTCCTTCCTTAACTCAATGGCAAAACCGACTAGCTTAGAAAATGGCATAGAACTAAGACAAGAGGATTTTCAAGGCAACGTGTTGCTAAGGCAAGGCTTTACCAACAAACCCTAGAAAATCGTCTCATCAAGGTGTAGGATAAATTAGGCCATGATGCGTCTTCTTCTTCTTAGCTCAGAAAGTAAAACGACTAGCAAACAAGAGGGGGAAAGAGTGTAGCTACGGCTAGGATATTTCTCTCTTCAAAAGATGGATGAAAATATTGACGAGGACATGAGACAAGGACCTACAATGTGTGCTTGTCATCTAGGGTTTATTCAACAAATTTATAACAATATATGCAAGAAATAACAATACAACCATTCAATCAAGAAGTTTTGCAAAAATTTACTTACATATCACCAAGAAATAACATAGAAAACCCTAGTTGTAACACCTTCCATCAAGAAATGCCAAGAAATCCCAATAGAAATCCAAGAATGCCTTCCTTCAACAGGTGTGCCTCACAATTTCAGCCAAAGAACCCAAGTGTAGTGCAAATTTCAGACCTCCCTAATGAGTGAGTGAGAGATGATGAAAAAATGAGAGTGAAAACCCTCAATTTATACTGTACCATGACCTAATTTCACTTTTAGGTTATAAAAAAGGCCGACAAGGCCAAAATACTAAAATCATATTGTTTTACATTAAATGTTCAAAATTAAACTCTAATCAAGCTAAAGAGAGACGTCATGCCCCTTTAAGGGAGACATTAACCCCTTCTAGGGCAGATGCAACATCCTGGAGCAAAACGTTATCCCTCCTTGGGCTTCCCCAGCCTGCCACACGTGCCAACACTACCTCCCAAGACATCCATAAGGCTAGATGACATCATGATCATCATGGGTGACGTCCTAGGCCTTCCAAGGCCAATGTTCCACTGAAAAGGGCACAATCCCCCTAGGTCAAGCTCTGCCAGGGTGCCTCTATTGGAACGTTGATCCGGATTTTATGAGAAGAATGAAATGAATACATATTATTAACAGGTTCTTAACACAAAATAATAGAGATACAATAAAACTGGTTTTCTATTTAATAATGAAATAAGATGAAACTGTAAAATGTAGCGGAAACAAGCTTGCTGGAATGGTGGCGGCTTATCTTTGAGAAGAGATGTGACGGATGTGTGAATTTGCAAGAAGAAGATTACAATGAGGCTCTGAAGGCCTTTTTAAAATAAACCCAAATGCCAAAAACCCTAGACATCCAAAAACCTAACCCTAGGAGATGGAGTGCCAAAAGTCATGTGGGCCTCGTTTGGGTAAGTTAGTACATCAACTTCTCAGGGTCGTAACTCTTGCATATGATCTCCGTTTTAGGCGTGTGATAGCCTGTTGGAAAGGTATCGTCGAGGAGATTCATTTTGGGGGCTCAATCATGCCTTCAACTATAATTGAGGAACTCTATCCCGAAAAACCTTCATTTATGCCCTCAAAATGGCCGCAGAAGTTAAAACTGCTAAAAATAGTAAATTGCCAAAATTGTCAGAAAACTGTTTTGAGCTAGTTGGAAAAGGTGGGTGGCCACCATTATCCATATGGATCAAACGTCCTCCTCTTCTTCGGTGCAAAGCCCCTGATCCATCTCTGTCATGTCTCTGCCCCCTGATGGGGTCTTAACATCCATCTAATGTCATCTTCAATCCCATGGAGGTACGAACTGATCATATCCCCATGTGTACCGGTCCAAAATGGTACATGTCCAATGGGCATGATCCTGCACATCAACAGATACGCCCTCCGTGGGCTCATAAGTCATAGGGATCATAGCAATGTCAATCACATCTCATCATAAATATTATTAAACATGTGCAGAAAATAACTAATACAATAGTTAAAAGCTCAAAGACATTACACGAGCATGCAATACAAGTTTGGAGAAAATGACAGGGCGTCATATTGGGCTAGTGTCCACTGGAAAATAAAAGTTTCTAGAAGAGAGCTCATTGAAGACATGTAACTGGGTGAGGTGGTCAAGGGGTGTCCTGGAAAGTGGGTGCAGTGGGAGCAGAGGATGCAAGGCTTTACCCATGGGTGCCTTTGTAGAAGGCGAGCTGCACCTGTCTTGGATGCAAATCTTTCCAAGACCATGCATTTATTATTTTATTCTTTATTCTTTAATTTTTTATTTCTTTTTCTTCAAGAGGATGGTCAGGGGACACTGCCCTGGCGTGGTGACCAGTGGTGACAACGTTACCCACAAGTACTTTTGCAGAAATGAGAAGGTTGGCTCGTGATGAGGCCCCCTTTCCCTTGGCCATGTAACCAAGAGTCACTATCCTGGCATGGTAACCAGATGGTGGTAATGTCATATTGCTAGGTACCCATCGACCTAATAGGATGGCTCGCGATGAGACCCCTTATCCTCTGACTAGGTCTTGTTTTTGTTATTTTTGTGAGTCCCTCTTGTTTCTTGCCTAGAAGCCTTTTATTGCTTTCTCGGGGATCCTTGGGCGAAGCATCTCGAGGTTTTAGTCTTAGGCTTTTAACTTTTGGGCCTTTATCTTGCTCTTACCTTCTGGGCCTTTAGCCCCTTCTTCCCACTAGGTAAGGTGAAATCTTGTAAATAGGTCAACCCATTCCCCGGACAAGTGCAAGGGATAGATGGGCGGGAAACAAGATGAAAAATTGGTGTTTTGATGGGAGCGGACGATGGATTTTCAAAATCCCTCCCAAGTGGCAAACCAAAACCTGCAGGCACATGCTTACTAGGGCATCCTGTCAATCTCCCCAGACATGGTCAAGTGGGCAAGCGTAAGATCCAATCATTTGTTAGAAATAAAAGGAAATAGATGCACATATTCAAGGGTTTTGATGATCAAAGTGACACATACCATGATACCTGGACTCATTACCTCATGGAGCAAGAGCCATCTCTGACACAAGACCAAGCCGATGGCGATGGATGTTGTTGCTACTGACAAGATAGAGGCATTGCAATGAAGAAAATGTGGGCCCTCTAGGGCCATGCTAAAGTCGTTCCGGCTCTCAGTACTCCATGTCTAGGACCTGTGGGCCTCGAGACATGATCTCCTAGTTATCCCTAAAAGTGGGGGATAACAAGGCCCATAGAGTGAGATTTTTTTGTAAGAAATTACCCCATAGAAAGTGAGCTTGATGCTGTGATATTTTCCTATTGTAGTTGGAATTCCTAAAGTCCCTAGTAGTATCCAAACTATGTTGGAGCCCTAGAGAGAAGTGAGATAGCCCGAGGGACTACTTGGCAGAGAAGGGGATCCCATTCCTTGGATTGTGCAGGTTCAAGGGAAATAGAGTTGGTGGATTGAGATGGTTGTAGGAAATTAGCTTCTTGTGGGTTATGTTGGTCTATGAACAGATACTAGACACCCTTAGGATACATCCTTTCTTGTGGATTCATAGCCCCAACTCGGGGATGACTTGTTGTTGAGAACTGGAGCAACAAGCCTATGGTTAAATGGAACGTATATCCTCTACAATTAATTACACATTTGTTTACAAGGATAAGTGCTTTCATATCTATTCACTGTTTTTATTTATGGTTTTAATTGTTATGCATATATTATATGTTTACAATGAATCAATGTTGTTGTACATGTTAAATAAATTACGTTTATGTTTTTTTTTTTTTTTTTAAGTTAAATATATGAGATTTTGTTTTGTCATGATGCATACATTGTATCATAATTTTTGTTGTTGAATTAGTACTGAGTATGCTACACAAGCTATTTGTAGTTTTCAACCAATTGATATCCAATGAGTTTTTCTACCCCTCACCATTTTATTCAAGTCTATTATTTTTATCACTTGATTACAATTGCTTCAAAACCTCAAAAAGAGGGATGCTTTCTAAATATACCCCTCTAACATATTGATAGATTATGGTATAATTATGATGCTATTCAAACAATAAATTAAGACCTCAAGAAGAGGGGTGTTTTCTAAATATACCCCTCTAACATATTGATAGAATACGACACAATTATGATGTTATTAAGATAGAAACAAAAACAAATATATTGAAAGTTACGCTTTTAAATATATCATATCTAAATACCTGGAATTTGAAGATGGTTGTTTATAAATAGTTATCCTATCATAATGCTACACCTATAAGGCTATAGTTGTTTTGTTATTTTGACTGCAATTGATTTATAACTTAATTGAAGTTGGTTGCCTATCTTCTATGCTTTATTTATTAATTTCGATTACACATTTTTCGTGCATATGGTTGAATGGATAGCACATGCAGTATATACTCTTCTCCATATGAGGTTCCCATCTATAGGAAATTTAAAAGAGCCTTAAAAATCAAAAGGAGACTTAAAAATCAAAAGGAGAGAGGGTAGAAAGGGAAATCTTGTTATAATTACTCTCATACCAGCCACTATGTGGGGAAGTATCTGGGGTGGGTTTCCAACGTGGAATTTCAACGTGGAAAAAAAAAAAAACTTGTTATAATTAGAGTTAGCATTTAAGAAAAGAGTAATTTTTAATGATTTACTATTGGTTATTACATATAACCTTTTGGGGCGTAATAAAATTTTGGGGGGCATAGCATTGGAAACAAAGTTATCACTAAACTTTAAGTGACATCGATTGAGAGGGAATAAATGTATACATAAACAAGTACGACATTGCGCTATATATGTCGCACGAATTCTGCAAGATGGGTTTCATTTTTTATTGTATATATTAAAAAACAATAAATACTTATTACAATGACATTGGAGGAAGTGAAGGCAGCAATAAGACTTCAAAGTCTTTGGCCAATAAGATATCAAATAAATGGGATTTAAAATTTAAAATAAATCATTATTTTTTAAAACTTTAAATAAAGGAGTGTATATTTTATGATCAACCATGAAATAATAGAAAGTCAAGCCTAACTCAAAGCTATATACCATGCCTATCGACATATATAATAAGGGAAAAGTAATGAATATAATAATAGATGATAATTCATATGGTGGATTGAGAGGGAATAGATGTATACATAAATAAGGAAAAAGTAATGAATATAATAATAGATGATGATTCATATGAGGTGAAGATTAATTTTGTTTCGAAGATATTATGTGTGCAAATTTTCTTATAAATATGTTATTAATTTTAAGAGTTTTTAATGCAATAGACTTCATCATTTCATTTACAAAGCATCATTGCAACTTAACATTGGCATGTATCATTATGATTATAAAAATGTCAAATCTTGTAACAAATATTGTTTGTAATTTTCTATATAATCTATATGAATGAATATCAAGTGAAGTCTTGATAAGAGGAGATAAAATGCCAATGAAACAGGTAAAGAGCTGTAAAGATTTAATTTTGAATTAGTGACAATTGGGTTGTCAATTTTCATGCTTTTGAAATTTCTGAACTTTCCATAAATGATGATAAGGAACATATTTTAGAGTTACCATCCTTAGAATTGAAGGCTTTTGAAAATGAGAGGTATGTGATGAATATGCTGAGTGAGAGCATAATTGTCTCTATACATGGACATGCTTACAACAAACACATGAGTTGGCATTATGGAATATTTGAATCAATGCAATGGTGCATTAAGTGAATGATGTATATACAGTGAATGTTATTTCACTGCATTTAATATATTGACAATTGAAGTGATTGAATTAATAATGTGTTATAATTTTGAAATCATTTTGAATGTTTTTTTTCATATTGCAATGAAAAATTTATACATGCTTATACATAATTTGTTTGGCTAAATGAAGCTATATTAGGAATGACCTAATTGTAGGTAGAATTGTCTTGGATATGAAGGTAAGTACAAGTCCATAATGAATACTAGTGACTATTGTTGCGAGGGTCAAACATTATGAAAAAAAATCTCATAGTTGTGAAACCTGATTTCTATAAGACACAAATTTAGATTTCTGATTGAAATTTTGCTAATAATATCTCATGATAATTGTATGTGCATGATACATGTTAGATGATGGTTATGTATAGTATGGATAGATGACGGTTGCTATAAATTGAAAAGCATAGGAATGATGCTACTGTAATGACACTGGAACCCTATGATATGCCTTGATTTCCACGAGTTGTGTTCTAGTAGAGGTTGCCAATGGGATGCCTTAGTAGTAAGACTCAATAGTTTGGATTGTCTATGCACACACTGAAGAGCACTATATTGTGTTGTGTGGGACATGTATTGTGAGTGTCGTAGCTTATAGACAACAATTTGGACTCTCTATGCACACATTGAAGAGAACTATAAGGTGTTGTGTAGGGAAAGTATTGTGAGTGCCATAGTTGGTCTTAAATATGTTATTCATATTATAATACTATGATCAAGAAAGAAATATATTTTTGGTGTGTCAAAGAAGATAATGAGTTGAACCTTGCTTGTGATAGAGTTAGGAAGTAGATATATGTTCATTAAGATAAGTATTGGGTTGATGTGCATACTTTATCTTATTTTATGAATGTATATGTTTCAATTATGACTTGAAATTTATATGAATAAGGTAATTGATGTTTAAAATTGTTGTGATATACATGTGTTCCCTTTGATGAAAGTTATAGGAATATGCTGAAGTGATAAATACCTTGGAGGTGTTCCAAGGTAGTAAAAGGATGATTGAACATTTATGTCCAAGATAGGAAACAACAAGAAAAGTTGTAGTAAAGAGAATGGTAGAGAAGG
>SNQJ01S0003516.1:257899-283534 GCA_010110895.2 Picea sitchensis | reverse complement strand
TTCTTTCCTTGATAGTCTAATACTTTATTCTCATCAGGAAGATTCGTCGCATGTGAATTCTTTAAAACAATCCCATGTTAGTAATTGCATGTATTATGATAGGATTGCAGATTGGTTGGAGTATTCATATCTCAAAAAGTTTCTAGGGAATGGTATTATTACCTTCACTTTATTTAGAGATCAAAAAGGTAAATTTAACACACTCATTTTATATCCTTTAGATGGAGAAAATATGGAACGAAAGGAAAATTGTCGAGAGGTTGGGGCACTTCGATTTAGGCCGATGGTTATGTCAGGTCCCCATAACTCTCACAAGCTTCATAATCTCATTTTTTCATATGTTTGTAACCCATATAATGACAAAATTGCTGAATGGCTAGAGGATTCATACAACATGAATGTTCAAGGGAATGGTAAGATCATGCTTGCCTTGTTTTTAAATGATGATGATAAAGGTGAGCATGATATATTTTTGTCATTTTTCGATATACTACCATTCTTGTTAGTAAGATGTGATTTTGCTTCTACTGTAGGATTGGAGTTACTCCGATGGCTACATTGGAAGCATGACTTCACGTAGTATTCTGATTTGTTTAGTAGTTAGGGTAGGTTTGGGAGTAGGTTTTCTGTTAGTTTTATTCCTCACTATTTCTCTTTGTAATATTGCAGTCATGAGCACAAGTGGGCGCACCAAGAGAACCATAATATGACTGTTGTCAGGGAAGTCCACTTCATCCTTTTCTCTTTGCTTTTCGTTGAATATTTCTTTTCAAAGCCACAATATTATTATGAAAATTTTAAATGGAAAGTAAAGAGATAAATAAATCTGAGTTGTAACTTCAACCCTGACCCAACGTACCATGAGTAGGACTGTATTCACATCAATGAAGATTTTTCTATTTTTTTTTTTTCAGTTTCTAAAGAGATATTCTGTGTGATGTTTTCAGATCCATCTTTGTACATATATTTTTTGTTTTGATTTATTTTTGTTTTCTAGCATTTAGTTATTTTCATTTTGTTTGTGTTCGCTGCTTTTTGGTTAAATTTATGTCTGTGTCACCTTTTAGTCTGTGGAAGGGAGCTAGAATGCATCATTATGAAGCCACTGTTAGGGTCCTCTCAAAAGCACCAATGCTGTGAATTTCTAAAACATAGACTAGCTAAAGAAAGTTTATGTTTGAAATCAATTTCCTAGTCTCACTGTATAATAATGAGCAGACAAGATCATCTTTAAATCTTTTTACGCTATCCCGGCTTTTAAAGAAAGCAACTCAAGTATGCCTTCCTGTCCTTGAAAAATTGGTTTCATCTAGAAACTAAATTTAGATCATAATGAAGGTGACTAAGCAAAAATTAAAGGATGGAAAATAACAAGTGTTCTAAAAACCAGAATTTTCAGCATCACCCCACTCTTCTGAATATCTTTAAATTTATATCAGATTGTGAATAATTTCTTGAGAGTTGTGGGAAGTGTTTGTAACCCCATTGGGATACTGAACATGTCTACTTCTAGCGGGTAAATGCATGCATGATGCCAACACAAATTCCCCAGGGGTATTGAACAGACCCACTGGCAACGAAGTAATGTCGGGTTCAAGAAAATTCTCAGGTATAAATTTTGATATTGGTCATAAGCATCCTTCATTTTGAATTGAAATTTCTTGGACAGGGTAGAGGCGCCGAGTGGGTTAATTGACATCCCTGTCGAGGCTATGGATGCCTGCTGCCAGTAGTGGCCCTGTCAACAATATCGAAGCCATTGACTTGAACATCGTTGCTCTCGTAGTTAAAATTTGTCACCGGATTTCATTTGAACGGGAAGATATCTTAAGCTGGACCGTGTAATGACTATTGAGATGCTTGATGTCCTTCAACTATGCTTGGATCTGTAATCATTCTAAGAATCCCTAACATGAACTCGTCAGTGACGCAGAGATAATTGCTTCTCCCAGTAAGTCGCCATTGTTGGTAGCCATACATGATTTTTTTCCTTTTAAAAATGACAAATAAACAATTCCTGTAGTTGCCTATGCTTTGTCATGTAAATATTTGAAGGTGACTTTTAAATTGTAAAAATGATGTTTTGATTATTCCTAATATTTTTATTTTTGCATTTTTATACTTCATTCATGACTGAAAGAATGAATCAAGTATTAACAACTTCAAATCGTATTTTAATTTAATAAGCCTTGGTCTTGAAAGGTTCAATATGCTTTAAACCTCTTCTACTGAGGGCCTTTTTTTGCTTTGAACTCATAAAGGAAACACTTGATTTAAGACTGTCCTTGGATTGAAATTTATACCTTGATACTTTGTATGCCAAGAATCGATTAACAAAGAGACTATAGGTGGGTTTCATTTAAAGATTCATGGTAAGTCGACTTTGGTTTTAATTCTCGATAGGCTTTTGGTTTGTAAAGAACATCCTCTCCTAACCTTAGCATCTCGACTTCACCCTCTATATTTGTTGAGACTCAAACACACCTAGTCGTATCTTGTACTTTGTTTGAGGTGGCAGTTTGAATCGACAGATCCATCATTCCAAGTTAAAGTTTTGAGTTATGCTCTGTACCCAGGGTATTCATTACCTGGAATGACCGATTTTCATGGTTTGAAACCCCTTATGCTCACATTCTGGTCATGCTAGGGTAAATTCTAGCTTAATCCTTTGTTAGGCCCAAGATTTCCTCTGTTTTTTCTCCCCTTTATACTCACAACAAGTTCTGGTCGCCTTTCTGACTGCTTGTTCAATCCTGTTTTTGCCTGCCGGAGACATGTTTTTGCGGGAGCGTTTCTGAGCAAACCGTGACGAATTAGATCAAACCTTTGAAAACCCAGAACAAAAATGAGCCCATTTACTTTCACCGCAGGTAGGTTCTTCAAACACGATATATTTTCATAGGTACATCTCGTCCTTTGGAGGGAAAAATATCAGAATTTCTTTGTGGGTGAGGTAAGCGTTTTTGGTTTGTTTTGCTCAGAGATTCAAGCCTGTTATGGGTTTGGCTAGGGTTCAAGATGATATGATTTTATATCTATTACGATTATGCATAAAATCATTAATGTTTATAAAAAATGGAAGTTTAACCCACTGTCGGATCTTTTTCACCTTGAGCATTATCCAGATTGGGGATACTTGGGAAGTTTGCCTATATATTAACGATTTCACCTCGCCCGAGAACACAGTAGATTAGCTTATGCATTTCATAATAAATACCAACCCCTATATAGATAACCATGATATCAAATACCTGTGTGTTTATCCACAAAATACCAAGCTATCACAGATCTATTCTTTGTTGCAACTCAAAACTGCTTGGGCAAAAATGCCTTGGTGAGTTTTCATGCATTGAAGGAGATTTTTTTTAGATGTGATAAAGAAGAAGACTTTCATGCCCCTACTATTGATCCATTTTTTGATATGGTTCACCAACCAATTTTCAAGAAATACCACATGCATAAGGAGAGTAATTCAGATTTTAAATTCGTAAACAAGAGGATTAAGCACTTTAATACAATGATCATTAAAAAAGAAACAACCCAACAAATTCCACTATCATGAATTCGGATGCTCCTTGGTCAAATGGCTGAAATAAAAAATCGTTGTTATGTTTTTTGATTTGTTTAGATTTTATTTCTTTTTAATTTTGATTTTTACTATTTTAACTAGCTACAAAAACCTGTRGCTTATATTTTTTTTTAATTWGTTTGAATTCAAGTCATTTTWAAATAAAAATTAGTTATTAGTTATTAATAATTATCTAACATTGCTCTCGTTTCATTTTTTCAGGGCAGAATGTATCTAATGTTGAGATAATGGGATGGAGCATGCTGGACTTAGTTGATTTGTTATCTCTTTATGCTTATTTTGTATTTGGATAAAAACTTTCATAGATTTTGGAAGATATAGTAGATTATGAGAGTTTTCAGGCCTCCTATATTTGTAAAGTTTCAGATATTTTTGAGATCTACTCGTATCTTAGAAGATAGGAAGTTAAGCTTCCATAAACTCTTTAAATACTATGTACTTTGTAATGAAAACCATCTTGGCCTGGGGCTGAAAGATGGACAATTAATTCACAAACTTGAATGGAACAACAATATGCATTTTAGTTGTAGCTTCTTGTAAATGGTGTTTTCATTTATGCTTTGTTTATCCTGATATGCTAACAGGTTTTGATAGCTTTAGACTTCACGATCCGTTATGTTTTGGGATAATTCTTTTATAAATACCGTCCATATTTCATGCTCTAGATATTAACAGTGTGATCATCTATTCAACTTAAATGACATGATTTATCTTTAATTCTAGTTGAATGATTAAATGCAACGTGGTTACTGTTAGATTTATCTTAATGTAATTGCTTGCGATCATAAGATCACAAGACCTATTCGTATCATCTATTATGTTATTTAAAACCAACTGCCAACATATTGTTCTGAATTTATTTAGAACAATCTTAAGGTTCATTGCAGGTTTCCCTCTTGGACGTGGTAGTTGGACATTCTCTAATCATGCAGATGCTTGGATACACATCATTAAATCCCTAACAGGTTAGCTCATTTACATTTTTCTGTTGTTTACTTATCACTGAAACTTGAATATACATGGTTTGGCTTTCGACTATCCACACGTTTCTGTTTCAGAGTAATTTTTTTATTATTAGTTTAGATTTATAAAGGAAAAACATAAAAGATATTGTTATATGCTTTCTTTATCTGCTTCTTCGAAGCAATCATCTTTTACATTGAGTTTCGTAAGTTTAGATTAAAACTTGCAGTTTGTATATCATGTACATAAGTAGGATACGTAAATCTTCCCTTTAAATATATCTACAATAGTTACACTATACGTATGTACATATATATAATGATTAGTAATTAGTTAGTTATTTCATTTCTTTCTTTTGTTTCTTTTAGGACTCTTAGATTGGCCAACGAAGCCATTAAACCCGTCGGAACGAGTTACACCAAACGACTTAGGTTATTTAGACAACCCCGGATCAGACTCCCTCTTCCAATTGACGGACGATCATTTTCGCCCGTCAACAAATGGCGCTAGAAGGAGGGCCAGACTGACAAGATGGCCTTGTAGGAGCCTTTATTTCAAATGTATTCAATATCCCTATGGCTCCCCAAATCATTGTGTTGGAACATGTTTTCCACTTCTCATTACCAGTTATTCCCAACAAGAAAACTAACCTCTTTTCAGAACTCACCTTTGATGGTGAAGGGAACACATTTGTAGTAGACCATGTTTCTAAATTTCTTTATAAATGTTTAAGACATAAGATCATTGATACTAGTGTCACGTGCAGATTGTTCGCGCTTACTTTCCAAGGTCGGGTTAGATGTTGGTTTGAATCTTTTTAGGCTAATTCTATTTATTCTTTTTTTGAGTTTGTAATTGAGTTTTTATCAGATTTTAACAACTATGATTATGATGAATTAAGTGAAGAATTAAGTCGCTTAAGGAAATAAAATGGTGAATCACTCAATGATTTTGAAATTAGGTTCATTCATGTTTGTACTAGATTCCCGTTGAAAGAAATGTCGCTTATTAATGAATGGTTCGAATATCTCGTTTCTCTCTCAGACAAGCAAGATCAATTAATTGTTAACCAATCTGAATTGAGCACTAACACTCAATCTCAAGATGGTTCAAATTTTGACATTGATCTTGAAGATTTTGAAGCACCACAATTTTTGTCAACTTCTTTCATTTTGGAAAATCATGAGCAACATCATCTTTTACAAAATGCAATTGTCACCTCTAATCATTTGTTGTCAACGATGTCTCCTCCTGTCGAAGAATGAACCTTGAATTTAAAAGACGACAGTTGTCACACTCTCATAGATTTTATATCTGTTTCTAAAGTAAGGGAGGTCGAGTGTAAAGTTGGTAATCATGTGGATGATAAATGTTCCCCTAATTTAGTTAAAGAGATCCATGATCAATCAATGGGAGACAAAATCATTAGGCAATCTTCTATCTCTAGTGATTTGCTTTCAAATTTTCCCTTACACAATGAACCAAATGATCTCTTAGAAACTGTCTCGTATTCTTTGAAAGAGAATACAATAGAGCTTGATCAGTTTATACAAGGAGAGGGGACAAAACCAGTTTTCGAAATGCATATACCTATCATTTCTAGAGATGCATTCCGTCTCCTTAATTCTTCTACATATTATTCCTTGTACCCTGATATTTTTTATCCTAATGTTGTGTGATTGCATGTTCCATATTACCTTGGAGAGAATTCAACATTATATAATTAGGTACAAAGAGATTATCGAATAGAAGATAAAGAGGGAAATAATTCTTCCCATGAACATATTAATTTTTATTCTCATCAATTATCTATGGGTAAATCAAGAAATGATTTGAAAGAGTCCAAAATTGCATTTTCCGTTGATTCATCTCAATTTGTCTAAGGATCTAAATTCTTCCATGATCAATTTGAGGTTGAAAAGTATAATCGACCAAATATTATCGTCAATGATGATTATTCAAAAATGTTGGTTGTTCCATTTAGTTCACCTCAAATTGTCAATTTAAAATATCTAAGATCAATGAGAAGTTTCAAGAGAACGAGACACTTCTTTCTCAATCGAAAATCATGATAAGTTCTTGCCATCGTGATCCCAACTTTTTACAAGATTCTTTCCTTGATAGTCTAATACTTTATTCTCATCAGGAAGATTTTTCGCATGTGAATTCTTTAAAACAATCCCATGTTAGTAATTTCATGTATTATGATAGGATTGCAGATTGGTTGGAGTATTCATATCTCGAAAAGTTTCCAGGGAATGGTATGATTACCTTCACTTTATTTAGAGATCAAAGAGGTAACTTTAACACACTCATTTTATATCCTTCTGATGGAGAAAATATGGAACGAAAGGAAAATTGTCGGGAGGTTGGGGCACTTCGGTTTAGGCCGATGGTTATGTCAGGTCCCCATAACTCTCACAAGCTTCATAATCTCATTTTTTCATATTTTTGTAACCCATATAATAACAAAATTGTCAAATGGCTGGAGGATTCATACAACGGGATTGTTCAAGGGAATGGTAAGATCATGCTTGCCTTGTTTTTAAATGATGATGATAAAGGTGAGTATGATATATTTTTGTCATTTTTCAATATACTACCATTCTTGTTAGTAATATGTGATTTTTCTTCTAGTGTAGGATTGGAGTTACTCCGATGGCTACATTGGAAGCATGACTTCATGTAGTATTCTGATTTGTTTAGTTGTTAGGGTAGGTTTAGGAGTAGGTTTTCTTTTAGTTTTATTCCTCACTATTTCTCTTTGTAATAATGCAGTCATGAGCACAAGTGGGCACACCAAGAGAACCATAATATGATTGTTTTCAGGGAAGTCCGCTTGATCCTTTTCTCTCTGCTTTTTGTTGAATATTTCTTTTCAAAGCCACAATATTATTATGAAAATTTTAAATAGAAAGTAAAGAGATAAATAAATATGAGTTGTAACTTCAACCCTGACCCAACGTACCACGAGTAGGACTGTATTCACATCAATGAGGATTTTTCTATTTTTTCAGTTTCTAAAGAGATATTTCGTGTGATGTTTTCAGATCCATCTTTGTACATATTTTTTCTGTTTTGATTTATTTTTGTTTTCCATCTTTTGGTTATTTCCATTTTGTTTGTTTTCATTGCTTTTTGGTTAAATTTATGTCTATGTCACCTTTTAGTCCATGGAAGGGAGCTAGAATGCATCATTATGAAGCGACTGTTAAGGTCCTCTCAAGAGAATCAATGCTGTGAATTGATGAAACACAGACTAGCTAAAGAATTTTTTTGTTTGAAACCAATTTCCTGGACTCACTTTATAATCATGAGCAGACACGATTATCTTTAAAGTTTTTTACGTTGTCCCAGCTTTTAAAGAAAGCAACTCAAGTATGCCTTCCTATCCTTGAAAAATTGGTTTCATCTAGAAACTAACTTCAGATAATAATGAAGGTGACTAAGAAAAAATTAAAGGCTGGAAAATAACAAGTGTTCTAAAAACCGGAATTTTCAGCGTCACCCCGCTCTTCTGAATATCTTTAAATTTATATCAAATTGTGAATAATTTATCGAGAGTTGTGGGAAGTGTTTGTAAACCTGTCGGGATACTGAACAGGTCTGATGGCAGTGGGTAAATGCATGCATGATTCCAAGACAACTTTGTCGGGGTACTGAACAGACCCGCTGGCAGCGAAGCAATGTCAGGTTCAAGAAAATTCTCAGGGATAAATTTTGATATTGGTCATAAACATCCTTCATTTTGAATTGAAATTTCTTGGACAGGGTAGAGGCATCAGAGTGGGTTAATTGGTATCCATGCCGAAGCTATGGACGCCTGCTTCCAGAAGTGGCCCTGTCAACAGTATCGAAGCCATTGACTTGAACATCGTTGCTCTCATAGTTAAAATTTGTCACTGGATTTCATTTGAACATGAAGATATATGAAGCTGGAATGTGTAATGATTGTTGAGATGCTTGATGTCCTTCAACTATTTTTGGATTTGTAATCATTCTAAGCAGCCCTAACATGAACTCATCGATGACACAAAGATAATTGCTTCCCCCAACAAGTTGCCATTGTTGGCAGCCATACATGATTTTTTTCCTTTTAAAAATGACAAATAAACAATTCTAGTGGCTGCCTATGCTTCGTCATGTAAATATTTGAAGGTGACTTTTAAATTGTAAAAATGATGTTTCGATTATTCCTAATATTTTTATTTTTGCGTTTTTATACTTCAATCATGACTAGAAGAATGAATGAAGTATTAAAAACTTCAAATCGTATTTTAATTTAATAAGGTTTGGTCTTGAAAGGTTCAATATGCTTTAAACCTCTTCTATTGAGGGCCTTTTTTTTCTTTGAACTCATAAAGGAAACACTTGTTTTAAGACTGTCCTTGGATTGAAAGTTATACCTTGATACTTTGTATGCCAAGAATCAATTAACAAATAGACTATAGGTGGGTTTCATTTAAAGATTCATGGTAAGTCGACTTTGGTTTTAATTCTCAATAGGCTTTTGGTTTGTAAAGAACATCCTCTCCTAAACTTAGCATCTTGATTTCACCCTCTATATTTGTTGAGATTCAAACACACCCGGTTGTATCTTGTACTCTATTTGAGGTGGCAATTTGAATCGACAGATCCATCATTCCAAGTTAAAGTTTTGAGTTATGCTCTATACCCATGGCATTCATTACCCGAAACGACCAATTTTCATGGTTGGAAACCCCTTATGCTCACATTCTAGTCACGCTAGGGTAACTGCTAGCTTGATCATTTATTAGGACCAGGATTTTCTTTGTTGTTGCTCCCCTTTATACTCATAGCAAGTTCTGGTCACCTTTGTGACTGTCTGTTCAATCTCATTTTTGCCTGCCAGAGACACGTTTTTGCGAGAGCATTTTTGAGCAAACCATGACGAATTAGATCAAACCCTTGAAAAACCAAAATGAAAATGAGCCCATTTACTTTCATCTCGGGCAGGTTCTTCAAAAACGATATAGTTTCAGAGGTAAATCTCGTCCTTTGGAGGGTAAAATCTCAGAATTTTTTTGTGGCCGAGGTAAGCGTTTTTGGTTTGTTTTGCTCAGAGATTCAAGCCTGTTATGGGTTTGGCTAGGGTTCAAGATTATATGCTTTTATATCTGTTATGATTCTGCATAAAATGATTAATATTTATAAAAAATGAAAGTTTGACCCACTATAAGATCTTTTTCACCTTGAGCATTATCCATATTGGGGATACTTGGGAAGTTTGCCTATATATTAATGATTTCACCTCGCTCGAGAACACAATAGATTCACCTCTGCATTTGATAATAAACCCCAGCCCCTGTATAGATAACCATGCTATCAAATACATGTGTGTTTATCCACAAAAGACCAAGCTATCACATATCTAATCTCTGCTGCAGTTCAAAACCCCTTGGGGAAAATTGCCTTGGTTTGTTTTCATGCATTGACGAAGATTTTTTTTAGATGTGATAAAGAACATGACTTTCATGCGCCTACTATTGAGCCATTTTCTGATATGGTTCACCAACCAATTGTCAAGAAATACCACCGACATAAGGAGAGTAATTTAGATTTTAAATTGGTAAACAAGAGGATTAAGCACTTTAATAAAATGATCATTAAAAAAGAAACAAGAGGATTAAGCACTTTAATAAAATGATCATTAAAAAAGAAACAACCCAACAAATTCCACTTTCATGAATTTGGATGCTCCTTGGTCAAATGGCTAAAATAGCAAATAACTGTCATGTTTTTTAATTTGCTTAGATTTTATTTCTTTTTAATTTTGATTTTTACTATTTTAACTAGCTACAGAAACCTGTAGCTTATCTTTTTTTTTTTTTAAATTAGTTTGAATTCAAGTCATTTTTAAATAAAAATTAGTAATTAGTTATTAATAATTATCTAACATTGCTCTCATTTCATTTTTTTTAGGGCAGAATGTATCTGATGTTGAGATAATGGGATGGAGCATGATGGACTTAGTTGATTTGTTATCTCTTTATGCTTATTTTGTATTTGGATAAAAACTTTCATAGATTTTGGAAGATATAATAGATTATGAGAGTTTTTAGGCCTCCTATATTTGTAAAGTTTCAGATATTTTTGAGATCTACTCCTATCTTAGAAGATAGGAAGTTAAGCTTCCATAAACTCTTTAAATACTCTGTACTTTATAATGAAAACCATCTTGGCCTAGGGCTGAAAGATGGATAATTAATTCACAAACTTGAATAGAACAACAATATGCATTTTAACTTTAGCTTCTTGTAAATGGTGTTTTCATTTATGCTTTGTTTATCCTGATATGCTAACAGGTTTTGATATCTTTAGACTTTATGATTTGTTATGTTTTGGGATAATTCTTTTATAAATACCGTCCATATTTCATGCTCTAGATATTAACAATGTGATCATCTCTTCAGATTAAATGACATGATCTATCTTTAATTCTAGTTGAATGATTAAATGCAACGTGGTTACTATCAGATTTATCTTAATGTAATTTATTTTGATCATAAGACCACATGACCTATTCGTATCATTTGTTCTGTTATTTAAACTCAACTGCCAACATATTGTTCTGAATTTATTTAGAACAATCTTAAGGTTCATTGCAGGTTTCCCTCTTGGACGTGGTAGTTGGACGTTCTCTAATCATGCAGATGCTTGGATACACATCATTAACTCACTAACATGTTAGCTCATTTACATTTTTCCGTCGTTTACTTATCACTGAAACTTGAATGTATGGTTTGGCTTTCGACTATCCACACGTTTCTGTTTCATAGTATTTTTTTTATTAGTTTAGACTTATAAAGGAAAAATGGAAAATATATTGTTATGTGCTTTCTTTATCTGCTTCTTCGAAGAAATCATCTTTTACATTGAGTTTCGTAATTTTAGATTAAAACTTGCAGTTTGTATATCATGTACATAAGTAGGATAAGTAAATCTTCCTTTTAAATATATCTACAACAATTACACTATACGTATGTACATATATATATAATGATTAGTAATTAGTTAGTTATTTCATTTCTTTCTTTTGTTTCTTTTAGGACTCTTAGATTGGCCAACGGAGCCATTAAACCCGTTGGAATGAGTTACACTAAACGGCTTGGGTTATTTAGACAATCTCGGACCATAATCGCTCTTCCAATTGACGGATGGTCATTTTCGCCCATCAACAGGGAGGTGGACCTAACCACCTCCTAGATTTAGGAAATCACCTCCTACATTCTAGGAATTCATACTCGTATTATTGGAACTAAGATAAGTTGGATTAGGACTCTCTTTCCACCTTTCACTCATGCCAAGAGAGAAAAATTCAAATGGGGGTAGAGCAGGTCCTGTTTTTGGAAGCCTTTGAGAAGAGAAAAATGGAGTTTTACCTTGGAAAAGGGAGTTGCCATACTATGGGACTGAATATCCCATGAAATAAAGTTAGCATATCATTGTGACAAGAAGGAGAAAGAGATAAATCCATAGAGAAGATGAAGAAAAGAATGATATGCAACATTAGAAACCATATTGAGTAGAGAGACACCTTTATATTCCTTGAAGGAAGTAGATCATAAAATTCCCAAGAACCAAGAGAAATTACAATGGAGATTAATTTGAAATAGATAATAGTTTGGAATTTCTATACACACACTGAGGAGCACTAGATGGAAGAACTTCTGAGGGGTTGTTTAGTAGAGAAGGGAACATCTTCTTTTTGTTGTGTGGGGTAGGTATTGTGAGTGCCAAATGATGGTCTGATGTAATAACTCAACAATGGGTTGTTTGGTTGATCTTTTGTTTCCTTTTTGGATGGGAAGGTTGACCTAAGAGTTCAACATTTGTCTTGTCACCCTGGTGGTCTCATATCCTAGCTAAGGGGTGGCATCCATAGAGGATTTCCTACGATTGAGTGGAAAATTTCTCTACCTCAATTAGTTTCTTGATATTCAATTGTTGGGAAATATAAGTACCCCTTCATTGCTCAAAAATTTATTATCATTTTATGAGTGTAATTCTATGTTTCTTATGGTTGAATTCACGATAATTTTTCTGTAAGATCGATCAATAAATCAGTTGCAAAAGAAAAACTCATATGAGCTAACTATTTGGCAAAAGAAATATACCGAGCTCTGGGATTTCTAATTATACTCTAATTGATCAATTATAAGTGGTTTATCTTTTGAATTGCATATCTTTGGTTAGTTGTGTCTAAAATTTAGAACTAAACAAAATAAAGAAGACAATTCAAGAAATATTTCCAAACTTATCTTCACGATGATGCATTACAATGAAATAACCCTTCATTGCACCTGCTAATATAACATATGAATGTTGGGTTACAAAGAAACTCACCCAAGGTTTTTTAAGACTCATTTAGGAATGTAGATGGTGGATGTATATTTATAAAGCATCCTTGTTCACATGAAATTCAATTTGTGTCATTATTAATTTAGGGAAGGAAGAAGCAATGTGTTGGGCACCTTCTAAATGCTTGTGATAAACCAACAAAAATTCATGTGCTACACTTGTGTATATTTAGTTGTGGGTTCTACATCAAAGGCACTAGTCCCTTCATGTCATAAAATAAATGGATTTATGAAACCACATTCCATTTTTCTCATGATAAAACAATACAAATAAGTTAATTTTGATTGAGTCATAATAGATTTTTGTGATGAAGAAACTCGAGAGTATTTATTCTAATATTACTAGACTGAATTAAATGGAGAGTTATCCCCAATATTGGTAGAGTTTTTCAAGGTTATTAATCCTTTCAAGGTCATTGAATTTGTTGATGATGCAAATTAAAACATTTGATGGAATCAATGCATTTAAATTCTATCATTGTGTGTTTTCTTATCCCATAAATTCCTCTTGTGATAGAATTAGGTATTGTTTTGTGAGTTGGGTTCTTGTCGAAAATAATTAGCAATGTTGTAGTGACCTTCAGAGACAAGATCATAAACCTAGAAGTACAGTGAAATTTTTCTTTGGATAATTCTTCGAGGCTTAAGGACCTAGCATAAGAAATTTCATAATATGAGAAAGAAATGTTTGAAGGGATACAACTCAATCAATATCACTACAACACACTCCTCTATCTATACTCTTCAAAGGCCAGGGACCTCCTAAGGCATAAAGAGATCACTAAAGAAGTTGCAAAGGAGTTTGCATTGAAGAAGGGAGGGATTTGAAGTATACGAATTATGGTATTCTCCAACCTTCCCCCCAAATGGAGCCACATTCACAACAATTGTCAAGTTAGTTGTTTCCCATAAGGATGGAGATATGACATTTGACATGGTGAAGAAAATGGTAAGTCATGACTCATAATCTCTCCCCGAGGTTGAGGTCTTACAACCCCATTATGTTTTTTTTCAAAAAAAGGGGAAGATAAGGCATATGAAGTGGATGACTACATGGTGTGTAGAGGTGTTCAACTCGAGGTAAATGAGTTAGAAGCACTCTCAAGGATGAGTGTTGAAGTGGGTAGAGTGGATACAGTGTATTCATTGCTTCATTTAGACTAAGGATTAAGGTGAGGAGGGTATTTGCATCTACTTGTGATGGCATTGGGTAATGATTTAATAGTAAGGTTGGTTGCGAGGTGCGTGTTGAGAGTATTAGGAATGGATTCAAAAATTCCTGCATATATTTATTAAAACACTACATGAATTAATCCTTATTTTAATGATTAGTATTGAGGGACATTGCATCAACATTCATCTAGGGTTCAATGTAGAGGTCTATTGAGAAATATTTTTCTTCTTCGATCCACACTTACATTAAATCCCGACTTTATATCATGCATAATCTATCACGACCATCTTGGTTGTTGTGTCCTAAAACAACCAAGTTTCATTCTTAACCGATCTTCGACTTGATGAAGGGAGGTGCATCGAGTAACAACTTAATGTGATCTAACAATTAAAGCAGGGAATTAGATTGTTTTGTGATAGGTAAAGGAACTATTAGTGTGTCCTATGTGATCAATCCAAATTAATGAAGAATGTTAATCTTACTCAAGGGAGTCAAGTGTAATGCACTATCACTTAAATAGAAACATGAAAATAACAAGTAAGCAACCCCAAATGGATAGCACTATTGACACAGAAGGAATTGAATCAATTACACATATATTCCTGGTACAAAACAATTGAGCTATAAATAATGGCATGATCATAGCAAAGTAATGAATTGTTGTGGCTCAAGCTATGAGAATAAAAATGAAGAGCTCAATCTTGTTTAGTGATCAAAATGTGCAAAATTGTGGAACATGTGGCACTATTTATAAATGGAATAATACAATAGATCAAAATGATCAAGTGTCATTAGAGGTAGTTTAGAAGTCATCTTATAATATGCCAATTAGGGAAATGAATTCCTTGATTCCTGGATGCTAGTAGCTCAAGAACATAATGACTCTATCTAATTTGATCACTAATGTTGGAGTGGATTAAGTTAGATTTGATAAGTTGTCCTGGTAGGTGTGCCAATTTTCTCAACTACAAGATTTGATTTATGTGACCAGAGACTTTAGAGTTGAGGTAGTACGATTGGATGAGCATTGATCAATTGATGGTGCCATAGGGATTCTATGTTAATGTGATATTATAATAATATAGTAATAATTTATTTTTAAGGTCACAACCAAGCCAGACACCAAATTGGTGTATGAGACCCCCTCCGCCCAAAGATTTGACTGGTAAATTCTACGGAGGTATAGATACCCTACCCCCTCTGGATTTGAACTTGTGACCTCTTAGGAGGAAACACATGTTCTTAACCATTAGGCCCACTTAGGATGTGTTGTAGATTAATTATGTGTTGTATATTAGACGTGGGTTGCAAGGGTATTGATAGAAACAATAATAATGTGAGTCATGTGTTGGTTGTGAAAGAATTGTAATTAAACTTAACAAGAGAGTGTTTTTTATTACAAACAAGGGGGTCTCATACACAAGTTTGGTGTTTTATTATTATTATTATATAGTCATTTAATGTAAAGTTACAACTTCCTTTTCCTCTCAAAGTACATGTTGACTTGTGCCAACTTGTTTTTTTTTGTAAGTTCAGTGTCTAATCTATTAAAATACAGTAAAAAAAACAGAGATTGTCCCTGAGAGTGGACAAAAATGGGCCTTCCCTTAGTGGGAAACCAGGCTGGAATTATACCTGCCCTTAATGGGAAACCATGCATACCCCAAAAAACTTAGTTTTAGTTGCTCTAGTGTTTTTTGCCAGAAACCAGTAAAGCTAAAAAAATCTAAAAAACCTGAAAAGTGGTGCAGAGGCCAGAGCCTCAAGAACAGGGGCAGTCCATAGGAGTTTATTCGATGACTGGAAAACCACCAAAGTCATTATCATTGTCGCTGGATGAGTTGGATTTGTTCGAGGACGGGTGCTTGACCAGTAGGCTTGTTGTTTTGATGCCAGGAACCTTCAGTGAGTTGTGCATGCCTGGGGCACTCAATGTGCTTTCCGTGCCTGGAACCATTGCCTTCACCGAATTGCGCATGCTTGGAGTCATCAACTTGCCACTCATGCCTGGAGGAGTCACCTTAGCATTGATGCTAGGTGTCTCTGGAGGCGTTGAGGAGGTGGGATGGGCCGCAGAGGGAGGATGACAAGTGTTGGCGGAGGTCAGAGCAAAGGGGGGAGGGCGAGTTGTGGGGGAGTGGGGTGAGTGAGGTGAGCTAGAGGGGCTAGGAATGAAGACACCAGGGAGGATGAGGAGGGAACGGGTGAGGAGATTTTTGACCAACCAATAGCTTCATCGATGCCGGAGGTGCAACGAGATGCCGGGCGGGAACCAAAGATCTCGTTTTCGCAGTCATCAAGCAATTGTCGTAAGGAGCCTGGAACTAAGTGATAAAAAACATCCTGGTTGGACAGGAAGGGAAGGTGAGGAGTTATGGAGGTTCTCTTTCCATGGCCACTTCACCCCAGGGTGGGGGTGGCGCGTCAGTGAGGAGGCATGGACGAGTAATTGGGAAAATTGGGTGCAGAGGAAAGCCACCACCTTGCACTAAGAGCATAGGGACATCGACTATGGAGCATTGAGAGCTCATTTGGAAGGGAGGCAGGGTGAGAATGAGGGGAGTGAAGTGGTCAAGGGAAGAGTGTGAGGATGGTGGGGGGTCATGTCCGACACCATTATGGTCGTCAGATTGTTGGAGCGTGGGAGTTGTAGGTGAGTACAGAGACTTCGTGGGTGAGGGACAGGGGCCATGGGCGGAGTGAATGAGCCTCGTATTGGGGGGGGAGGGTAGTTAAGGCACATGAGGGGGGGATGAGGTGGCATGTGTCCAGTCATCGCGACATGTGCTGGGAGAGGAGGTGGAGGCCACCATGTGGTCACCCGCATCTGGGGTACTTGCACCAACTTGTTAACTTAAATAGTCACATTGAATTCTTAATTTCTTAATATTTTTATATTCATATTTCTAGAAGGTTTTAGCAATTTTATAATTTTATTATTAATATCGAAAAATCATGTTTATGTTAATTAAATTTAAAAGAAAATTTAATCACTCGGTTTTGTATGGTGATAATATCTTTAAAGAAGTGCAATTTTATTAATACTTAGGTATTGATTCCAAGTGTTATTTAAACAAGAATCATAATGTCGAGAATAGAATCATCAGTGGTTGGAAAACTTATTGTAGTTTTGAAAACAAATGCATAAACGCCCATGGAATTTGGATTTAAGAAAATAAATTGTTTTTGATAGTTTAATTATCTTGGTTATTCTTTATGGCTACGAAGTTTGGGCCTCCAACATTACTCATGAGACTTGGAATAAAATTGAATAAATCCCAAAAATGTTCATAAACTATATATTTTAAAATTAAATACACCACTCCTTACCTCATTCTTTTGATTGAATGTCATGAAGTCTAAAACCATGATTAGATATTTAGATTATAAGCACAAATTATTCAAGTTAAACAAAGATAAGTTCTTTGCTATTGCTTATAGTGTGCGTCACAATGACTGCATGCTTAAAAGATGACGAGTGAGAGATTTTGAGGCTTGGCTTAGCTACTAGAATTTAAAGAGGATGATCAAATTGACAATATTGAATCTTCCATCCCTATGCAGTTTAAAAATAAGATCTAAATGATCATAACGAAATCATTAATAAGAAGAAGTTGAAATATCACATTCTTTTTATAAATCTTAGTTTGATTGATCAAAATTAATTTTCCAACATTTTGAGCTCAAAGAACAAAATGAATTTTTCCAAAATCATGGTGAAGGCTCATGAGCTCCACATTGAAACTACTCATTTGACTAACCCAAACATACAACATGATGAGCACCGTTATTTCCTTCTAACATGCTCAATGCTTAACAATATAAGACATAACTTTACCTAGTTTCATAACTTAATAACTCTTCAAAACTTCATTCCTTATGAAAACCATAATGAATTTGGTGCTTTCATTTCCCGCTAATTCAAATATAAAAATAACATTCTAAATAATATTTAATCTATTCATCGATAAACTTTTATAGTATTAAGAAACCATAAACATAAACATTGTCACATTGTCATCATGAATGAATATTAGTAATAACACACATTTTTTTAGTTGGTAAATTAATATTAGCCATAGTGTTATTGAAATGAGCTCTTTTGCACTAGATATATGGTTATCTTAGTATATTTCCGTGGTCACCTTATTATTATTTTACCATATTTCCTTACTTTTTATTTTTTATTTCTCCTTCCTCTTATGTTTCTCACTACCATTATTTTTTATATTTTTGATGGGGAATTTGATGATCACATAGTGGTCCAACTCCAACGTATGTAGAAAACTTCTTTCTACTTATGAAAATTTCGCAATACAAGAAGTTATAGTTTCAATTGATCCATAATTTTGATATGGGTTAATTTTAAATTGGATAAAAACCCGTGAAACATTATTACACCATAAATGTATACAATTTAGATTATATATATATTTTTAAATAAAATAAAATATATTATTTTAAAAACATCAAATCAATACAATGTTTATAGTTTGCCATTTGTGAATAAGTGGTTTGTAGAAAAACNGGAATTTGATGATCACATAGTGGTCCAACTCCAACGTATGTAGAAAACTTCTTTCTACTTATGAAAATTTCGCAATACAAGAAGTTATAGTTTCAATTGATCCATAATTTTGATATGGGTTAATTTTAAATTGGATAAAAACCTGTGAAACATTATTACACCATAAATGTATACAATTTAGATTATATATATATTTTTAAATAAAATAAAATATATTATTTTAAAAACATCAAATCAATACAATGTTTATAGTTTGCCATTTGTGAATAAGTGGTTTGTAGAAAAACTTAGAAAACATAATTAGAAGATATGTCGTGACAAATGTCATGCACCAGAAATATGACTTGTTTAGTATCATGCACAAAAAAATATGTCTAACATCAAAAAACTTAACATGGTTGTTTCCATACACCAGAGAATTTAACAAAACCAAAAATATCTGAAGTTGGTTCCTAATATGCAAAAAGAGAGAGAAGCTAGAAGTTTGGCGAACCCGGGCGTCCATCATTGTTGTAGGTGAAGACGAACCTTTGTCCGCAAGTTGGACATCGTGTCTTATCCGATGCACCTGACAGGGAGTTGAACAAGAGGTCCATGCGTCGGCTGAGGATGTTCTGATTGTGAATTTGGTCCTCCAGGTTCTGTCGCATATCGAAGATCAACTGAAGGTGGTCCTCCGAAAAACGGTGTGGATTGAGCAGACATTGCTCAATTTTCCCCACCGTGTCCTCATGAGGAGTTGTGTCTGCATCAAAATTTGTTGGTGTAATTTCTTCCATGGTCAGTCCATGGGTGGTGTTTCGAGCTATCCAATCTGTCGGTCAACTGGGGGAATTTCTTCCTCAACCACACAATTGCCTTGCTCCGAAGACCGGGCCTGGGGATTGGTGATGATGCAAGGCTCTCGCTGAGCTTCCAAAGTTTGCATCTCGAGAGGAGGAAATTCTTCATCAATAGGGAAGCTTCCAGGATCAAGCATGGTATCGAGAAGCGGTGGAGGTAAGTGTGGAGCACTGATGGAGGGCGGGGGAATTTCAAGCCAATTCTGGCCAATGCTAGGAGAGTTGTTGGTCGGAAGAGAGGGTTGCGAGGGATCAGGGCGGTTGTGCTGAGCAATGAAGCTATAATATTGTGGCCCTCTTTTGGGCTTACCTCGTTCTCTGGGCACGATAGAAGAATTGCAACAGAGGAGGGTGCTGGGAAGCAAAATAGAATTTTGGTCCAGAGAAGAACAGGCTAGAGACACAACACCGATGAGGTGAAAATTGAAGAGGGTAATCTGCAGAGGGATGGAAGCCACTGGACGGAGGGGAGAATGCCCACGACAAGAAAGCTTGGAATACTAGAAGAACGAGAGAGCCAATGAAAAGTGAAGTGATAGAGTGCCAGAAGACTCTTACCTTCATAGTGGCCGGTGAAATAACTGTGAGGATCCCCATGAAGGTGAAGGTGACACCAACCCGAAGCCTTGTACCTGCTCCAGTTCTCCAACTCTGGTTCACGTGGGGAGCCATTAAATTTCTTATGGTGTAGCAACACACAATCATAACCAACGCAAGAGCCCATCATTCGAATGGGTTAGAAATGGGGTTGACCACTGAGGTAATATCTCCCCTCACTACATAAGCGCCAAGTTACTTTCGCTAATCAACTCTCAACCCCATCCTAAGAAAAAATTAGATTATATTAAAACTTCAATCATACTTAAAAATTTTGTGAATTTTTTATCAAATTTCTTATTATAAAAATAAAACATGAAATAAGAAACACTCATATCACCCCACTTATATAATTTAATGTTAAATAATATAAAATTTAATAACCTTTTTACTGATAATAAAGCGGTTGAATGCTTCCAAAACATCAAAGGTGCAACATTTATTTTTTTATATTCGAATAGACTGACTAGTCTTGGTGGTAGTTCGGCAATCACGCTTATCACGGCGGACAGTTAGAGACGTCGCCGTAAGATTAATTCTGACAGATGGGCCCACCACAGCTGTATGTATCATCAACTCTGTTTATTTCGTATTCAACGACCATTTTGATTTTTCCACACACAAATTATTGAATATTTGATTTTCTTTACATATCCATCGTTCTTGCCGGTTTCCGCGCCGGAAATGAAGGTACGTCGGTGACTAACCGGCGTTAAGTTGGCGTTATGGTTTTAGGGTTTTCGTTCATATTGAGTATTTAATGTGATTTGTTGCCTATAATTTTTATTTGATTTGGTCTTACTCAATTTTTTTACAAATTAAAGTGTTTTTTACACTAAATGCATGATTTATATTTCATATTTTAATAGAATTAAAATTAATTAAAATGATGATTTTTTGTAATGTTAGTATAGTTTGAGGGGATTTGAAAGTTCAAAACATGTATGTTTTTAGGTTGTAAGTTTGATTATGGAAGGGGTTAGGATATATACATTTTATACATTTCTTTAGACTAAGTAATCAAATTATTTATTCATACAACACATACTTTGGATTTATCAAATTTTACCAACTAAACATGTCATTTCCTCATAAATATTAAATAAATAAATTACAAATTTCATAAAATTGTATTAATTTATATTTTATCAATTTTTTTAAACTATGAAAGAGCAAAAGTAATTTTAATGGAAGATCATCAATAAAATTAATAATAGTATCATTTTTATATTAATAATAAATAATAATAAAAAAAAATATCTATTAAATTATAATATCATTAATGTTTAAATATTTAATTAAATTGTGATTTTGTTAAATATTTAATATTTAAATTGTAATACTTAATTAATTTTCGATGTTAAATATGTATTTTCTATTAAGTTTTTTTTTAAAGTGTTGAAAGGAAAACAATTTCAAGAAATTTAACATCTTCCCTTCCGCATATAATTTTTTTACACTTTATCATTCTATAATACAATGGATTATCACAATATAATTAATATCTTATCATTATTAGTCTCTGTCGAAGGTGTAGAGAGACTACATCGATCGAAAAATCGTTGACTTCATATTAACTTGCCCTTTGACTATAAATTTTTGCACAATCTCTATTGTTAGAATTAGATAATAGAAAACATTATTTTTTATATAATAAAAAATAATTATTTGTCATCTTCTCATTGGAGAATAGATTCGAAGTCTTATTGACAGCTTCGTTATTCCCAATGTTTTAAATGTTTAGATATCCAAAGTTTTGAGCATCGACACTCTTTTTGAATTTTTTTATTTTTATTGAAATGTTTACATATCGAAAGTTTTGAGCATTGACACTCTTTTTGAGGTACTTGAATATGTCTGACAATTTAAATGTTTACATAGCGCGAGGCCCTTAAATAGGCCTGACAACCTTAAATGTTTACTTAAATAAGTCTGTCAGAGTACATTTTCCCTCCAATTTTTGCATACAATCTTGCAGTGAATTTGGCCAATATTGTTGTCCACCGCCACTCGCATAATCATCATATGTTTCATATTTCTTCTATGTTTGGAATGAAATTTAGTCATGATTGAAGATACATATATTTTTTACTGGTTCACTAGTTCATTGGTTCGTTTGTTGCTGCTTGTTGTTGTTTGGTTCAACTTTGCAAGGTTGAAGTCCTGCACCTGCAGTTGGACCTGTTGGTGCTTGCTCACTAGTTTGTTGCTTGCTACTTGCTTTTGTTTGCTTCAACTTTGCAAGATTGGAGTCCTGCACCCACAGTTGGAGCTATTTTTTCACTTTGCAGGGTTCAAATCTTGCACCCGCAATTGGACCTGTGATTTTGTTGTTCATCATTGACAAGTAAGTTTCAATACCATAGTTTCATTCATATTCGTTGTTTACTGTTTATAACTTGCAAGTAAGAATGTTTAAGTATTTATTCATCATTCTTATCCTGCAGACTTTCCATAGAGGATGGCATATCTTTTCCTCTTGCTCTTAAATTTTCCTCTAATTTTTTCCCCAAACTCTACACCATGTGCATGCCAATGTCGTCTGCACAACTTCGGTTGTTAATTTTTCTAGCATTACAAATCTCGATCCTTTGTTGTATGTGACGAAGTGGAAATCTAATACCTCAATTGAATAAGGAAATTCTTTAGCCTTCCCACCTTGCCCTCGATGATATTCCCACCTTTCCTGGGAATGAGTTCCTACCTATCCCCTACAGGGATCGAACCCGTGTCTTTCACATGAAAAGATGATGTCAAGCTTGTTGCCTTTGCAAAATGTTCTTGTAGAAGAAAACTGCAAGTAGGTGTAGAAGGGCTAAGTATGATACAACGGTAACCAAGCTGCAACAAAATTTCACACCATTGTCAGGCATTATCTGTGTTTTTCGGTGACATATTTCAGTAAGTTATAAATAAAAAGTTTGAGGACTTGAAATGAAAATCCTAGGTAATTCCAGGACTTGTTGTTGCACTTTGCAGGATTGAAATCCTGCACTTGCAATTGGACCTGTGATTCTGTCATTCGTCATTGACGAGTAAGTTTCAATACCATAGTTTCATTCATATTCATTCTTTATTGTTTACTATGTATAGTTTGCAAGTAAGAATGTTTAGGTATTTATTCATCATTCCTATCCTGGAGATTTTCCACACTTTGCACATAAAAATTGCCTTAAACAATTTTGTGCATCTTTTTTGTTGTATACATATATATTATAGTGTTCAATATATTAAGTACTATGCTCACGTGCACAGGTTGAGGGTGTTTTGGTTGCAACAAATGCATACTCGACCCCCTTCGATCATGTATGTGCCAAATGCAACTCTCCTGCTTTTGCCTCTGCTTTCATAAATGATGGCACAATTGATTGTCTATGATGCAATAAAAAATTCCCTTACATATATAGACATTGCCTCCATGCTGCCATCCGAACCCTCAGCAACAAAATTGTACATTGTACAATTAGACAACTTGTATTACAAGATGTGCTTCCTAGGTTGGCAGAATTGCCATATGAAGTATACCTACATAAAAAGGCAAACACTGTCTACATGTTACGCGACTTTCGCGTCCATAGCAAATTTACATTAAATGAGGACAATGTCATATTGCATATCAACTGAACCAAAAAAAAAAAATTCATATCATGCGTTGACAAGAAACGAAACAATCTAATATGTATCTGTCCATGCTACCCAATCAAGATACGAATAGAGTTTTGCAGTGCCATGGCAAAGTGAACTAGAAGCACATAAGTTTGTTGAGTCCGGGAATGAGAATCATGAGGAAAGACCTCATACAAAGTACCCAACTGTGAATAATCAGGTCCATCCTTTCATCCTTCAAAATGGCTTGCTCCTCTGATTGAAACCATCAGGCATTTTCAATAATATTGCAAATTTGGCATTGTTCAAACTCAATTAAGTTAAATGCTGACACTCTTTTCCAGAACTAGTAATGTTAGAACATTGTCAGGTCAACGAGATCTTAGTTCATAGTACTATTAGAAGAAAATGTTCATAGTGATCTTGGTTCATAGTAATATAGTAATCGAAAAATTTCTTAGTGCCCATTTTGGGATTTGGTTATAGATGGGATGCAATGCCCAATCTCTGCTAATTTTTTCTTGTCTTGTGTTTGGCAGAATTTTGTTCATGTGCTTTCGTATTGTAGTTCAAGGTTCTCATGGGCACGATTTTTGAATTATGGTTAGATGATAGATTTAGGATCTTAGCGGTTTTTCTATGATCTTAAAGAATATACAAGACCTACCTTGCCTTTTAATGTAAGCTATGTGAAACAAATGTAATATGCAGTTCATTTTAGCACTTTTACTTGATTGATGAAATTACCAAAATTCTTCTTCAAAAATATTTTGAAATAAAAGGATGTATGCTAGCTGAAGTCGAATCACTAACAAATTTGGCTCATTTTGCGACGGCTATTTTGACGCTCTTGCAACGTTATGTCGTGGATATTGCGACGAATCTTGAGTCTCTGAAACGTCGTTTTATGTCACGTGGAAATTGCGACGAACTTTAATTACCGTCGCAAGAGCGACGAACCTAGGGAACTTCTCACAATTGCGACAAAAAAAGAAATATCGTCGCCAATACGACAATATAGACAAATTAAGTGAAACCAACATTTCTTCGCAATTGTGATGACAGATTTCGTTGCTTATATAGCAAATGCGTCGTAGCAATTTAAATTGTCATCGCACTTGCGATGACAATTTTTTTTGTTTATGTAGCAAGTACGTCACAACAATTTAAGTTGTCGTTGCACTTGTGACGACCATTGCGACGACAACTTTCGTTGTTTATATAGAAAATACGTTGCAGTAATTTAAGTTGTCGTTGCACTGGCGATGACAATTTTCATTGTTTATATAGCAAATGCGTCGCAACAATTTCATTTGTCGTTGAACTTTTTTTGTTTATATAGCAAATTCGTCGCATCAATTTAAGTTGTCGTTGCACTTGCGACGACCACTTTTGTTGTTTATATAGAAAATCTGTTGTAGGTGTATTATGGTCGTCGAAAGTGCGACGAACAATATTTATTTAAAAAAAAAATAAAAAATTATTTTAGGCTGCAATTTTAATATTAATATTACCAGTTTAATATTAATATTACCATATCCTCCAAGTGGAACATGGTTTCTCCTATAATTCCTTGGATAATGGGGATAGGTCTTAATTCCTTGATAATGTGCATGAGAGGACAATAAATCCCTTAGGCTCTAAATGAATCTTTCAGGGACCTACAAGGGCCATGGACAAAGCCACAAACCACAAAACATGCCCTATATAAGATATCATTATCATTACAGTGGTATGTGGATGCCATTAGAAGGTTTTATGCAGTAGGGATGGGTACTAGATTCTTGACCATGGTTGGGTCAAAAGTTGAATGAATTAGGACCTAAGTTAATATTCTTGATCTAATAGGCCATGATCAAGGCCTCAAACTACAACATAGTTCCTTTAAAGTGAATCTTTGTCATATAAGTAGGATATGGGTATAATAATGATTTTTTTCATAGTAGGAATGGGTC
>SNQJ01S0003516.1:231021-253069 GCA_010110895.2 Picea sitchensis | reverse complement strand
AGTATCTATGTCATACAAGTGTTCGACAAATTATTCATAACCTTTAAGTTCACCAACAACAATGTAGTGGAGAGAAGATTTGCTCTTGATCCTTCATAAAGTCGTTTATTTTCCTTTTCTAATAGAGGTTCATCATAAATACATTTGGTTTTCGAAGCATGTTGTCCATAATATATAATATGGTCATTAGGACATGCATCTATAGTTTGATAATCCATTCCTATGTCTTTCATAATGGCATGCAAACCTTGATATGTGCGAGGTAAAATATTTGATGATGGTAACGAAAATTCACCTAACAATCTACAACATAACAAACAACTAGTTAATGTAAGAATATTAATCGTAAAAATTGCATTCTTATTTTACACATTAATTAACACTAAAAACAAATATAAAAAAATCAACATTTATGTATAGCATGAGATGAAACATATTACATACCTTAGTATATGTGTCATACAAGTGTTTGACAAATTATTCATAACCTTTATGTTCACCAGCAACAATGTAGCGGAGAGAAGATTTTCTCTTGACCCTTCATAAAGTCATTTATTTTCCTTTTCTAATAGAGGTTCATCATAAATACATTTGGTTTTCGAAGCATGTTGTCCATAATATATAATATGGTCATTAAGACATGCATCTATAGTTTGATAATCCATTGCAATTTATTTCATAATGGCATGCAAACCTCGATATGTGCGAGGTAAAATATTTGACGATGGTAACAAAATTTCACCGAACAATCTACAACATAACAAACAATTAGTTAATGTAAGAATATTAATCGTAAAAATTGCCTTCTTGTTTTACACATTAATTAACACTAAAAACAAATATAAAAAAATCAACATTTATGTATAGTATGAGATGAAACATATTACATACCTTAGTATCTGTGTCATACAAGTGTTCAAAAAATTATTCATAACCTTTAAGTTCACTAGCAACAATGTAGCGAAGAGAAGATTTGCACTTGATCCTTCATAAAGTCGTTTATTTGCCTTTTCTAATAGAGGTTCATCATAAATACTAGCATTTTCCCCATCATCATTCGGCTGCGAAAACAAATCTTGGATCATTTGATTTGTCCCATCATCTTCTTCCATGGGATCAATAACTTGATTTGTCCCATCATCTTCTTCCATGAGATCCTCATTTTCTTGGTCATGATGATGTTCCTCAGCTTGTACAACATCATTTCTAATAATACTTGGTGCAATATTCTGTGGAAAGTTAGAGGGAAACTCTAACTTTATAATTACAAACAATCACGCAAAATTAGTGTATACTATAACAAACATTCAAACAATATATATATATATATATATATATAATTTTAAAAAAATTGACAAAAGAAAAAAAAGATAATGAATATATAGCTAATTACCATGGGATGATATTCATTCGATCCACCATCAATGTGACCATATTTCCTACAATGTTTTGTAGTTGTTGCTATTAAAATTATTATGGGACATCTGAGGCAACATTTTTTACAAGGGCAATAACATCTACCATCACCCTTTTCACCCACTTTACTTTTTTCCCCACCTCTAACAACATTCTGCGACATTTTTCCGCACAAAAGTACCCTTTCGGAACCATCGTTGTTATAGAAAGATTGTCGCAACATCTTTAAATCGTCAAATATTTATAGGCCAATTTTAGGTCACTATCGTCGTAATTGCGACGATAGTGACCTAAAAATATTTCTTTTCCACCTATTTATTTTAAGTCATTTTCAACGGTCAATTTTAAGGTCAATTATTATGGTCAAAGGTCGTCGCAAGAACGACAAACAAAATACAGTCGTCACTCTTGTGACGAACATTGACCATAATAATTTAGTCAAACCGAAGGCATCGAGATAGCGACGAATACGGGGTGGATTTAGAAAAAATGAACTTTTTCTCTTGCATGTTGCGATGAAAGAGTACTTTCGTCGCAAATTTTTCAATATGTAGTAGTGAATGGGACTATGATATCAACCACACAAAATTAAAATTAAAATTCATCATTGTTATACTTACGGTCAAGTTTACAGTACAATAATTTTACTTGAACAACCTTCCATTGATTTTTCTGTATCTTTTTGATGCTTCTCTTATGCAAACACATCCTGGAAAGTATAACTATGACTCACTCTATTCCTTGATTGAAGATCCTGTACAACTGTCTAATGCACTTCATAGTTACTGTTAATACCATCAATGGGGATTTTTTAATACCAATTCCCGCTTCTTAAAATTTCCCTCCCCTTTCCTTTTCTCCTCTACTTTCCCTTTCTGGTTACTTAGTCATTTTTTGGAAAATGTCTAAGTGTGCGGGTTGGCAGATTCACACATTCACATTTCCACTCATGCTTTTATATCATGAGTCCGATCGACCGCTTACCCATTCCATACTCAACCACTTTTTCCATCGTGGGTTCCTGACCAGGTGGGCTCAAGATTACGCTTCCATTGTTCCACGCCCTACAAACATCACCCAGAGTTCCCCGATATACAAATTGACAATCAAATTCCCCTTTATTTTCCCCCTCTACTTTCCCTTTCTGGTTACTAAGTTGTTTTCCAAAAATGTCTCATGCTTTTATATCACAAGCCCGACCAACCGCTTCCCCATTCCATACTTAGCCACTTTTTCGATTGCCAGTTCCCGGGCATGCGCGCTCAACATTGCGCTTCCAATGTTTTGCGACCTACAAACAACACCTGGAGTTCTGTGATATACAAATTGACCTCCAAACTCCACCATCATGCCCTATTCTGTGTTACACATTTTGCAGTCAAAAGTTCAGAGACATACAATTTGACCGTCAGGCCCTCACGTCACCTGAGTATAACTTGTGACCCTATTTTGAAGCCCGACCGACCGCTTTCCATACTTGGCCATTTATTGGAATCTCTTTCGTGGGTTGGTGGGTTCATGAAATCTCTAATCCTTAATCGCTCTTCACCATCCCCACCACCTTCTCACTTCTTTCTAAGTATGGAATTATTAAGCTTTAATGTTAACAACTCATCATGCAGGGACTGTAAAGATTGTCATTAATGAGCGAAAGGATGAAGGAGATCTCCCATTAATACACATTAAACCAAGATTTGTGGAGGGTTATATTATCCCTTATGAGTGTTCATTTCAAACATCATGGAATCTCTTTCACGCGTCGTCGGGTTGGAGGCTTCAAGAAATCTCCAATCGTTAATCTCTCTTCGTCGTCCCCGCCACCTTCACACTTCTTTCTAAGTATGCAATTAGTAAGATTTAATGGTAGCATATCATTATGCAAGAACCGTAGATATTGTCATTAATCAACGAAAGACTCGAGGATATCTCCCATTGATACGCATTAAACCAAGATTTGCGGAGGGTTATATTATCCCTTCCAAGTGTTCATTTCAAACATCATCTGGAGAAAACAAATGTTCTCGTCAACTTATGGTAGCAACTCGGCAATAGTTCTATGGAGATATAGTAAACACCTTCGGGCATGATGACCAGAACTTCCAGTGGTCCAGGGCATATTATTACTACTCATCCCCTTCCACCCAGAAGGAAGTAATTTGGACATCTGTAATTGCGGGTGTAGGTTGTGCCCCTGAAGTCTTTGATTGTAAGGAGTTGGTCTCTTGGTGCGTCGAGAGATATATTTCAAGCCAAAGAATTATTCAATTGCGAGACCAGTCTCCTGTTTCTTTGTCACCTCAGGTCTTCTGCAAGATGTTGAAATTTATCGAGCCAACATTGACCTTCAGAGGATAAGACTGCAAGGAGTTCCTAAAAAATCATGATAATCAATTTTCTATGCATGTTCAAGAGCTTGTCGATGCCTTCTGCATGTTGTTGCACTAAATGAACAACACAAAATTTTTTGCATGTTTTTCTTTTGTAATTCCTCTACCTTTATTTATGACAAGTATGTTTGATCCATATGGATTTCGGTGGCCTCCCACCTATTCCAACTGGTTCATTTTGGCAGTTTTCGAGTTTAGCAGTTTTTGTTTTCCTAGTTTTTGGGTCCCTAACTTGTGGGGCCGTTTTGAGGCCCTAAACAACATTTTTAGGGTTCACCATAGTTAGAAATGCCCTTTGACAGATTTAGATTGCAAAAAAATGTGTAGTCCTCGGATAGACCTTTCCAATGGGCTATCGTGTGCCTAAAACATAGATCGTATGCAAAAGTAACGACCACAGGAAGTTGATGTACTAACTTACCCAAACGGGGCTCATATGACTTTTGGCGCTTCATCCTAGGGTTAGGTTTTTGGATGTATAACATTTTTGACATTTTTGTTTATTGTAAAATGGCCTTCAGAGCCTCATTGTAATGATCTTCTTGCAAATGAGCTCATTCTTCACATCTCTTCTCAGAGATAAGCCGCCACCATTCCAACAAGCTTGTTTTCTGCTGCATTTTACAGTTTCAGCTTGTTTCCTTATTGAATAGAAAACCAGTTTTACTGTATCTCTGTTATTCCGTGTTAAGCATATTTTAATAATCTGTATTCATTTTGTTCTTCTCATAAAATCTGGATCAGTGGTATCAGAGCAATATGCTGCTTGTCGTCTTAATGCGTGTCCCCAACGAGGTCAGGGTACAAAGAATTGGTTCTCTATCTTGTTTCTCTTGAGGAAAAAATCTCTTGCATGCCCAAACAACCTCTCATGATAGGAGAAAAGAAAGAAAATGGGACATGATATCCTTTCAAAATGTTTCTTGAGGAAGCCCTCACTCAACAGAGGAACGATATGATGGATAGTTTCTTGCAAATCCTTCGATGGCTACTAATAGGCGATGCATCTTCCTCGAGCGGAGACACCACACCCTTCAAGGTACAAATCAACTTCGATATTCCTATATTTGAAGGTCAGATAGACACAGATGTTGTAGACAAGTGGTTGAATCTACTAGAAGGGTATTTTTCTGTCCATAACTTTTCAAATAGAGAAAAAAATACGTTTGCGCTCCTCAAAGTCGTTCCCCATGTTAAAGATTGGTGGGAAACTTTCTGTGAGAAAAAGGAAACAGAGGAACCCTCATTATTTATAGTCACATCCACCTGGGAATTCTCCAAGGATGATATTAAGGAACAATACTACAACGTCAGAAGTTATGATAAATTGTATATCAAATGGACGACAATGCGGTAAGAAAGAGACCAAGTAGTGCCAAATTTCACAAATATCTTCCATACCCTTCGCACCAAGATGGGTATCAAAGATTCAGAGCAACATTTGGTGCTCAAGTATCGCGGTGCTCTGCATAGATACATGTAGACTGAAATGAAAATTTTGGACATCTCATCCTTGGACACGACCTATCTCTATGCCATCAAAATCAAACAGAAGCTCAAACAAAAGATGCAACAATTTGGGTTGGGGAACCCCTCGCAGCGAAAACTAGGAAAGGGAAGCCCCAACCTATAGAACAAAGGACATAGTAGAGATGGATAGTATCAGGACAACCAGTCCAAGCCGCAAGCAAATAAGAACACCAGAAAGACAAAGAAGGATACCGAGAAGTGGTGCGACTTCCATAAGAGCCCTTGGCATAACACTGTTGATTGTCGCTCAAAGTAGTCATTGGTGGCCGAAGTAAAAGCCTATGAATTAGATGCAGGTTTTGAATCTGATTCAGAACCAAAAAGGGGAAGACAGATCATTGATGCAGAACCCAGTGCCATCGTTGCTACCACCAAGCTCCAGCCTGGTGAATAAGACGAGCAAGAAGAAGGAGAGTGCCTTTTCCATTCACAAATGTGGGTAAAAGGTACACCGTTGCACTTCATCGTTGATAGTAGTAGCCAGAAGAACCTCATCTCAGTAGAGGTCATCAAGCAGCTGGACCTACCGACAACACCACACCCGCAGCCCTACACCCTTGGATGGCTCCGCCAAGGAAGTGATCTCCACGTTAGACAACAGTGTCAACTGTCATAGCACATCAATCCCTTCAAATATGAGGTATTGTGTGATGTTTCTCCTCTCGAAGTTTGTAATGTTATTTTGGGCCAACCTTATTTATGGAAATGTCGTGTTGTATATGAGTCTAGGCCTCGTAGTGTTATTATTACTTTGAACAGGAAACTGTATAGGATACCCGAGGCAGTCCCTCCTAGTGTTATTTCCTTGATCCCTGCCAAGCAATTCAGGAAGGTCATCTCTTAGACCGAGAAATTTGTCTTCTTCGTGATTCACTCTCAAAGTAAGAAAAAGATCGCAACCACATCCAGGGAATCCACAACCGATCTCTCCACACACTAGAATCAAGTGGATAAATTCATGGAAGAATACTTATATATCTTCTCCTCTCCTACCGAGGTACCTATGCACTGCCAAGTCAAGCATCCCATCGATATAACCCTAGGTGCACCGTTACCCAATGGGCCGTTCTACCACTTCTCTATGTTAGAAAACGAGGAGATCAAGAGGCAGATCCAAGAAGTTCTCCACAAGGAGCACATCCCTCCCATATCATCTCCTTCTGGGAGCCCAATCATACTAGTGCAGAAGAAAGATGGGACCTGGCAATTCTGCATTGATTACGAGGCCCTGAATAAAATCACAATCTGGAACTGATACCCAATTCCCTGAATCGATGACCTCCTTGATTATCTAACGGGGGCCAAATACTTCAGTAAGATTGATCTGAAGTCTGGCTATCACTAGGTCCCAATAGAACAAAAAGATGTATGGAAGACCACCTTCAATTAAAAAGAATTTTTTTTGAATGGTTGGTCATGCCCTTTGGTTTGACAAATGATCCAATAACTTTTATGAGGATGATGGACGATATCCTGTGACCTTTCACCAATAATTTTGTAGTGGTGTATTTGGATGACATCCTCATATACAAAAATACTTGGGTGAAACACTTGCATCATATTCAATAGGTTTTGCACACCCTACGACAACACACACTATATGCAAACTTGAAAAAATGTTCCTTCAGCATGGACAGGGTCATTACTTAGGATACATCATTGATCAACATGGTGTGCATGTGGATCCAACCAAGATCTAGGTCATCCATGATTGGCCAGCCCTAACCACACTCACTCAACTTCATAGCTTCTTGGGCCTCACAATTTCTATCGCAGGTTCGTGTTGGTATTCTGTCATATCGCATGGGCCCTCATCAAGTAACCAAGGGTGGCAGTAAGGAAAAATTTGTGTGGGGCCTGTCCCAACAACAAGCCTTTGATGACTTGAACTAGTGTTTGTGCTCATCCCCAGTACTTTCATTTCCTGACCTGCAACATCCCTTTGAGATCGAGACAGATGCTTCAGAATATGTTGTGTGTGCCATTCTCACTCAACACGACCACCCCATGGTGTATCATAGTGAGACACTATCAGATGTTGTACATAAGTACCCTACTTATGACAAAGAAATGTAATCCATTGTGCAAGCATCCCCCCAGTGGAGACATTACATTTTGGGGAAGGAGACAATCATCCACACTGATCACAAGCCACTATAGTTGATGCAGACCCAATAAAACTGCAGAATGACCACCATCAGAAGTGGTCCACATACTTACAAAAATTCCACCTCAACATCAAGTATAAAATAGGAAGTACCAACTGAGTTTCTAATTGCCTCAACTGATCTCCAGTCGTGACACTCACCACAGTGCTAGAATCTTGCGACCATGAGACCTACGGATGGACCCACCTCTATGAGACAATCCATGACTTCTCCACCACCTACCAAATGTTGGGAACAAACTCAGTGGTCGCTAATTTCCATCTTCAGGACAAGTTGTTGTGCCATCTAGGCCATCTATGCATTCCATCAAGAAAGTGTGCGAAGATGATTTGGGAATCTCACTACAGTCGAGTGGCAGGACACTTTGGCATCGAAAAGACAGTGGAAGTGTTGCAGAAACATTTCTATTGGCTGAAACTTTGACAATATTTCGGCAAGTATATCAGGTCCTGCACCGCCTGCACTATTTCCAAACCAACCAATAAGAAACATGGTATGTACACCCCTCTTCCTACTCCTGACAAGCCATGGGAATCCATCTCAATGGACTACATGTCGAGCCTCCCATCCACCAAGAGGGGCAATAACTATGTTTTTGTGGTTATTAATCGCTTTTCCAAGATGGCGATTCTAGCCACCTGCAAGAAGAAAATCACCACACAAGCCACTGCCAAGATCTTCTTTGAACACGTCTGGGTACACTTTGGGATCCCATAAACCATTGTATCAGATCGAGATAGTCAGTTCCTCAGCACATTCTAGTTGAGCCTCTGGTCACTGCTGGATACTAAGCTCACCAAATCCATTGCCTTCCACCCCTAGACAGATGGCCAAATTGAGGTCGTCAATAAAAGATCATTCATATCCTGTACATGTACAATTCCAAGAACCCCCTCACATGGGATGAGATTCTTCCCTATGTCCAACATAGCTACAACCAAGCCCTGGATAGCTCAACTGGACACAACCCCTTTCAGGTGGGGTTGGGATTCCAACCATTAGGCCCCATGGATGTTGTACTACCCCTAGCGAACACCTCGGCCGAATCATACCCTGCTCCACCAAAAGTTGACAAAGACACCCGGTTCATTGAGTGGATCCAACACATCCTCCAACAGGTTCAAGATATTTTACAGAAGTCCAATGCCAAGTACAAGCAATGCTATGATCAACAACGGGTGCCACATAAGTTTCAGGTGGGCGACAAAGTTTGGTTGCACTTGCAGAAAGAATGCCTTACAGGCACCCATTGGAAGCTTCACCCACTTCGGTATGGGACATACACCATCACCAAGGATGTGGGTGACAATTCTTTTGCGCTCAAAATTCCCCCTCTCCTTGGCCTACACCCAGTCTTCAACGTGGCTCTCCTTCGACCATATTTCCCACCATTATTGGACACCTCAGAGATAGAAGAGCAGTTGACACCAACATACCTCAACCCTGACTGCATGCAACATGAATCCAGTGATCAAATTGTGGACACACAAATCAAGGGCACTCGACATCAAAGGATCCAACTTTATCGAGTTGTCAAAGCAGGGCAGCTCCTACACCAAGGCAAGTGACTCACCCAGGGCCAAATTCAACAAAAAATTTCCTCATCTAAAGGGGGAAATCAACATAATAGATACCATTTCTTCTTAAGGGGGGAGGATTAATCTATATGGATTTCGGTGGTCTCCCACCTATTCCAACTGGTTCATTTTGGCAGTTTTCGAGTTTGGGAATTTTTTTTTCCTAGTTTTCGGGTCTCTAACTTGTGGGGCCGTTTTGAGGCCCTAAACAATGTTTTTAGGGCTCACCATAGTTGGAATTTCCCTGTGATAAATTGTAGAAAAATTTGTAGTCCTCAGATATACCTTTCCAACAGGCTATCGTGCGCCTAAAATGAAGATCGTATGCAAAAGTTATGACCCCGAGAAGTTGATGTACTAACTTACCCAAAGGGGGCCCACATGACTTTTGGCACTTCATCTCCTAGGGTTAGGTTTTTGGATGTCTAGAGTTTTTGACATTCCTGTTTATTGTAAAAAGGCCTTCAGAGCCTCATTGTAATGATGTTCTTGCAAATGAGCGCAATCGTCACATCTCTTCTCAGAGATAAGCCGCCACCATTCTAGCAAGCTTGTTTTCTACTGTATTTTACAGTTTCAACTTATTTCCTTATTGAATAGAAAACCAGTTTTATTATATCTTTGTTATTCTGTGTTAAGCATCTTTTAATAATATGTATTCATTCCTCAGAGATAGAAGAGCAGTTGACACCAACATACCTCAACCCTGACTGCATGCAACATGCATCCAATGATCAAATTGTGGACACACAAATCAAGGGCACCCAACATCAAAGGATCCAACTTTATTGAGTTGTCAAAGCAGGACAACTCCTACGCCAAGGCAAGTGACTCACCTAGGGCCAAATTCAACAAAAATTTCCTCATCTAGTGGGGGAACTCAACACAATAGATGCCATTTCTTCCTAAGGGGGGAGGATTAATCCAGACGGATTTCGGTGGCCTCCCACCTATTCCAACTGGTTCATTTTGGCAACTTTTGTTTTCCTAGTTTTCGGGTCCCTAACTTGTGGGGTCGTTTTGAGGCCCTAAACAACGTTTTTAGGGCTTGCCATAGTTGGAATTTCCCTTTGATAAATTGCAAAAAATGTGTAGTCCTCGGATATACCTTTCCAACAGGCTACCGTGCGCCTAAAACGAAGATCATATACAAAAGTTACGACCTCGAGAAGTTGATGTACTAACTTACCCAAAGGGGGCCCACATGACTTTTAGCTCTTTGTCTCCTAGGGTTAGGTTTTTGGATGTCTAGAGTTTTTGACATTCTTGTTTATTGTAAAAAGGCCTTCAGAGCGTCATTGTAATGATGTTCTTGCGAATGAGCGCAGTCGTCACATCTCTTCTCAAAGATAAGCCACCACCATTCCATCAAGCTTGTTTTCCGCTGTATTTTACAGTTTCAACTTATTTCCTTATTGAATAGAAAACCAATTTTATTATATATCTGTTATTTTGTGTTAAGCATCTTTTAATAATATGTATTCATTTCTTCATGCTCATAAAATCCAGATCAATGTTCAATGCTTCGGTGCAAAGAACTCAATCCATTGTTTATGGATAGATATATATTACCCACTATTTTTCTTATAGATTTACTATTAAAAAATTGCCTTGGAATCTTGGTTGGGTCTTCTTTGTTAGATTTAACGCCTCTTCTCGTTTGCATTGTTCAATAGTCTCGTAATTCTTAAATATTGTATTGACTCAAGTAATTTGATCAAATAATAAGCATGGAACAATTATGTGACAATGCATTGTGTCGATCACATGAGGCTTCTATGGAAACATAAATGAATTTCACACATAGTTTCCAACCAACATTCAATTCCATTCTTAATGTAGATATAACATAGAAACACTAATCCATGATGCGGGAGTTGGCGCCCCACCCAAGAAGTTTCATTCTCATCTCAACCTTACTGAGCGAATGCTCTCTTATTTCCCTCTCGCTTCCTTGATTCCTTCACTCAAGAAGGAATAATACTATTGGTTGTCCATCCCCTGACCTCTATTTGAGCACTTTTACTTTATTAATGAAATTACCAAAATTATTCTTCGCAAAATATTTTGAAAAAAAATTATATATGCTCGCTGAAGTCAAATGGGGATATGAAATCAACCACACAATTACAATTCAAGTTCATCATTGTTATACTTACGATCAAGTTGACAGTACAATAAGTTTATTTCAACAACCCTCCATTGATTTCTCTATATCTTTGTGATGCTTCTCTTATGCAAACACATCCTGGAAAGTATAACTATGATTCACTTTCTCTATTCATTGATTGAAGAGCCTGTAGAGCTGTCTAATTGACTTCATAGTTACTGTTGCTCCTAAAGTCTGCACCTGAGTGCTAAAGAGCAGAGCCAGGCCACCAGAGGTTTGGAATGGTCGTTCTTTTGAATTTGTTGGTGAGTTAGAGGGTTGTTTCACCAAGACAAAAGAATTGTCAAATTGGAAAGATTATATGGATGAGGGTTCTCGTTGGCTGGTAAAAACAGAGAAGTGAAATAATAGAGGGAAAAACAGAGGGAAACAACAAATCATTCAATGAATAATCCGTTGCAAGAAGTTTAATACTTAAAATAATATTTCAAGGCTTTAAACAATGTATCAAAAACACAATTACTTCCGCAGGTTGCAATAAAAACAAATCTTCATCAAAGCATTAGCTGACACACCCCAGTCACCTAAAATGACCAATAGCCCAATATACCAAATCGAACTCCCGATTATCGTATCGAAAAAGATGAATATTATGGGATCATAATATTTTTTTTGTGTGAGAATTGAATTGGAAAAAAACGTTACTTATTCTAGTTTTTTAAAGGCCTTATCACAGTATGAATTCAAAATTATGCTAACCTACTGTAATCTACAAAATCCAAACATCAATAGCGCCTATAAATCAACTATACATAGTTATAGCCAAAAATCAAGTTATAGTTTATATTTTCATTTTCTCACACCCTTTTTAATGATACAAACACAATACAAAACGAGTATGTGGATAAAATATTGGACTAGAAAATGATGATTTGCCAACAATGGGGCTTGTTTGAGACCAATTCCCACTTCCAGAAATTGCCCTCCCCTTTTCTATTTTCCCAGTCTCTTTTATCCCCTTATTTTCCGTCTTCTATACTTAATCGAATTCTCCTTTCTTTTTCCCCTCTACTTTATCTTTCTAGTTACTTAGTCATTTTTCCGAAAATGTCTAAGTGCACAGGTTGGCGGACTCACGGGTTCACATTTCCACTCATTCTTTTATACTGCGACTCTGAACGACTGCTTCCCCATTCCATACTTAGCCACTTTTTTTATCGTGGGTTCCCAGGTAGGTGAGCTCTAGATTGCACTTCCATTGTCCCATGACCTACAAACAACAGTCGAAGTTTCGCGATATATAAATTGACTGTCGAACTCCCCCATCATGATCTCTTCCATGTTACACATTTTGCACTCAAAATTTTTGAGATAAACAATTTGACCATCGGTCCCTCACGTCTCCCAAGGATCCCTTGTCATCCTATTTTGAAGCCCGATCGACCACTTTCTGTACTAGGCCATTTCTTGGAATCTCTTTCGCGGATAGTCAGATTGGCGAGTTCACGAAATCTTCAATTCTTAATCGTTGTTCCATGTGCCCACCACCTTCACACTTCTTTCCAAGTATGAAATTAGTAAGATTTAATGCTAACAACTCATCATGTAGAAATCGTAAATATTTTCATTAATGAGTGAAAGGCTCGAGGAGACAGTCACAATGACTATCCCTACACAACTTGTCCAGAAACATGTAGAAAAGTTCTTTCTAGGTAATGTGATATCCATTACAAATTTCAATATATTACCGAAAACGAGTTCGACCGATTGCTTCCCCATTCCATACTTAGCCACTTTTTCGATTGTGGGTTCCTGGACAGGCGGGCTCAAGATTGCGCTTCCATTGTTTCGCGACCTACAAACAACACCCAGAGTTCTGCGATATACAAATTGACTGCTGGACTGCCCCATCATGCCCTCTTTTGTGTTACGCATTTTGCACTCAAAATTTTCGAGACATACAATTTGACCATCAGGCCCTCACCTCTCCTGAGTATCCCTTGTGACCCTATTTTGAAGCTCGACCGATCACTTTCCATACTTAGCCATTCCTTAATCACTCTTCCCCATCCCCGCCACCTTCACACTTCTTTATAAATATGCAATTAGTAATCTGTAATGATAACAACTCATCATGCAGGAACTGTAAAGATTGTCAATAATGAGTGAAAGGCTAGAGGAGATCTCTCATTAATATGCATTAAACCAATATTTGCGGAGGGTTATATTATCCCTTCCGAGTGTTCATTTCAAACATCATGGAATGTCTTTCGCAGGTCGTCGGGTTGGCAAGTTCACAAAATCTCCAATGCTTAATCGCTCTTGACCATCCCTACCACCTTCACACTTCTTTGTAAGTATGCAATTAGTAAGCTTTAATGCTAACATATCATAATGCAAGAACCATAGATATTGCCATTAATGAGAAAAAGGCTTGAGGAGATCTCCCATTCATGCGCATTAAACCAAGATTTGCAGAGGGTTATATTATCCCTTCCAAGTGTTCATTTCAAACATTGTCTAGAGAAAATAGACGTTCTCATCAACTTATGGCAGAAGCTCGACAATAGTTCTGTGGAGATACAATACTGAACATCTTCGGGTGTGAAGACCAGAAATTCCAATGGTCTAGGGCATATTCTTACTAATCATCCCCTTCCACCTAGAACAAAGTAATTTGGACCTCTGGAATTTCCCATGTAGGCTGTGTCCCTGAAGTCTTTGACTATAAGGAGGTGGTCTCTTGGTGTGTCAAGAAATATATTTCAAGCCAAAGAATTATTTTATTGCAGGACCACTCTCCTATTTCTTTGTCACCTCAGGTATTTTGTAAGATGTTGAGACTTCCAGAGCCAACATTGACCTTTAGAGGAAAAGACTTCAAGGAGTTCCTAAAAAATCATGATAATGGGTTGGACCTCTTACCCAAGTTCCTCAAAGACCCGATGACAGTTCCTGAAGATATCACAAGGTTTCAAGTTAGTTCTTTTAGAAATCCATTTCGAGAAATTTCCTGGCTATTTATGAGGATAACGGGACAAGAATCCACAACAAGCATTTCCCGCATGATTCTTTATATTTTGTATTTCACGGTCAAGGAACATGCTATTTTTTATTGGGGGAAGCTGATTTCCATTGAAATGTGTTTCCAATTGTCATAATTCAAACAGGAGAAGAAATTTTATATGTCATCCTACTTGGTTTTCACGATAGCGCATTGTTTTCCATTTCCAAAACTATCTGTTTCCAAGAAGGTAAACTGTGAATTTGATCCAGTAACCTTCTGGTACCAGGCCCTATGGAGGCACAAGGCCTCCCATTTTTTTTATGAGATTTTTAATGAATTTGTCTCAATTTTCAAATATTTATTATTAGGAAAGGATGCTCCCTGGATGTCTGACCAGGCAACCAAGTTTTTGGACAGGAAGGGGACACTTGAACAAATGGATAATTACTGTGTAATAATGATTTTTGGCTCCTAGGAAAATCCTGCTTTCCTTCCCTGTCACATTACATATAAAATGTTTGTTACATAAATAACAAGGAGATACAACTACTGGTTGCATTTTTTCCATGAGAAGAGAAAAAAGCAGTTCATTCCTCTTCCTTGGAAAGTTAGGGACTTCGTGTTCAGGAACGTCAATAATATTGATGAATTCGCAGGCCATTTCAACAACTTGAACTTAAGATATGCTAAAAGAATCAGAGGGTTCGACCCTAATGGGATTTTTTTAGAACATTTACTAGCAGTTGGCTTCAACAATTATTTTATCCATACACTCCTAAACGAAGACAAAGACAATTATGAGAATAATACTCTTTCTCCCGACGCTGGCGACCTAGAGACATTGCAAAGCACCAATGAATTGCACAAACAACAGGGAAAAATCCTCGGTGAGAAGAGTGTCCAATCCTCAGCTGCCACTCCCAAGAGTACAACATACCGAAGCATCGCTCCAACGACCCACCCCAGTAAGAAAGAAACCCACAATTCTTCAAACAGAGGAGGAGATAAGAATCCTCCTCCAGGTAAAATTAATAGTTCTCACAATCTTCCCATGAGGAAGAAGAGAAAAAGCATTGTGCAAGAAGCAGAAGAGCCTTGAACTGAAAGTGATATACATGTCTTCTCCCTTGAAGACATGGAACTTGAGACTGATCTCGAAAACGTATTCCCCAATGTTGATCAATCTGGGGACGTGATCCACCATAATCCCCTAATTGAAATAACTGAGATCGATATTTTTGACGAAGATGAATCCTTCGTATTCCAGAGTGTTTTTTTTGAAAACGAATCTAAAAAGTTAATTATTGAAAAGAGAGATGTAAGAAATAAGAAAGGGAAATATCGTTCATAGATTAACCTTAGGAACATGCATCCGTACCAAATATCCCAAATTCACCGAGCAACCATAGATGCTCTTGATGATTCCATTGGGTGCCTTGAGGAAGAAAATGCCAAACTGAAGGACCAAATCAAGGAATTGGAGGAATATTTGATTCATATCCCATTGCTTGCGAGTCCTATATCAATAATCGTGCCTGCCACCCCTGCATCCAAGTTAAAACGATCCTCTAGCCTCCTCACATCGTGTAGAGACTATGTGGAGAAGAATATAAAGAAAAGAATGGAGTTAATTACTGAAGCATGGGAAACATAAAAAATTATAACTTCCTTTGGAACAAGGGCACATTCCCTCCAAGAATATTTGCAAGCGGATTTGAAAAATGAAGAAGGTTTCTATCTAGACATGGTCATCCCTTTTGGCATCAAAGTCACCAACATGACATAAATGAGAAGAAGAGAAGAAGATATCCCCTCCCCAAACTAGATCAAAACATTAAATGCATGATGGAAAGAGAAAGTTAAGAACCTACATTTCATTGTCCTATCATGTGAACAAGATGTATCAAAGAAAGAAGAATTATTCAGAAAGCTGATCGAAATAGACTTAGCTAGAAGTACCAATGAGGTCCAAGACTCCAAATTAATCCTTAACTCCTTGTTCTTAACCAAGCAAGCCTTCGATGAAAAAGTTGATATTTTTAAGGGGTTGTCTATTGAAAAGTTTTACGACATCCTTGAATATGATGAGGATGACATGGACAACTGGCTATTGGACTATTCGGTAAAAAACAAAGAAATTGAAGAGGCTCTACATAATATTTCTATCGATCTAAGGGAATTAGAAAGCGATATTTCAACATAAAAATATGACATGATATCAACGTGCCCCCCATGAGAAGCCACATTGAATAATGGCTCCAAAGGGAAATCGACAAGCTCACCGACAAAGGGCAACAAGCGGTTGGCATGATTCCAGTAACCGTCGATGAGAGCAATAAAAAGGCATCAGCAAACAAATAGAAAAGGAGGAGAGATATACCATCATAGTAAGTCTATACTGATCACATCCTTCTTTCTTTATCAATCCAGTTATTCCACCTCTTTAAATAGAAATGTCTAACCAAAGACTGATAACTTCCAATTTCTTCTTTTTAGGTCATGTTGTCTACCGTTGCCCACTTCTTCTTTCTACAGTCTTATTTCTTGTACTTATGTATTTTATGGTCTGTGGGAGCCCCAATCCTAGTCTATATGACAAACTCATTTGAATTTCAAGGAATATGTAATAGACATTATTATTTTTTGAGAAATTTCAAAGAAAACTATTTCGAGAACAATCTCCTCGGTGCCTTGTAACCCTGTTTTAGGAATGCAAAGTTAGTTCTCTTTATGCATGCTGGTCATATTATTTTATTTTTATGTCCTCATAAATCTTTATCTTAAACTATGATGGATGTCAGGAAATTGTGTTTATTTAATTTGAATGTTTAATGTGTGTGATTCCTGGTCCTATTTTCCAGGAACCTTTATTTCAAAAACAAAAAAAACATTTTCTATCATTTTGTATTGCTTTAAGTAATTATGACAAACTTTCTCTAAGCCCCACATTTGAACTATACACGCCCTATGAAAAACTTAAAGAGGAGTACCAAATCTATAAAAAAGCAGAAGGATTGACATCCTTGTTAGGTTTTCGTTCAGTCCTAACAGATTCAAGGGTCAACAGACTTGTAAATACATCTGCAAGAATATCCACATAAATTAAAACCTTCAATTTTTTTTATCATTTCCAAAAAACAATCAACTGGATAGACATATTAGAAATATATCAGTTGGTACTATACTGAAATGTCATAGGAATCTTATAGATATTTAAGTTCTTACAAATATGTTAGTTGGATAGGCACATTACAAATATGCCCTCTTCCTGGAGAGAAATTGCAGATCAACCTCTGCAAAGTGGGCTTGCTGCTCACGGACAAAAGTTTCAGGAAAAGGGCATCTTCCTCTGTCTCAACACCTTCTTTTCACATAGTTTGAATGAACTTCAATGAGCTGAAAACTCGTGAAAATAAACAATCATGTTAGGTGTGTGTTAATATATAGAAAAAACTAGCAAACATAGAGGTCACACAAGAAGATCAAAGAATCTTCGACACTGAACACATTTTCAAAAAAAAATTATATGGGTTTTTTTTCCACCACATATAACTTCATTTATCCTAACACATATAGAGACAAACAAGCCATATGATCTATTTAATAGAATGAAATGGATGTTGCTTACTTTGTCCATGGGAAAAATTAAAGAATTGACTATGGAAATTGAAGTTAACTCTAAATATTGGGATGAAAGTCACTTGGAAGTATGAAAATATCATTATAAATGAATTTCATAAATACATTAAAGAGATAAAACCTACAACGTAGGAACGAAAATTTCTAAGATGGCAAGTCAGACTCTAATAATATATCAAGTTACAAGTGATGGGGATATCTGTGATTTTTAGTAGCTATCTCCTGCACTACTGGTAATAGGAAAAATTACGAAATCTTATTAAGAAAATAAAAGGAATATGGATTATGCAAAACACAGTATAATTAGAATGAGAATACTTTCAAAAACTAAATGGTTTCAATGCCATAATTGCTCTAGGAGATTTATGCTCAGGCACCTTCTCTTTCTAAAATGGATGTGAGTCGTTGATCATTTTCCAATGTGTGATCTGGGCGACCCTGACACTTTAACGTCCCTGCTAAAGTTTTACCAACCTGTCAATTTTAGAACTCCCCTAGTCGTATTTAGCGATGGAACAAATTTCTCACAAAGTGACTTTCTCGCTAATTACTTGTTAACCTGATATTAATATAATATTATCATTAACTAATTCGAGTATTCGGGACTCTGAATCTTTGGGGCTCCAGGCTTTGTTATAAATGTGTTTTTTTCTGGAAGGAAAAATCCCAGAGTGAATTCTCCCGGACTCATGTAGCAGCCTGACATCTTATGGATGACGTGTCGTAGAGTGCCACGTGTCCTTTTCTACATGGATACCACCTGTCCTACCTGCTACTTTCCATGTGTCCACGATGATTTCCATGTGTCTTTGGTACTTCGGGCTTCTCATTCTCCCACAGTCCCTCCATACCTATGCATTTATTCCCATTCCAACTTGACAAGGACTACACTGCCATGCAATACTTGTTTAAATATGAAATTTACTCAATTTAAAATTATTGTTCATGATTTTTATAAAATTAATCTCTAAAACGGATGACATTTAACAGATTCCCTCCTGCATATAATTTTTTTACACTTTATCATTCTATAATACAATGGATTATCACAATATAATTAATATCCTATCATTATTTAAATAGGAAATTTACTCAATTTAAAATTATTGTTCATGATTTTTATAAAATTAAGCTCTAAAATGGATGTTAATGTCCACAATAATCATGGCTTCCATTAATATTTATAAATTTGAAAAAAAAACAAAAAAACAAAGGAATCTTTTTTTGGAAAAAATATGGAAAATTAAGATATGGGTGAAATTTAGCCCCCAATTTTTTCTTTAATAAATATATACTAAGTTATTGTTTTGAACTATTATTAAAGGTATTCAACCTTGTGTATGGATAATAATCAATAGTATAATAGTAAATAATACTGGCATAAAATAAAGGACATACACATGACATGATGTAGAAATATTGGAGCATACTATTATTAACCACAAAATAATTTTGAAAAAAATTAGGTAGACCTTATGTTTTTTTTTAAAGGAAAATTTTATAAGATTTTCTCTCTTTCTTGGAACATATGGATGGAGGGTGGTTGTTGGCACAAGGGCAGACACAGGGTTCAACGCTACAACAACGCACCAACAAAACCCTAACTACCTGCCCTTTCGGCAATACCTATGAAGCAGATGAACTCTCACCTGAGGTAGAGGCAGGGGTGGTTGCAGGACTCAGATATCTGCAACCTTAGTTGGGACATAGATCTATGATTCTAACACTTAACATAGCACTCAACAGTTAATATTCATCAATATTCAGTCTCAGTTACAACGTAGTTAAACCATAATTAAAGAGCATCACAGTATTCAACTAGATCTAGCATCTAGCAACACTTAGCACGACGAAACAGATCAAATCTAGTAGATTCAAGCACTAAGCATGTGTATATAATTCAGATCCAACATCCATCCATATCATTAAGAACTAATCATCAACATATCATTCATCTATATTAAATCACTAAGCACATTAACATATAAACACATCAATACATCACACAAAGCAGAGCAACACAACATTTATGTGGTTCACCCCCACCCTGGGGCTACGTCCATCAACTCTTCTCTTCTTTATTATCTTTGGTCAATATTATTACATGCACAAAGCATCCAAGTCCCACTCTGTAGAGGATAGGAGACCTATGCACCTTGCTAGATCCTCCTTCCTTTCGTTACAGCACAAAGCCTTCCATAGTCTATTACAACCACTTGCACTTAGCTCTACAAGTCTCACACATCATGCACCAAAGAACTTACAAATATTGATCACACAGATCCAGCTCTAGCACTTAGCCAACTTGCAACTACTTCTTCTTACATTACCTAGCCTTCTATTTATACATTACAAAATAGGCCTAAGAATGGGTAAAACAATGGGTCGACATTCCCATACTCGTTACATAATCCCAAATCCCAAAAAGGGTCGAGATCCCACGATCTCCGCTTCGTTTTGTGCTCCACCTTCGACAACCTATCGAAGTCCCAAAATTGGTCAAACATTACCAAGAATCCTCAAAACTTGGTCAAGGGCCAACAAGCCCCCAACACTCACCTCTAACTCATCTCGAGTCACTCTGATCTGACTAGTTCTGCATCAAAATCCTCGATCTTGGCTCAAGCTTCTTGGAATTTTTTCTATGCCACGGTCTCTTGTTCAGCGAATTCTTGTATGACTGCTTCATTGATAGGTCCCTCTAGGGGTTGTTCAACTGCAGTGACGACTTGCTCCAATTCTGCTCCTTGGTCTTCGATCTCTGTGAATAGTTGGTAAGCCTTATCCTGTACAGGTTGGAGTCTTTAAGTCACTTCCATGAATTTTCTTTGGATAATGTGGATCTACTGTTGGGCAGTGCACTGCTCATGGGATCGCTTCATTCTTTCCACAACTAACAGGGGCTTCAACTGTGACTGTATAATTTTTGATTGATACTTTGCCTCTTGGAGCTACGAATATAGTGCCTTCAGTTTTGGATTCTCAGTGAGTTGTTCATATGTCTGGGAATTGCGATTAGTGAGTTTATTACATTCCATGGTAAGGGCCTTTGTTCTCTAAACTGTGCTTCAAGCAGTTGCTTCTCTTTGGTCCCTCACATCCCGCGGGGTGTTGGGCACTGTGCAGAGCTCTAAGTCTGTTATTCATTGCTGTAAATGCTGGATATATTTTGCGACCTGCTCTACTTGATGTGTGACTCGGTCTTCTGCTTGTAGCTCTAAGCCTATCACAGAGCGGAGTGCTCTGTTGACTGCTTCTTTCACTTCGAGTTTCTCTGTGAGTAACTGTACATTTTCTTGTTGCATCTGTACTTTCTCTTCTTCAAATTTTTCCTAGAGAAAAACCTTCTCTTGCTCTGCAACTCTGCATTTTTCTATGAGTATGCCTTGCACTTGCTTCAAGGCCTGGGTGGCTTGTTCTTTTTCTTCTTGAGCACGACGAAGGCGAGCTTTGACCACATTAGCTGCTCGGTGGAGTTGTGTTGTCTCATCTCCCAACTCTAGTTCTCCTGATGGCAGGGGCACAGTGGAGACTGTGCGGTTGGACTGAAGGGCCTTTTGTACCCCTCGGAGTTCGAGCTCAATTCTATCATACATTTCCTCTTTCTTAGATTCTTGTTTCTCCACGATTTCAAGCGAAGCGTCGATGACAGCTGCGATGATGAAGTCAAAATCATTGTTATCACTAAAATTTCGTCCGCACATGGTGACAAGAACTCAGCATCGTCAAAACAGGAATGAAGCTATTCATGGCATTGAATCACATTCACAGCATTGCAAAAGGGTAAAAAACTATACAAAGTAACCAAAAATTGAAGGGCGCTTTACAGAATCTGGGTGCGCACGCACATGCGCGTAACAACAACGTACAATTAGCGCATGAGCGCACAACGCGCGGTTGTTGGCGCAAAAACTCGCGCACCTGCTAAACGACGCATTTATTGAAATTGGTTGGCCTCCCAACCACTAATGGATCAGCTCCCAAGCCGATTTGACATCAAATATGAGCTGAATCCGTATGGTAGGCTGGTCAAAGACCTAATTGAGCCCTAAACAGCCCCTCTTCACACTTCAAAGGGGTTACATAATCACCCAATGCTATGCTATAAAAAGCCATGAAGAAACATCATTTTCTCAAGGAATTTCATGTATTGTTATGCTGCTAATATTTTTAAGGACTCACTCTTTGAGAATAACACATTGGCAACATTTCAT